>CM038214.1:353745855-354140592 GCA_021442155.1 Cymbidium sinense | reverse complement strand
CTTATCTTATGATGAATTAGATGATGCTTTTAATGATTTAGTTATTGAATATAAAAAATTAAAAAGAAAATACAAAACCATAGAAAAATAACATAAAATTTAGATATGAATTTTTGTGATTTAAAAATGAATGTGATAATTTAAAAGTAAAAAATAATTCTTTATTAAATTGTTCCTTACATGTATGTAAACTTGAAGAGAGAATATCTTGTTAAAAGCAAGATTAGAATTATGTTTTAAATCACAAGTTCATTATAATGCTTCATCAAGTAAAACATTTAATAAAATTATTTGCATCATACACATCCCACTCATATACCTTATAATTATTATCATTAAGCCATATGCAAACACTAATGTTTGGTGCAACTATTATGATAGAAAAGGGCATATTTCATTTGATTTGCATGTAAATTACAAAACACTAAGAAATCATCTTATGTTTGGGTACCAAAGGTACAAGCTACACAAACCACACATTGTAAATATCTTGCTTCAAATTTAGAATGTGGACCCAAACATGTTTGGGTTCCAAAAGTTAACATGTGATTTTCTTTTGTAGGAATGCCTTCAAAGCAAAATCAAAGAAGGCATGTGGTACTTGGGTGGATGTTCAAGACATATGATGAGATAAAGATAAATTCACAACTTTAGAATCAAGTGATGGAGGATTTGTTACATATGGAGATAATGCAAAGGGAAAGATCATTGGCATTGGTTCTATTAGTAAGAATTCTATCACTTTAGATAAAGTTTTTCTAGTAGAAGGATTAAAACATAATTTAATTTCTATTAGTCAATTATGTGATAAAGGTTTGAATGTAGTATTTCATACATCATATTGTATTATAAAAAATAATGAAAATGTTTTCTTAGTAGGAAAAGACATAAAAATATTTATGTCATTGATTTAGATAGCTTTCATGATGTTAATTTGAATTTACTTTATTTTAAAAGCACTCATGATGATATATGGTTATGGAGACTATGTCATATTAACATGCACACTCAATAAAATTGCTAAACTTGATTTAGTAGTTGGATTGCCTAAATTAAATTTTCATTCAAACTATGTTTGTGATGCATGTATTCATGGTAAGCATTCTAGAAGCTCATTTAAAAGTAAAAATATTGTTTCTACTTCTAGACCTCTAGAATTATTGCACATGGATTTGTTTGGTCCAATTAGCACTAGCTTAGGTGGTAAAATTATGATTTTGTGATTGTTGATGATTTCTCTAGATATACTTGGGTTTTTGTTTGTAACTTACAAGGATGATGTTTTGGTTAGTTTAGAAAGTTTTCTAAATATATTCAAAGAGAACAAGGCCTTTTGATTAATAGGGTTCAAAGATCATGGTGGTGAATTTGAAAATAAATTATTTGAGGATTATTGTGATGAACATGGGATTAGACATAATTTTTCTGCACTAGAACTCCCAATAAAATGGAGTAGTAGAAAGAAAAAAATAGAATATTAATTGAATTAAGTAGATCTATGCTTGATGAGTATAAATTGCCAAAATATTTTTGGGCAAAGTAGTAAATATTGCATGTTATGATGAATAGGATCTATGTTAGACCAATTTTGAAGAAGACACCCTATGAATTATTTTTTTGGAAAGAAGCCTAAGATTGAACACTTTCATGTATTTGGATGTAAATGCTTTATTTTGAATAATGGAAAAAGCATCTAGGTAAGTTTGATTGCAAATCAAATGATGGTATTTTCTTAGGATACTCTTTCTAGTAGAGCTTATAGAGTTTTCAATAAGAGAAAAATGATTGTAGAAGAATCAATACATATTATTTTTGATGAAAATTTAATTGATCCCATTAGAAATGAAGTGATTGATGAAGAGATTGATAATCTTAAGAAAATATCTTTAGAAGATAATGTGGATGATTCATTGCCTAAGAATGGAAATATAATAAAATCATCCAAAGGAACTAATTATAGGAGATCCTTCAAAAGGAGTTATGACTAGAAGACATAGTAGAAAGGTTGTAGATCATTCAACATTTTATCGAGGTTGAACCTAAAAATTTAGAAGAAGCATTAAAAGATATTTTTTGGATTATTGCTATGGAAGGAGTTGAATCAATTTGTAAGAAATGATGTTTGATTAGTCAGTCCCAAGAATCAAAATATCATTGGAACAAAATGGGTCTTTAGGAATAAGCTAGATGATTAAGGTTGTATTATTAGAAATAAAGCTAGGTTAGTTGCACAAGGGTACACACAAGTTGAAGGTATAGATTTTGAAGAATCTTTTGCACCCGTAGCAAGACTAGAAGCTATTAGGTTACTCCTTGCTTATGCTTATTTTAGAGATTTTAAACTTTTTCAAATGGATGTCAAGAGTGCATTTTTGAATGGATTTATTGACCAAGATGTATTTGTAGAGCAACCACCTGGATTTGAGAGCCTTGATTGTCCAAATCATGTGTATAAATTAAAGAAAGCCTTATATGGTTTTAAAAAGGTGCTTGGTATGATAGGTTAAGTAACTTTTGATAGATCATGGATTTAGAAAGGGTAGAGTAGATACACCTTATTCCTTAAGAGCATAGATGATGATTTGATTATGGTACAAGTGTATGTAGATGATATATTATTTGGAAGTACAAATGAATCTTTATGCCATGAGTTCTCATCTTTGATGTCTAAAGAGTTTGAAATGAATCTATGATGGGAGAACTTATTTTTTTCTTAGGTCTTCAAGTGAAGCAACAAGAAAATGGCACATTCATATCAAACCAAGTACACAAATGAATTGCTTGAGGTTTGACATGAAAAGATTTATATCTAGTAAAACACCTATGAACCCATCTACAAAACTAGATTTAGATGAATTAGGAATATATGTTGATCAAAAACTTTATAGGACTATGATAGGTTCACTTTTATACCTTGCTGCTAGTAGGCCTGATATTATGTTTATGTTTGTTTGTGTGCTCATTTTCAGACCATCGAAAGAATCACATTTTATAGCAGTCAACCCGAAAGAATCTCACTTTTACACCTTTCGGTATTTGATAGGCACTACTAAGTTAGGTTTATGGTATCCTAAAAATTCTTTATCATTTGATTTGGTTGCTTATTGATATAATTTTACTAGATGAAAAGTAGATAGAAAAAAGCACATCAGGCATGTCAATTTTAGGATCATCATTGTGTCTTGGTCATCTAGGAAACAAAATTTTGTAGCTTTATCCACTTTGAGGATGAGTACATAGTTGTAGTTGTGTTGCTCAGGTCCTTTGGTTAAAGAAATAATTAAAAAATTTGGTATTAAGTAAGATCACATTCTAGTTCAGTGTGACAATACTAGTGCTATTAGTTTAACCAAAAATCCTATCCATCACTCACGAACCAAGCATATAGAAATTAGAGATCATATTATTATGGATCATGTTTTGAAAGGTAATGTTAATATTAATTTCATTAGTACCAATTTAGATATTTTTACAAAATTATTAGAAGAACATTTTGTAGGCATGCTTGGAATGTTAGATCCTAATATTTAAAACTATATGTAGTTTGTTCTCACTTTTATATTGTCAAAAGGGGAGAAGAGTAAAATGTTGCTTAGTATTAAGTTTATTTCATGCATACATTTAGGAGCAACATTATTCATCTCTTATGCATAAATGTTTTTTTAAGAGAAATTTTTTTCAAAACTATGATGAAAGGTCAACCTTCATCAAAATCAATACCCAACATTAGTTTATCATCATCAAAAGGGGAGATTGTTGGCTTAATGAGCCTCATGTTCAATCAATTTAGATGATAACAAATGAATGCTTGGATGTTCTAATATATGTTTTATGCATTTTTATAAATTAATTGCTAATTACATATCCAATACATCTCACAATATGTTTGAGGAAATTGCAAGAATAGGAATGAAAGATTGATCAAAATGGATAATGTGAAGCTCAAGATACAATATTTTAGTTATATGCAATTATAACTATCTTAGAAATTCATATGAGTTCATTGGCATGAATCAATTTGCTTACAACTTAACATATTATTTTTCTTTATTTGAAATAATGATAATGAGGTTAATTTATATAAATCTATATCTAATTAACATTCAATTATATGTTTCATACATAGCATTTGAATTGTCAAAAAAATAAATGATAATAAATTATGACTATTAAGTGTAATTAGTTTATATACTTAATATAATTAAATATTTAATTTAATTTTAAGGTTATATGAAAACTAACATATGTATGATTACATATAAATTATATCATAATATTTAAATATCATATTTCAAAATTAACAAAAATATGTATAATTTTGTATTTTAGCCAAAGTCATTTTATAATCAAGGAATTTATATCGATTTTATCTCCAATGATTCCTTGGATTTTTTTTCCTTTAATTGGATAGGTTACATGACCCACGTTTGATTAAAATTGAATTGTTATGACTTTTCAAACATTAGTTAATTTTAATAATGAATGCATGCTACATGCTTTGAATATATTAAGAGCCATATTTTATTATTTTGACTTGCCCATGTGAATAGCTAATTTTGGCTTTGAATTTAATATTTATTTAATATAAATTATATTTTTATTAAATATAAAATTATTATATGATAAATGATGTTAGAATAATATATTTTTTGAAATAATTCAAAATGACCTTCTTGCTATAAATAGCCCTCATTCTCTTCATGAAAGCATTCTTCATTCAAATTCAAAATCCCTCCAGCAAATCTAAGAGAAAATTTCTAGATTTTCCTTCCAAGTGTTCTCCAAATATTGCAAGATCAAATCCTTGGTTTGGAAGCTTCAACATCTTCAACTCAGCTTTCTCAAATTACTTGAGTTTTTCTTGATCTTGATCCATTTTTAGTTGTTCATACTATTTTTGGCATCCATTTATTCATTCCAATTTATATTTTTTGGAGGATTTGTCTTTCTACATCAAAGTCTAAGTTTCTTCAATCATTTTTTAGTGAAAAACTCTTGTGATAGTTTGTGAGATTTATTTCAACTTGTTGAAATTTTTATCTTGTTATATATTTCTTCTGGTTTCTTGAAATATTTCTTCATTAGTCTTGTTTTTAAAGATTATTTATTCTTAGATCTATTTTATAAGTATATTTTAAGCATTTTAAATTAAATTATTGTACTAAAATTATTTTCATATTTGCTAGATCTCTTTTTAATTAAAAGCTTACTACTACTTAGATCTATCATATACTAATTTTATTTAAGTATTTTTATCATTTGCATTAATTGAAAGCATCTTTTTTATTAAAATAAAATAAATTATTCCTTAAAATTTATTTTATTGTGCAAAAGAATATTGAATTTATTTTGAAATCATTTTATATTAGTCTACAAATTGTAATAACATAAACATCTTAGTAAGATCACTTTAAGATATTTATTTTATTATTTCTTATCAATATTAAGTGAGCATTTTATCTTGCCAAAATTTTAAGTTATAAAGTGATCATTTATAAGTTGTGAGATCACTTTTGAATTGGATAGCTTGGTATATTTGGAGAGATTTATTTTATCAAAATTTATTATTTTGTATTTTCTTTTCATGTAAAATTTATATTGGGGTTGTACTCACCCCCTAGGAGAGTACATATTGTTGTAGGGTTGTAATCTTATAGGAGAGTACTATTTATAAGCTATTTTGCATTTTGGATTCCTAGCCAGGGGTGGCTAGGCGTGGACATAGGTCAATTTTGAGGTTTGGCTGAACCACATAAAAATTGTGTGCCTATTGTCTCTCTTTACTTTACTGTACTTTTATTTTTATTGCATTAAGAATTGTATCTTATCATTATAAAATCTAAAATTAATTTTCTACTAAAACATAAAATTTAAGATTTAACATTTAAAATTTTTAAAATCACCTAATTCACCCTCCCTCTTAGGTGCTATAGTGACTCACAGTTTATGGTTTATGGTTTTAGGGTTAGTGTTTTGGGTTTAGGGTTTTAGGGTTTAGGGTTTTTTTTAAATTAAGTAAACTGGTATGTTTTAGTTTATTTTGTTTATTTTTTAATTTTTTTAGTTTCTTTTTTATTTTTATTTAGGTTTATTTTTTATTTTTGATTAATTTAGTTGATTTATTTTAGGTTTACTTATTTTAGTTTAGGATTTTTTTTATTTTAGTTTATTTTTTAAGTTTAGGTTTAGGTGTAAGTTTTTTTAGTTGAGTTTAATTTTTATTTAATTTTTAGGATTAGGTTTTATTTTTTATTTTTAGGTTTAGGTTTAGGTTTTTATTTTATTTTTTTAGGTTTAGGTTTTAGGTTTTAATTTTGGGCTTATTTTTAGGTTTTATTTTTAGTTTAGGTTTAGGTTTATTTTTAGTTTATTTTATTTTATTTACTTTAGGTTTATGTTTAGGTATAGGTTTAGTTTATTTTAGGATTAAGTTTAGGTTTTATTTTTTTTTGTTTTGTTTACTTTAGTTTAGGTTTAGGTTTATTTTCTTTTTTGTTTATTTTATTTTATATTAGGTTTAGTTTTTAATTTTAGTTTAGGGTTTGGGTTTTATATTTTATTTATTTCTAGGTTTTACTTTTAGGTTTATTTTTAGGTTTAGATTTATTTACTTTTTTTTTTATTTTATTTTAGGTTTATTTTTTTTATTTTTTTAGTTTTTATTTTATTTAAGTTTTTCATTCTTAGGTTTATTTTATTTTTTTAGTTTAGTTTAGTTTTTATTTATTTTAATTTAGTTTATTTTCATTATTTTATTTTATTTTATTTTTAGGTTTAGGTTTATGTTTTAGTTTAGTTTTTTCTTTTTTTATTTTATTTTTATTTAGGTTTATTTATTTATTTTACTTTTTTAGGTTTTATTTACATTAGGTGGGTTTTAGGTTTTAGGTTTAGGGTTTAGGTTTAGGTTTAGGTTTTATTTATTTTTTAGCTTAGTTTATTTTAGTTTAGGTTTAAGTTTATTTTATTTTTATTTTAGGTTTAAGTTTTTTTAGTTTAGGTTTAGGTTTATTTTTTATTTATTTTTATGTTTTATTTTTTAGTTTACTTTAGGTTTAGATTTTTAGTTTTATTTTATTTATTTTTCTTTTAGGTTTAGTTTTTAATTTATTTAGGTTTTTTATTTTAATTTAGCTTAAATTTTATTTATTTTATTTTAGTTTAGTTTTTATTTTTTATTTTATTTTTTTAGGTTAAAGTTTAGGTTTAGGTTTTATTTTATTTATTTTATTATTTTATTTTAGTTTAAGTTTATTTATTTATTTTATTTTTAAGTTTTATTTAGTTTGGGTTTAGGTTTTTAGCATTTTAGATGTTAAGGTTTGGGTTTTAGGGTTTAGGGTTATTTGAGGGTTTAGGATTTAGGTTTTGGGGTTTAGGGTTTAGTTAGGTTTTAGTGTTTAGGGTTTAGGGTTTAGGATTTATAGGGTTTATGGTTCAAGGTTAAGAGTTTAGGTTTTAGGTCTAAGGTTCAGGTTTTAGTTTGGGGTTTAGGGTTTTTATTTTCTTTTAACAGAGAATAAATTAAGATTCAACATTTCTTTTTTATTTCATCAACCAAGTAACACACAGTTTTCTAAGACAGCGATGACATAGATAAAAATAGAGCATGATTTTGGGTTTTTAGTTCTCCTTCAGAACCACCCCTTTTTGAATAATGGGATCCATCATCATATCCCGATTTCTCCCTCCTACCACCCCAACTTTTAATTGCTCCTCCCACCTCTATAACCACCAATGCACCATACCACCTTTATATCCACCATCTCCAGTTCTCCCCACCACTTTATAACCCTCGCCTTTCATCCTTCACCGCTAGGACAGTTGGCAGTGTTGTTCTGCCATAAGGTTCTTTTTTAGGTTTAAATTTAGGTTTAGGTTTATTAGGATTTAGGGTTGAGGTTTATTTTTTAATTTATTTAGTTACTTTAGGTTTAGATTTAGGGTTTGGGGTTTAGGGTTTTGGGTTTAGGGTTTAGGGTGTAAGGTTTAAGGTTTAGGATTTTGGGTTTAGGGTTTTTGAGTTTTATGCTTTTAGGGTTTATGGTTTAGGATTAGGGTTTTGGGTTTTGGGTTTTAATTTTAGGTTTTGGGTTTAGGTGGAGGTTTGTTTAGGGTTTAGGGTTAATTTTGGGTTTTGGTTTGGATTAGTTTAGGGTTTTGATTAGGGTTTAGTTTTTTATTTTTAAAATTAAGTAAAATAGATTTATTTAGTTTATTTTTTATTTTAGGTTATTTTATTTTTATTTTATTTAGGTTTATTTTTATTTTTTTATTTAGTTTTAATTTTATTTATATTCGATTTATTTATTTTAGTTTAGGTTTTTTATTTTAGTTTATTTTCTAGGTTTAAGATTAGGTTTAAGTTAATTTTTAAGTTGAGTATTATTTTTATTTTTTTTTAGGTTCTGGTTTTATTTTTTATTTTTAGGTTTAGGTTTAGGTTTTTTATTTTATTTTTTTAGGTTTAGGTTTTGGAATTTTTATTTTGGTTTATTTTTACATTTTATTTTTTTAGTTTAGGTTTAAATTTATTTTTATTTTATTTTATTTTATTTAGTTTAGGTTTAGGTTTAGGTTTAGTTTATTTTAGGTTTAGGTTTAAGTTTAGGTTTTATTTATTTTAGTTTAGGTTTAGATTTATTTTATTTTGTTTATTTTATTTTTTTTTTAGGTTTAAGTTTTTTTTAGTTTAGTTTAGTTTTATTTTTATTTATTTTAGGTTTATTTTTTAGGTTTCTTTTAGGTTTAGGTTTTTATTTAGTTTTATTATATTTTATTTTAAGTTTATTTATTTTTTATTTTATTTAGTTTTATTTTATTAGGTTTTATTCTTAGGTTTATTTTATTTTATTTTTTTAGTTTAGGTTTTCTTTATTTTATTTTAGTTTAGTTTAATTTTTTTATTTTTTTATAGGTTTAGGTTTAGGTTTTACTTTAGGTTTTTTTAATTAAATTTAGGTTTTTATATTTATTTTATTTTTAGGTTTTATTTAGTTTAGGTTTATGTTTTTAGGTTTTTAGGGTTTTTGAGTTTAGGGTTTGGTATTTTGGGTTTTAGGATTAGTGTTTAGGCTTTAGGGTTTAGGGTTTTTAGGGTTTAGAGTTTAGGATTTAGTGTTTAGTGTTAGCTTAGGGTTTAGGGTTAGTTTAGGTTTTTGGGTTTATGGTTTAGGGTTTAGGGTTTAGGGTTTAGGCTTTGTGGTTTAGGGATTTTAGGGTTTAGGTAGGTTAGTTAGTTTAGGGTTTAGGGTTTATTTAGGGTTTAGGGTTTAGGGTTTAGGGTTTAGTTTTGATTTAGGGTTTAGGTTAGGTTTAGGGTTTATAGGGTTTAGTGTTTAGAATTATTAGGGTTTAGTGTTTATTTTAGGTTTAGGGTTTTTTTTAAAAAAAATTAAGTAAACTTGCAGGTTTAGGTTTATTTAGTTTATTTTTTATTTATTTTAGTTTATTTTATTTTTTATTTTTATTTAAGTTTTTTTATATTTAGTTTGGTTTATTTATTTTACTTCTATTTATTTTCGTTTATGTTTTGTATTTTAATATATTTTTCAAGGTTTGGCTTAGGTTTATGTTTATTTTTTAGTTTAGTTTTATTTTTATTTTACTTTTTTAGGTTTAGGTTTTTTTTAGTTTATTTGGTTGTATTTAGTTTAGTGTTTAGGTTTTATTTATTTTTATTGAGTTTATTTTAGTTTAGGTTTAGGTTTATTTAACTTTGTTTATTTTATATTTTAGGTTCAGTTTTTATTTTTAGTTTAGGAGTTTGGGTTTTTATTTAGTTTTTAATTTATTTTATTTTAGGTTTATTTTATTTTTATTTTACATTTAGTTTTTATTTTATTTAGGTTTTTTATTTATAGGTTTAGTTTATCTTATAATTTAGTTTAGGTTTTTATTTATTTTATTTTAGTTTAGTTTTTTATTTTTTACTTTATTTTAACTTAAGGTTTATGTTTAGAATTAGGTATTTTATTTATTTTATTTTAAGGTTTTATTTAGTTTATGTTTAGGTTTTTTTTATTTTTTTTTTTTTAGGTTTTTAGGGTTTACGGTTTAGGGTTTAGGGTTTAGGCTTTAGGGTTTAGGGTTTGGGGTTTGGGGTTTAGGGTTTAGTGTTTTTATTCTTTAGGGTTTAGGTTTTTTATTTTATTTTTTAAATTAAGTAAACTTAGGTTTAAGTTTATTTAATTTATTTTTTTATTTAGTTTATTTTATTTAATTTTATTTATTTAAGTTTATTTTTATTTTTATTTAGTTTAGCTCATTTATTTTATGTTTATTTATTTTAATTAATTTTTTAGATTTAGGTTTAGGTTTAGGTTTATTTTTTAGTTTATTTTATTTTTATTTTATTTTTTAGGTTTAGGTTTTTTTTTAGGTTTAGGTTTAGGTTCTTTTTTTTAGATTAGGTTTTAGATTTTTATTTTATGTTTATTTTTAGGTATTATTTTTTAGTTTAGGTTTAGGTTTATTTTTAATTAATCTTATTTTATTTTAGGTTTAGGTTTAAGTTAAGTTTACTTTAGGTTTAGGTTTAGGTTTTATTTATTTTAGTTTAGTTTATCTTAGTTTAGGTTTAGGTTTATATGATTTTTTATTTAGGTTCAAGTTTTTAACATTTTAGGGTTTAGGGTTTAGGGTTTATATTTTAGGTAGTTATTTTAGGTTTATTTTTATGTTTTAGGTTTTAGTTTAGGTTTAGGTTTACTTTTATTTTATTTTATTTTATTTAGTTTAGGATTTTTTTGGTTTTATTTTAGGTTTAGGCTTATGTTTTATTTATTTAAATTTAGTTTATTTTAGTTTAATTTTAAGTTTATTTTATTTTTATTTGGTTTAGTTTTATTTTTTGTTAAGGGTTTGGGTTTTTTTATTTTTTATTTATTATTTTTTAGGTTTATTTTTTTAGGTTTAGGTTTTAATTAGTTTTATTTTATTTTTTAAGTATATTTTATTTTTTATTTTATGTTTAGTTTTATTTTATTTAGATTTTATTCTTAGGTTTATTTTTTTTTTTTTTATGTTTTTTATTTATTTTATTTTATTTATTTTATTTTTTATTTTTTTTTTGGGTTTAGGTTTAGGTTTAGTTTAGGTTTTATTTTATTTTATTTTATTTTATTTTTTTATGTTTATTTTTAATTTATTTATTTTTTTTAGGTTTTTTTATTTACTTTAGCTTTAGGTTTTAGGTTTTAGGGTTTAGTGTTTAGTGTTTATTTAGGGTTTAGGGTTTAGGTTTTAGGGTTTAGAGTTTTTAGGGTTTAGGGTTTAGGGTTAAGGTTTAGGGTTCAGGGTTTAGGGTTCAGTGTTTAGGCTTTAAGGTTTTGGGTTTAGGGTTTAGGGTTTTAGATTTTTGGTTTGGGTTTTTTAGGTAATGGTTACACTTTATTAGGGTTTAGGTTTTTTTGGGGTTTAGGGTTTGTAGGTTTAGGGTTGGGGTTTTGGTTTGTTTTATTTGGGGTTTTGGGTTTGATTTGGGATTTAGGTTTAGGTTTAGGTTTTATATTTTGGGGTTTTTTAAATTAAACAAGTAGGTTTAGGTTTTAGTTTATTTAATTTATTTTATTCATTTTAGTTTATTTTATTATTAATTAAATTTATTTATTTATTTTATTTTATTTATTTATTTATTTTAGTTTTATTTATTTTAGTTTTATTTTATTTTAGTTTATTTTTTAGGTTTGGGTTTATTTTTACTTGAGTTTTATTTTTATTTTATTTTACAAGTTTAGGTTTTTAGGTTCTTAGGGTTTAGGGTTTAGGGTTTAGTGTTTAAGGTTTTAGGGTTTATGTTTAGTGTGAGGTTTAGGGTTTAGGGTTTAGGTTTAGCATTTAAACTTTAGGTTTAGGGTTATTTAGGTTTAGGGTTTAGGGTTTTTTGGTTTGGGGTTTAGGTTTTAGGTTTAGGTTTAGGGTTTTAGTTTAGTGTTTAGGGTTTAGGATTAATTTTAGGGCTTAGGGTCCAGTGTTAGGGTTTATTTTATTTTATTTTTAACTTATTATTATTTATTTTTAGGGTTTATAGTTTTGGGTTTAGGGTTTTGGGTTTAGGATTTAGGGTTTAGGGTTTAGGGTTTAAGTTTTAGGGTTTAGGGTTTAGGGTTTAAGGTTTTAGTTTAGGGTTTAGGGTTTAAGGTTTAGGGTTTAAGGTTTTGAGTTTTTAGAATTTGGGGTTTTGGGTTTAGGTTTAGGTTTTGGTTTCAAGTTTTAATTTAGGGTTTAAGGTTTTTAGTTTTTTTAATAGATAACAAATTTATATTAAACATTTCTTCTTTACTCCAAGTTTTCTAACACACAAATGCTGACATAGATCAAAAATGAGCACGCATATCCACCAACTACTCTAGATCCCCCACCATTGCTCCTCACCTCCATAACCACCACTTTTCGACCACCACCTCCATATCCACCCGTCCTGATCCCCACCACCTGTGATAAGCGTCGCCTTCTCCACATAGATCTAGATTGAGCCTGGTAGATGGTGATGTTCTTGCCTCAAGGTTCTGGCCATTCTTAGGGTTTAGGTTTAGGTTTAGGTTTAATAGGTTTAAGTTTATTTATTTTTAATTTATTTAGTTACTTTAAGTTTAGGTTTAGGTTTATGGTATGGGGTTTAGGGTTTAAGGTTTGGGGTTAGGGTTTAAGGTTTAGGATTTTAGGGTTTATGCTTTTAGGGTTTAGGGTTTAGGGTTTAGGATTTTGGGTTTAAGTTCTTTTTTTAAATTAAGTAAATTGGTAGGTTTAGGTTTATTTAGTATATTTAGTTTATTTTTTTATTTATTTTAGTTTACTTTATTTTTTATATTTATTTAGGTTTATTTTTTTATTTTTTTAATTTATTTATTTATTTTTGGTTTATTTATTTTAGTTTATTTTTATTTTTTTATTTTTTATAGGTTTAGGTTTATAGGTTTTATTATTTTTTTTAGTTGATTTTAATTTTATTTTTAGTTTATATTTTATTTTTTTATTTTTTAGGTTTTTAATATTTTTTATTTTACTTTTTTTATTTTGCTTTTTTAGGTTTTTATTTTAGGTTTATTTTTTTTTTGTTTAAGTTTAGGTATATTTTAGTTTATTTTATTTTATTTAGTTTAGGTTTAGGTTTATTTTATTTATTTTAGTTTAGTTTATTTTAGTTTAGGTTTATGTTTATTTATTTTAGTTTATTTTATTTTTATTTTATCTTTTTTTTTATTTTTTAGATTTATTATTTTAGGTTTATTTTATTTTTTTTAGTTTGTTTAGGTTTATTTATTTATTTTATTTTAAGGTTTAGGTTTTTTATTTTAGGTATTTATTTTATTTTTTTATTTTATTTAGGTTTATTTTTTTTAGGTTTTGTTTTTTCTTTAGGTTTTATTTTAGGTTTTAGGGTTTTATTTAGGTTTAGGGTTTGGGGTTAGGGTTTAGATTTATTTTAGGTTTAGGTTTTTAGGTTTTCTTATTTGTTTTATTTATTTTTACATTTAGGGTATTAGGGTTTATTCTTTTAGGGTTTAGGGTTTAGGGTTTTAGGGTTTATTCTTTTAGGGTTTAGGGTTTAGGGTTTGGGTTTAGGGTTTTCAGGGAGTAGGGTTTAGGGTTGTAGGTTTAGGGTTTTGAGTTTTTTTGGTTTAGGTTTAGGGCTTAAGTCTTTTTTTAAAATTTGTAAACCTAGTTTAGGTTTATTTAGTATATTTAGTTTATTTTTTATTTATTTTAGTTTACTTTATTTTTTATTTTATTTAGATCGATTTATTATTTTTATTTAATTTAGTTTATTTATTTTAGTATAGGTTTTAGTTTATTTTTTAGGTTTTTGTTTTAGGTTTAGGTTTATTTTTTTAGTTGAGTTTTATTTTATTTTATTTTTTTTTTTTAGGTTTAGGTTTTATTTTATTTTTAGGTTTAGGTTTAGGTTTTTTATTTACTTCTTTATTTAGGTTTTTAGGTTTTATTTATTTTTTTTTAGGTTTTATTTTTTTTGGTTTAGGTTTATTTTTATTTATTTTTTTTAGTTTAGGTTTAGGTTTAGGTTTATTTTAGTTTTTTTATTTTATTTAGTTAGGTTTTTTGGTTTGGTTTATTTATTATTTTGGTTTAGGTTTTATTTATTTTAGTTTATTTTATTTTATTTTATTTTATTTTTATTTTAGGTTTAGTTTTTTTAGTTAGGGTTTAGGTTTTATTGTTTATTTATTTTTTAAGTTTTATTTTTTATTTTTTAGGTTTAGGTTTATTTTATTTTATTTTAGGTTTATTTAATTTTATTTTAAGTTTAGTTTTATTTTATTAAGGTTTTTTTATTCTTAGGTTTATTTTATTTTTAGTTTGTTAGGTTTTATTTATTTTATTTTAGTTTTATTTTATTTTTAAGTTTAGGTTTAGGTTTTAGTGTAGGTTTTTATTTTATTTTATTTTTTTATATTATTTAGATTTAGCTTTTTTATTTATTTTATTTTTAGGTTTTATTTAGTTTTAGTTTAGGTTTTTATGTTTTTAGGATTTAGGGTTTGTGGTTTAGAGTTTAATGTTTAGGGTTTAGGGTTGTAAGTTTACTTAGCTTAGTTTAGGTTTAGGTTTAAGGTTTAGGTTTAGGGTTTAGGTTTAGGGTTTAGGTTTAGGGTTTAGGGTTTAGGTTTGTTTAGGGTTTAAGGTTTAGTTTTAGTGTTTTAGGGTTTAGGTTTAGGTTTAGGGTTGGTTAGGGTTTAGTTTAGGGTTTAGGGTTTTGGATTTAGTGTTTAGGGTTTAGGGTTTAGTTTAGGTTTAGGTTTAGGGTTTAGGATTTTTTTAGGGTTTAGGTTTAGGTCAGGTTTAGGGTTGTAGATTTAGGGTTTATTTTAGGGTTTTTTAGGAAATTTGCCAGAAAGTACAAGGTCCTTAGAGGGTAAATCTCTAATGCTCAAAGAGCTACAAAGAGTCCTATGAGATAAGCCCCTACTAATATAATAGTTAAAAGCTAAGAAAAAAAAAAGAAACAAAATCCACAAAAAAATCCATGAAATTTACTTCCCTCTCCTTTTGAAACTAGCATAATCTAGCAGCATTAGTCTCCCAACCTATACCAGATCTATAACATGATTAAAGGGATGAGTACAAAATGAAATACTTAATCAAGCATAAAAGTAAGAGATAGAAAAATAAGATAAAGAAAAGGCTCAATCTTATAATCGCAAGGACACCATATGTAAGCATCAAACATCAAGTGTTTAGGTTTATTTTTGGGTAGGATGGCAGCAAATTTTTTAGGTTTAGGTAAATTTTTCTTTGTGTCATCTACTTTGGAGAATATTAGATCATTTTTCCATAGGTTGAAACTCTGGTATCTTTTTGTGAATTGATTGATTCCCTTCATGTCTTGATTGACTTTCAAATGACTTAGATTATTCTCGAGTTTTCTCTCGATGCTTATATTTTTGTTTTCAATTGTCAGATGTGATTGTTAAAATGGAGGCCCATTTTAATATTAAGGAGGAATATCTTATTGTTGGTTTGGATCTCTTCCCAATTTGCATGTCCATTTCATTAATCATGAGTTTCTTTTACTATGGTGTCTTGGGTCAACCTCCTCATATGTTGAAATACTTCTAATACCATCCATCTGTTGGTTGATTCTCAAGTTGGATATAACTAAAAAATTTCCAAGGAAATTTGGCTAGGATCGATGAAATATGGATATTTGCAAAAATGGATTTTGAGAATTTTTATTTTTTGTTCCCATTGCAAAATTCATGGTCATGGAGTTTGAATTGCTTGTGGTTCACCCTCACCTTAAGAAACCCAAACCCATTCATAATAACTCGGATCCAATCTTAAGGCACCCTTGGTTAAACCACAGAAAGTTGTTCCAATGGATAACTCTTTACCTAAAGCCGAGGGTCATTGCCTTGATCCTCCCACTGCTCCTTTGGACAATGCTGTGGTTCTTAAGCCTGATCAGCTTTTGGATGTCAGTCATGGTAATAAGGATGCATTATTTTATAATGGGCCTATACATTTGAATCCCACTGATATTGGTAATAATATGGACAATAATATGTTTTGAAACTTATGGATGATGATTTTATCTCAAATGATTCCATTCCTAGCTTCTTTACCACCTTTAATTGAAGAAAATGTGATCCTTGATGAGGACTTGAATGGTGAGCAAACTAAGGATAAAGTTTCTAAACCTGATTGGGCACCTATGCTTTAAATGGTTCTAATCCTTCTCCTGCTTCTTCATCTAATTTTGAACATATTTCTAATTCAATACTTCAACATAATAATGATTTGGAAGAAGGTGAAGTGGCATGCAATGATGGTTTAAATGTGCAACCTTATTCCAAACATACCCCTGAACAATCTCTATCAAGGTGATGTTGTGGATATGACTAATAAATTACAAATGGTTTTAGAAAGAAAAATAAAACTCCAAACTAAATTTCCTAACTTTGCCGAGTTACTAGATCGCTCTTTTTGCCCAAAATAAATGGTTTCTTTCTTAATTTGGAATGTGAGAGGGATTGGTATCCTCTATGTTAGAAATAGAATTAGAAATTTAGTTTGTTCTCATAACGTTTCCTTTTGGCTATTTTGGAACCTTTTATTCTTCCTTATAACTTTTCTTTTGTTGCGAGAATGATTGGTTTTTCTAATCTCGAGCAATAAAATTTGGATTTTTGGAATAGTCCCTATGTTCTATAGGTTTTGAATGATTTATCCCAAGTTGTGAATGTTAAGATTACTTATGATAATTGGTGTTGTTTTGGCTCATTTGTTTATGCTTTTTGTAATAGAAATGGTAGACGGCTTCTTTGGAAGGATCTTATTAGTTTTTCTTCTTATGTTGATGCTCCTTGGTTTGTGGGTGGGGACTTTAATACTATCTCTTCTTCCTCTAAACGTTGGTGGTAATGCTGAACTTATTTTCTATGGAAGATTTTAATAACATGATCCTTGATTGTCATCTTATTCATATTGGCTTTAGTGGGTCTCAATTTACTTGGAATAATTATAGACTCAGCAAAAAGCTAGGGTTCTTTTAATCATTTGTGGATTAATATTCTCTAGTACTTTTTGTGGAGCACTTAAGCGAACCCTTTTACCATTCTCCCTTGCTTATCACTTGAATTTTATTGCTAGTAAATCCTCCTCCCCCCATCCCTTTTTCCAAAATATGTGGCTCATGGATGATAAATTTTTTTGGATGTTGTACTTAATGGGTGAACCTCTTCATCCGATGATTCTATTTTTGGGATGAGGAGATTGTGGTTCAAATTAAAAAAGGCTTAAACAATTACTTGGTGGAATTAACATTATTTCAAGAACCATTTTGTCAATATCAAAGATATGGAGAATGAGGTTATGGTTTTAGAAGACAATGTTGTTAATGATCTTTCTAAAATTCATTTGTTAGCTCAAGCTAAAGATAGGTTAACAGGTTTTCAAGACATGAAGGAGACCTATTGGAAGCAAAAAGCTTCTATGAAATGGATCTAATGGTGATCATAATACTAAATATTTTCATGCCATTGTTAAAAAGTAAAAGGCTATAAATCACATTCAAAATGAAAATTAATGATGGAGTTTGGTGTTGATAAAAGAGCTTACGATTCTACTGTTTCTTTTTTATAAAGAGCTTCTAAATAAAAATGTTGCTTATGATGATATTTCTTGACCTGAAGTTATTCCTAATCTTATTTCTGATGATGATAACATTATGCTTTCTTCCTTACCTTGAGTCTGAAATTGCTGATACTTTGTAGAGTATGAATAAAGACTCTGTGGCCAGTCCTGATTGTTATACTACCCTCTTTTTCCAAAAATGTTGGATTATCATTAAAGAGGACTTAGCTAAAGTTGTCCTTGATTTCATTAAGGGTAGTACCCTTCCTAAATATTTTGCTAGAACCTCCATTATTTTAATTCCTAAAAAGACAATCCCAGTTTGGAGTGATTTTAGGCGATTAGCCTTTACTCTTTTAATAAACTTATTTCTAAATTTTGGCTAAAAGCTTGACTATCTTGCTTTCTATAATTATCTCCCCAATCAAACCAATTTTGTTAAAGGAGATCCATTTGATAATGTTTTTTTAGACCAAGAGATGATCCATGACTTAAATGCCAATGTTCATGATGGAAACCTATTTTTTAAGCTTGACATTTCCAAAGCTTATGATAATATTGGTTGGGTTTTCCTATATAAAATTTTGGCTTTATTTGGATTCTCTAACCAATTTTGCTTTAATTAAGAATGGGATTGAGAATTCTTGGTTTTCTTTTCCTCAATGGTGAAGTGCATGGTTTCTTCTCTTCTTCTCATGGGCTAAGGGAAGGGGACCCTCTCTCTCTACCCTTTTCATTATTATGTGGAATATCTTTCTAGATGTATTGTAGATGTTTAGTATGCCTAACATGTACTATAGAACTATTGGTGGGTTTCCCATTTCTCACCTTAGTTTTGTTGAAGATTTCATTATATTTTGCAATGCCTCTACTCTTTATATTAAAAATTGTAAGTTCTTAACTATTTTTGGAAGAGTGGCTTGAATATTAATCTTGATAAAAGTTGTTTATTACTAGCTCTTCTATTTCTTATCTAAGATCAATGCTATAAAAATATTACAAGTTTTTGCATCAAATTCTCCCTATCAAGTATCAGGGACTCCATATAGGGAACAAAAGATCTCCTTTATTTGGTGAAGTTATTCAAAAAATAAATAAGAAAACCACCTTTTGGGAGTTACATTTACTTTTCTTTTGAGCTAGACTTATCCTGATCAAAAGTACACTTTGCTCCCTGCTTCTATATCTATTGTCTACTATTTTTCCTACGTTCTATTATTAAAAGATCAATAGACTCTTTAATAAATTTTTTAGGGATCTAACTTTTCTATCAAAGATTACATTGGCTAGTTGGCACAACTTGTGGTCCTATTAATGAAGGTGGTTTGGATTGCAAAACTTTAGAGGATTCTATTAACTATTTTTCCTATAAATTCGGTGGAATATTAGAAATAAACATAGCTATTGGTCAAAGTTTATGCATGCTAAATATTGTCAGGGAAAACATCCCCTCATTTGTGCTTTCAAATCTGGGGATTCTCCTATGTGGAGAAGACTTTGTAGTATCAAATGGAATGAGAACTTAATTTCTTGGGGTGTCAATTCTAGTTCCTTTTTTTTGGAAAAGGTGGCTTAAGATTAATTAAGATTAATTAGTTAATTACTCATAATAAGTGGGATGTGGCTCAATTGAATATCCTTTTCCCTAATGTGATCGTTGACAAAATCCTTAAAATTTATCCTTTCCTAATGAACCGACCAAATTCTCTTCAATAATTCTTTTCTAGATTTTGTTTTAAGGATGTTTGGCATTTCATCATATTTAAATATCAAGAGTCCTTGATTTTACTAAAATCTAGAATATTAGTGTCTCTACTTCATTCTCTTTTAACACATTTTGAAATATTAAATCCCTATGGTGATACTCTTTTGAAAAATGGTTTCCATCTCCCCTCTAAATGTCAATGGTTCTATCACATTGAAAGTGTGGATCATGTTTTTGTGAATGGCCCTATTGCTACTAAAATGAGGAATTGGTATGATAATATTTTAATACTTTCCATTTTAATGGTTCATTTTCTATTATGCAACTTCTTGAAGCATGTTTCTCCCATACTTCTAAGGCCCATGTTAAAATTTTTTGCTATTACTATTCTTTGGTATATTTGGATGGATAGAAATGATGCTCAACATTGTAATATTTTTATGAATTATCATCATATTATTGCTAGAGCCAAATATAAAATTTTCTATCTTTTCAAAGCTAATCTTCTTACTCACTCTAATTTTAAAGGCTGCAAGTCTATGGCCTTGAATTTTTGGATTATCCTTCCCCCAAGTAATGTCTGTCCTACCCAAAAAATTATATACTAGATTAAACCTAATTATCACTACATTAAGGTTAACACTATTCGATTTCTAATGGTTATTATTATGGTGTGGGATTTTGAGAGATCATAGTGTCAAGGTTATCTCTACTTTTGTTGCCTTTAGAGCCTTGTTATGTGTTATTTGTTGATCTCAAAGGCTTTCATCATGGCATTTCCATTTGTTTACAACAAGGTTTTCATAAGATCTAATTTGAAGTTGATGCTCTCCTTCTTTTAGATTTACTCAAATCTTATGCTCATGGTAATACCAAAGTGTATTATTTACTTAATCATACTAGGAGGCTTCTTGCTAACCTAAATTTTTTTAAATTCTCATATTTATAGGAAGCCAACTCTATGTTGACTTTCTTGCCAATTTGGGGCCAAGTCTTCTTCTTTGCAAATGTTTTCTAATGATGACATCCCTTTCCTTTTAGAGTCTTGTGAATCTTGATAAAATTGGTTTGCCTTATGTTAGAAGCTTTAGCCTTTTTCCTCTATGGGGCTTTGGCTTTCCCTTGTTATTATTTTTGAATATTTGGTTTTCTCTTTTGCTGGTTTGGTCTTGATTTTTTTTCTTCTCATAAACCTACTTTTATTTTCTAATTTTGTTTCTTCCCATTCTTTGGATGGGTTGGGGTTGTCTTTCCATTTATTGATTTTGTTGTTATATTTATTTTTGGTTTGTTTTCTCTCCCAACCTATAGAGGTGTTTACGAGTGGAGGCTATTGGGTTTTGCTTGTCTAGTTGGTGTGGTTCTCTTTTTATTGGTTGGATCTCTCTGACCTTTTTTTATTTACTAGATTTTATGGTTGGTTGTTTACTAGTGTTTCCGTTGTGGCTTTCTCTTTCTGGTGTTGCTTATGCTATTTTTATGACCTTCCTTTGTGGCTAATCTGCTTGTTGTTTGATCGATGGTTTTTCTAGTTGCTTTGGTTGTCCTTTCTCTCTTGGTTTTTTCTCTTGCTAAGAGGTTGTGTGTGACCATGAGGGCTCTTTATTTTGGTTGTAGCTTGGAGAACTATTTTCTGGCTATCTATCCTTTTTTTAGTGTTGTTCTAGATGAGTGTAAGGTTGGATGCTTTGGATTGTTATATCTTGAATATTGGGTGTGCCTTCCATATCGAGGTTCTATTTTTAATTTGTGTTATGAACTGGAAGGTTGCAAACTACTGGTTGGATGTTTTTGGACTTAGCGATGATGACTCTTGGGGTTCTTGTTGTATTTGTCTCTAGTTGTTGGGTTATTTGTGATCCTAAAGGGCTCTTACTTTTCTATTTTTGGTATTTATTTGTTTAAACTAGATTCTCTTGTCCTTGGATTTGCATTGGTGGCTTTGTCTACGGCTTTCCCAGGATTTTTTCAATGTTTGTATGGATGACTCTTTCTATCTTTCATCCGATGGTTCTAAGTCTATTAATCCTTGGCGTCTTGGTGGCTTTTGGGGTGGACTACCTTCGCTTAGATTGGGTGCTCTAGGTTTGGTCAAAAGAGTATTTACTTTGTTATAATTTTTCTTGATCTTTTTGAGTCTATTCTTTGGAACTACTTTTCTTCCCATTCTTCTCTTCTAGTTTCTACCCGATTTTCATTTATGGATTATGGTGAACCTCTTCCCTTTCCTCTTTTGATGGTTGCCTTGGTTCCTAACATTCTTGATGTTAGTCTTACTATTCCTCGATAGTATTGTTTAGTTCTTTGCATGTTCATTTAATGAATGACCTTATCAACTATGGTTCTCATTTTGCCTTTGTTTGGTCTCTATTTAGTCCTTTTCCCATATTGTGAGGTTTGCTCCCTTGTTATTCATTTGGTGGTGGCTTTGGTGGTTCTCCCTCAGTCTAATGCTTTCCGATAGGTTACCTCCTTATCTACTTTGCTGAGTTTAATATATCTGACTGCTGGGTGTTTTGGGGTTATATTTGTTGTTTGAAGTTTTATTCAAGTTTGTGTGATCATCGTCATTGGGTAAGGTGCTACAAGAGGTATGCTGGCAATGATGGCCTTGATGTTTCCCACTCCTTTTGGCTAGTAGTACTATATGTAATTGTAACCCTTCACTTGAAGTTTGGATGCTTACATATGGTGCTGCTCCTTAAGATGATTATAACTGCGCCTGAGCCTTTTCTTCATCTTTTTACTTTTTTCTGCTCTTATATTTTATGCTTAATTAACTATTTCATTATATGTACTCATCCTTTTACAAGCTTGTTGCAGATCTCTAGTACATGTTT
This sequence comes from Cymbidium sinense, assembly GCA_021442155.1. Classification (NCBI taxonomy): domain Eukaryota; kingdom Viridiplantae; phylum Streptophyta; class Magnoliopsida; order Asparagales; family Orchidaceae; genus Cymbidium; species Cymbidium sinense. Next base: position 354,118,452 of record CM038214.1, on the reverse strand, counting down.
GAGACTTTTGTTGCTAGACTATGCTGGTTTCAAAAGGAGTAGAGGAAGTTTGCTTCTGATTGTAAGGATTATTTTTGGTGGATCTCCATTTCTTTTATTAGCTTACTTTCATTATCTATTGTATTAAGGGGCTTATCTCCTTAGGACTTTTGTAGCTCTTTGAGCATTAGCTTAGAGATTTGCCCCTAAGGACTTTGTACTTTTCTTTGTGGTAATAAAATTTCCACTAATTTTCAAAAATAAAAAAAAAAAAAAAAACTAACCCTAGACCTAAAACAAACCCCCAAACCTCAAACTAAATCTAAAACCCTAAACCCTAACCCTAACCCAAACTAAAAAACCAAACCTAAACTAAATAAACCTACTAAAATAAAATAAAACCCTAAACCCTAATAAACCATAGCTTAACCTAAACAAATAAACCAAAAATAAAATAAATTAAATAAATAAAAAACCTAAACCTAAATAAACCTAAAAAATAAAACCAAAATAAATAAAATAAAAAACCTAAAAAAAAGAAACCTAATAAAATAAAAAATAAATAAACCTAAACTAAATAAATAAACCTAAACTAAAATAAATAAAAACTAAAATAAAATAAACTAAAAATAAATTTAACTAAAATAAACCTAAAATGAATTAAAATAAAACTAAAAATAATAAAACTAAAACTAAACTAAAATAAAATAAACTTAAATCTTAACAAAATAAACTAAAATAAAACTAAAATAAATAAACTAAAATAAATAAATAAATAAATAAAATAAATAAATAAAATAAATATAAAATAAATAAATAAAATAAACTGTCTTACTTAATTTTAACAAAACCACTTAAACAATATACACTACCTAACTAAACCTCCCTACTAAATACCAACCCTAACCCTACCTTAACCTACACACTCCTATCAAAGACTAAACCTAATAACTTGCTGGACTTAAACCATACTCACACCCTAAAACTACCTCTAAACCCTAAAACCTAGCCACCCAAACTTAAACCTAAACCCACCCAAACCTAAACTACCTAAAAAACCCAAACCTTAAACCTAATCTACCACAACCCTAAAATAAGTAAAATAAAAAAAAAATAAAACTAAATAAAACCTAAACCTAAATAAAAAAATAAATAAAAAATAAAACTTAAACTAAACTAAAAAAACTAAACCTAAATAAATAAAATAAACCTAAACTAAACTAAAATAAACTAAAATAAATAAAACCTAAACCTAATTAAAAAAATAAAAACTTGAAAATGAACATAAACTAAACTAAAATAAAACATAAAATAAATCAAAATAAAACCTAAAACTTAAACCTAAAAATATAAAATAAACTAAACCTAAATAAAAAAATAAAACATAAACCTAAAAAATAAAATAAAACTAAACAAAATAAAATAAACTAAACTAAACCTAAAATAAAAAATAAAAAAACTAAACAAATAAATAAATAAATAAAATAAACCTAAATCAAATAAAAAAATAAAATAAAAAATAAATAAAAAAAATAAATTAAATAAACTTAAACCTACTTGGTTGCTTTGTTTTTTAAAAATAAAAAAATAAATAAAAAAAAATAAAGAGATAAAAAAACCTAACCTAAACCCTAAACTAAAACACTAACACAAAACACTAAACTAAACCTAATCCTAAACCCAACTAAACCTACAAAACCCTAAACCCTAAACCTCTACCACTAACCAAACCTAAACCCACAACCCTACCCTGAGCCACACCCAAACTAACTAAACCCAGACCTAAACCTAAACCCACTAAAAACCCCAAACCTAAACCCTAAACCTAAAACCCTAAACTCTAATGCTAAACCAACCCAACCTAAACCCTAAACCCCTAAAAACCCTAAAATCCTAAACCCCCAAACCTAAACCCTAAACCACAACCTCTAAAAACCTAAAAATTAAACCTAAAATAAAATAAATAAAAAAACCTAAACCTAAATAAAATAAAAAGAAATAAAAAACTAAAACCTAAATAAAACCAAAACCTAAACCTAAATAAAATAAAATAAAAATAAATAAAATATAAAATAAAATATATAAAAAACCTAAACTAAATTAAAAAATAAAATAAACCAGAATAAAAACCTAAATAAAATTAAAGCAAAATGTAAAATAAAAATAAATAAACCTAAAATAAACCTAAAATAAAATTAAATAAAAACTAAATAAAAACCTAAATATAAAAAATAAACCTAAAAACAAAACCTATAAAACATAAAACCTAATAGACCTAAACCTAAACCTAAACCCTAAGAATGGGTAGAACCTTGTGGCAGAACATCACAACTGCTCACTAGAGGGTGGAGGCGATGAGAGCGTTGGTGGGGGAACTAGAAGCGCTGGTGAATATGGAGGTGGTGGTCGGAGCAGTGGTTGTTATGGAAGCTAGAGGAGCGATGGAGGTTACAACTGTGGTGGTGGTGGAGGAGAGATCAGGGAGATGACGGTGGATCCCGATACTGAGAGAGGGGTGGGATGGGAGAAAGAAGAAGCTATCCGATCTTACTTATGGAACTGTCTTTATAATAGAGTTCTAGTTATCTAGGTTTTGATTTGCTATGCTCATTTTTTTATCCATGTCGTCATGTCATAGAAAACTTGGTGTGTTACTTGGTTGATGAAATCAAAAGAAGAAATGTTGAATCTAAATTTGTTCCCTAAACCTAAACCCTAACCCAAAATAAAAAACCTAAACTAAAACTAAACCTAAACCTAAAACCAAAACCCAAAACCAAACAAAACCTAAACCCTAAACCTAAACTATAAACAAACCTAAACCCCAAACCCTAAACCTAAACCCAAAACCAACCCTAAACCCAAATCCTAAATCGTGGAAAAAAAAACCTAAACCTAAACTAAATAAAACCTAAAATAAATAAAAAAACTTAAACCAAAATAATAAAAAATAAAATAAAATGAAACTAAAACCTAAACTAAAAAACCTAAAAAAAAAATTAATAAAAAAAATAAAAAACTAAAATTAAATAAATAACATAAACTAAACTAAAATAAAAACCTAAATAAAATAATATTAAAACTAAAATAAAATAAAATAAAATTATAATTTAATAATAACATAAACCTAAATAAAACCTAAAAATAAAATAAAATCTAACCCATAAACTAAAGAAAAACCTAAACCTAAAAATATAAAATAAACCTAAACTAAATAAAATAAACTAAAATAAAATAAACCTAAACCTAAAAAATAAACTAAACCTAAACCTAAACCTAAAATAAATAAAATAAATAAAAAAAATAAACTAAACTAAAAATAAAAAAAAAAACCTAAAATAAACCATAAAACATAAACTTAAAATAAAATAAAAAAACCTAAAAAAATAAAATAAAATAAAACCTAAACATAAAAAAATAAAATAAAATAAATAACCCAAACTAAAAAAATAATAAAATAAAACTAAACTAAAATAAATAAATTAAACTAAAAAAATAAAAAAACTAAATATAAAATAAAATAAACTAAAATAAATAAAAAATAAACATAAACCTATATAAAAATAAAATACAAAATAAACCTAAAATAAATAAATAATCAAATAAAAATAATAAAATAAAATAAACTAAACTAAACCCTTTAAAAATAAACCCTACCTACCTACCAAACTCTAAACTAAACCACTACTACCTAAACCCTAACCCACCAACCCTAAACCCAAACCACCAACTACCCTAAACCTAAAACCTAACCCAGATAAATAAACCCCAAATAAACCCTAAATGAAATAAAATAAAAAAAAAATACATAAACTAAAACCAAAAAATAAATAAATAAAAAACTTAAACTAAAATAAATAAATTAAATTAAATAAAACTAAATATGCATAAATAAATATAATAAATAAAAATAAAAAATAAATAAAAACTAAATAAATATAAACCTAATTCTAAAATAAATAAAAACTAAAAATAACCTATAAAAATCTTAAATAATAAAAATTTAAAAAAAAACATAAAACTAACCTAAAATAACTAAACTAAACTAAAACCTAAAAAAAACCAAATAAAATAAAAAATAATAAATAACCTAAACCTAAATAAATAAAATAAAACCTATAAAACCTCTAAATGAACCTAAACCTAAACCTAAACATTAACCTAAATAAAAATAAAATAAAATTAAACTAAATAAAATAAATAAAACCTAAAACCTAAAATAAAATAAACTAAAAATTAAAAAAAATAAAATAAAAATAGAAATCATAAATAAAATAAAAATTAAACATAAAATAAATAAAATAAACCACAAAATAAAATAAAATAAAAAACTAAATAAAAATAAAAATAAACTAAAATTAATAAAAAAAATAAAACCAAAACCAAAAAATAAAATCTACTAAAAAACTAAAAAAAAAACTAAACCTAAAATAAACAAAATAAAATAATAAACCCTAAACTAAAAACTAAACTAAAATAAATAAACTAAACCTAAACCTAAACTTGAACTACTAAATAAAATAAAATAAACTAAAAAATAACTCTAAACCTAAATAAAAATAAAACCTAAATAAACAAAATAAAACCAAACTAAAAAATAAATAAAATAAAACCTAAAACCAAAATAAAAAATAATAATAAAACTAAACCTAAAATAAATTGAATAACTAAACTAAAATAAACATAAAAATAAACTAAATATAACATAAAAAAAATAAATAAAAAATAAATAAATAAAATAAATAAATATAAATAATAATAAACTAAAATAAAAATAAACTAAAATACCTATATTTAAAATCTAAATCTTACCCTAAAACTAATACCTAAAAACCTAAATAAACTAAACTCTACCTACCATAACTAAAACCCTACCTAAACCCTAAACTACTAACCCTATCCTAAATAAACCAAAATAATATAAAAAAACTCCTAAAATACCTAAATCTTAAACCCCTAAAAACCTAAACCTAAAACCACAAATCCTAAACCAAAAACCCAAAATATAAACTAAACTCTAAACTAAAATAAAAAATCTTAACCTAAATAAATAAACCAAATAAACTAAACCAAAAAATAAACCATAAAATAAACCAAAACCAACCTAAATAAAAAATAAAATACTAAAACCCAAACCCTAAACATAAATAAACTAAAAAAATTAAAAAATAAACTAAACCATAAAATAATAAATAAACCTAAACTAAACCATAATAAAAAATGATGGTAAACATCAAAACTAACCTAAATCTAAATAAAATATCATAAACTAGGTCTAATGGAGGTGTTATAAATGGATGAAAAAGGAATGAGGTAACAACCATGTTGATGGCTAAAGAGATATATGATGGTGGATCCTACTAGAAAAAAAAACTAAGAAATTGAAAAAAGAAATCTAAATATGTCTTTATAGCATACAAACTAACTACTCATTTTTATCTATGCCATTGCTTGTGTCTAAAAAACTAGTGTATTACTTGGTTGATGAAATCAAAGAAGAAATGTTGAATTAAATTTACTATTAAAAAACCAAAACCTAAACTAAACCCTAAGCCCTAAACCCTAAACCCTAAACTTTATACCCTAAAACCTATAAACCCTAAACCCTAAACCCTAAAAACCTAAATTTCTAAACCAAAAATAAATAAAAATAAAATAAATAAAAAAACTTAAACCTAAATAAAATAAAATAAGTAAAATAAAATAAAAACCTAAACTAAACCTAAAAAACTAAAAATAATAAAATAAAATAAAACTAACTAAAATAAATTAAATAAAAAAATAAATAAAAAATAAAATAAACATAAAAATAAAATAAAATAAAACATAAAATAAAAATAAAATAAAATAAAATAAATAAATAAAAACTAAATAAAACTAAATAAAATAATATAATAAAATAAAAAACCCTAAAATAAAAAAAACTAAACTAAATAAAAAAATAAAACAAACTATAAAATAAAATAAATAAAACCTAAGCCTAAACTTAAAATGAACTAATAAAACTAATCTAAATAAAAAAATCTAAACTAAAATAAAATAAACCTAAATTAAAATAAATCTTAAAAATAATCCTAAAATAAAACCTAAAACTTAAACCAAAAAATAAAATAAAACCTAAACCTAAACCTAAAATAAAAAAACAAACCTACACTAAAAAATAAAATAAAATTAAACCAAAAATAAACATAAACCTAAACCTAATAAAAATAAAATAAATAAAACCTAAACTTAAAAAAACTAAAATAAATAAAATAAAACTAAATAAAAATAAAAAATAAATCAATAAAAAATATAATAAAGTAAAATAAAATAAAATAAAAAAACTAAATAAACCTAATGTTTGCTTAAAAAACCTAAACCCTATAAACTAAATTATAAAAACATAAACTAAAATCTAAACTAAACCTATAAATCCAAACTAAAATACCCTCCTATAAACCCACAAACCTAAACCTAAAACTAAAAAAAACCCAAACCCAAACCCACAAACCCTACCTTAAACCCTAAAACCCAAAGCATAAAAAATAAAACTAAAACCCCCAAACCTAAACCCCAAACCTAAACCCAATAAAAACACAAAACTAAATCAAACTAAAACCCAAAACTAAAGTAACTAAATAAATTAAAAATAAATAAACAAAATTTTAATAACCTAAACCTATACCTAAACCTAAGAATGGAAGAACCTTGACAAACATCACAATCAAACCAATCTATAGATCTAGCGATGGAAGGTGAAGGTGGAGGTGGTGGTTTCGCATGGTGGTGGGGATCTGGTGGTTATGGAGGTGGGAGAGGATGAGAGGTTATAGTCTGGTGGTGGTGGAGGGAGAGATCGGGGATATGATGGTGGATCTACTTGAGAGAGGCGGGGTGGTTCTGGCGGAGAAAAGTAAGAACACCGATGATTTTCTTATGGAACTTCTTTATAGTAAGATGGTTATATTTATTTGGGGTTTTGATTTGCTCAGGCGTGCTCATTTTTATCTATGCCATCGTATGTGTCTTAGAAAACTTAGTGTTAGTTGGTTGATGAAATAGAAAAGAAGAAATGTTGAATCAAATATGTTCTCTTTTAAAAAAACTAAAACCCTAAATAATAAACTAAAACCTAACCATAGACCTAAAATCAAACCCTCAACCTAAAACCTAAATCATAAACCATAAAACCCTAAACCTAAACCCTAATCCTTAACCCCAAATATAAAAACCTAAACCCACAAACCTAAAATAAAACCCCAAACCAAACCCTTAAAATATAAACTAAACTATAAATAAAACTTAGAAATAAAATAAATAAAACTAAACCAAAATAAACAAAATAAAATCTATATTAAAACTAAACCAAAACTTAAACCTAAACTTAAACATAAAAAAGAAAATAAACAACAAATAAAAAAACTAAATAAAAAAAAAATAAAAACCAAACTAAATAAAAATAAAAACCTAATTAAAATAAAAACTAAAATAAAATAAAATAAAATAAACTTAAAATAAAAAAAATAAAACTAAATAAAACTTAAACCTAAAGAATAAACCTAAAAAAAATAAAACCTAAAATAAATAAACCATAAAACCTAAACCTAAATAAAAATAAAAATAAACCTAAACATAAACTAAAATAAATAAAACCTAAAATAAAACTAAACCTAAACCCTAAAATAAAATAAAATAACTAAATATAAACACATACCTAAAGTAAAAATAAAACCTAAAGTAAACCTAAAATAAAACCTAAAACCTAAACCTAAAATAAAATAAAATAAACCTAAACCTAAACCTAAACTAAAATAAACTAAAATAAAAACCTAAACTAAAATAAATAAACTAAACAATAAAAACAACAACATAAGCCATTATCCCACTAAGTGGGGTACATGAATCCTTCCTCCATATGTCTTATTATAGATTTTCATTCATTCAGTATGCTAAGGTCATTTTTATACATCTTAACCATGTATTTTTTGGTCTACCTCTACCTTTCTTAACATAAACAATTTAAATGCATCTACTCTTCTAGGTCATTTGATGGGTGACACTTTATGTGCCAAACCATCTAGGTGACTCTCTAATTTTATCTACCACTAAAGCTACTCCAACTTTTTCTAACATACACATTCACATTTTATCTCTAAGAGTAAAGCCACTAATCCACGAGCATCCTCATCTCTAACACTTAACTTAGTCTCATTCTATTTTATTGGCCACATTCTACACCATAAATCATTGCGGGTCTTACCACCATCTTATAAAATTTTTCTTGAAGTTTAACCCTTTTCTATCACACAACAAGCTAGATGCATTCCTCCACTTCAACCATCCAACTTGAATTTCTAATAACATCTCCATCTATTTCACCATCACATTGAATAATAGAGCCTAAAATATCTAAATCTAACTCTTTTTTTAATGACTTGTGTCACCTCTATCTCTATAACCTCTAAAAAATTACAATCCATAAATAAATTAAACTAAATAAAATAAAAATAAATCTAAATAAAAAATAAATATTAAAATAAACTAAAATAAATAAAAAATAAACTAAATAAGACTAAACCTACCAGTTTACTTAATTTAAAAAAATTAAAATTAAAAAAATAAACCCTAAACCCAAACCTACCTAAAACCAAACCCCAAACCCCAAACTTACACTAAACAAACCCTAAACCCCAAACCATAACCCTAACCACAACCTGAAAACCCAAAATCTAACCTAAACCCAAACCACAACCTAGAAATGAGCCTAAACCCTAAACTTAAAGGGTTAAACTAAAACCTAAAAAATAAAATAAATAAAAACTTAAACCAAAATAAATAAAATAAAAAAAACTAACTAAAACATAAAACTTAAACCTAAACTAAACCTAAACTTAAAATAATAAATAAAATGTAAATATAAAAAATAAAACCTAAAGAAAAAATAAAGAAAACCTAAAATAATAAACCTAAATATAATAAAACTAAAACTTAAAATAAAATAAAATAAAATAAAAAACTAAATATAACAAAAAAAATAAAATAAACATAAAGTAAACTAAATCTAAACCTAATGGTTTACTTAATTTAAAACAAACCCAAAATCCTAAATAAATCATAAACCTAAAATTAACTCTAAACCCTAAACCTCTGACCCAAAACTAAACTAAAACCCTAAAATAAACCTAAAAAAACTTAAACTAAAGTAAATAAAACATAAAATAAAATAAAAAAACCTAAACTAAATAAAAATAAAAAAAAATAAAAAACTAAACTAAAACTAAAAAACTAACCTAAAAAAAAATAAAAAAAAAAAAAATAATAAAAAATAAAATAAATAAATAAAAAACCTAAACTAAAAAAATAAAATAAAACTAATAAAAACATAAATAAAATAAAATAAAATAAAATAAAATAAAATAAACCTAAAATAAATAAAATAAAATAAATAAACTTATAAAATGAACTAAAAAATAAAACCTAAATAAATAAAATAAAACCCTAAAATACTTAACCTAAAATAAAATAAAATAAACCTAAACTTAAACTAAAATAAAATAAATAAAATAAATAAACCTAAACCTAAACCACTAAAAACTAAATAAATAAAATAACTAAAATAAACCTAAACTAAAATAAAATAAAAAAAAACCTAAAAATAAAATAAAACCTAAAATAAAAAAAATAAAATAAAACCTAAATAAAAAATAAAAAATAAACTAAACCTAAAATATAAAATAAAATAAAAACTAAAACATAAACTAAACCTAAACTAAAATTAACTAAATAACTAAATAAAATAAATAAACTAAAAATAAAACTAAATAAATAAAATGAAAATAAAAAAAAAATAAAATTAAAATAAAATATATAAAACTAAACCTACTTGTTTTAATTTTTTTTTAAAATAAACCACAAACCCTAAATACAAAACCCTAAACTAAAACTACAACTTTAATCCTACAACCCTAAACCTAAACCCAAAAACCTAAAACCTAAAAAAGTTCATAAAACTAAATAAAGTAAATAAACAAACCTAAGCATAAATAAAATAAAAAAATATAATAAAATAAAAACATAAACTAAACCTAAAACTAAACCTAAAATAAATCAAAATAAAAAAAAATAAACTAAAATAAAATAAATAAAACCTAATCTAAACTAAAAATAAAATCAAGCTAAGAATATAAAACCTAAAAAAATAAAACTAAATGTAAAATAAAATAAAATAAATAATAAAATAAAACTAAACCCTAAAAATGAAAAAAAATAAAACCTAAAATAAATAAAAAATAAAACTAACTATCTAAATAAAATTTAACCTAAAATAAAATAAAATAAACAAAATAAAATAAACCTAAACCCAAAATAAATAAAACTAAACCTAAAAGTAAACTAAACCTAAACCATGAACTAAATAAAATAAAAAATAAACTAAAAATAAACCTAAACTAAAAAATAAAACCTAAAAATAAACCTAAAACTAAATATTAAACCCTAAAAAAAGCTAAAACCTAAACTAAACTAAAAAAAAATAAAATAAATAAAAAACATAAACCAAAATAAAATAATAAAATAAAATAAATAAAAAAATAAAATAAAATAAATAAAAACATAAACCAAAACTAAACTAAAACCTAAACTAAATAAAATAAAAAGAACTATAAAAGTAAGTAAATAAAACAAATGAACTAAAAAACCTAAAAAACTCTAAAATAAACCTAAAATAAAGATCAAATAAACATAAACCTAAACCAAAACTAAATATTAAATTAAATAAAATGAACCTAAACCTAAAAATAATACTAAAATATACAATAAAACCTAAACCTAAAATAAAAAATAAAAATAAAACTAAACTAAACCTAAAATAAAAATAAACTAAATGAAAAAATAACTAAACTAAAATAAATAAAAAAAATAAACTAAAATAAAACCAAAAATAAATAAACTAAATAAAATAAAATAAATAAAAAATAAAAAATAAATAAATAAAAATAAATAAAAATAAACTAAATAAATAAACCTACTGTTTAAATTTAAAAATAAAATAAAAATAAACAAATAAAACCATAAACCCTAAACAAACTGAAACCCTAAACCCACTAAACCCTAAACAATAAACCCTAAATAAATACCATAAATCCTAAACTAAACCTAAACCTAACCACAAATAAACTAAAACTAAATCCAAACCTACCTAAACTCTAAACCTACCCCAACCCTAAACCATAAATAAAAACTAAAATCTAAACATAAACTAAAATAAACCTAAATATAAAAAACCTAAAATAAATAAAATAAAACCTAAACTAAATAAACCTAAAACCTAAACCTAAAATAAAATAAAATAAAACTAAATTAAAATAAATAAAATATACTAAACTAAATAAAATAAAACCTAAATAAAATAAAACTAAACCTAAATAAAATAAAATACCTAAAAAATAAAATAAAATAAAATAAATAAAAATAAAAAACTTAAACTAAATAAACCTAGAAAGATAACCCAAAATAAATAAAAAAATAACTAAAACTAAATTAAAAAAAACTACTAAAAAAAAATAAAATAACTAAACCTATACTAAAATAAACTAAATTAAAATAAATAAAACCTAAGCTAAACTAAAAATAAACTAAACCTAAACCTAAACTAGCACAAATATAATAAAATAAACTAAAAAAATTAACTAAACTAAACTAAAATAAAATAAAAGAAATATAATAAAACCTAAAAAAACCTAAAAAAAAAAATAAAATAAAAACTTAAACCTCACAAAAAAAATAACTAAACCAAAAAATAAACTAAAAAAAAAAAACTAAAATAAATAAACCTAAATAAATAAAATAAACTAAATAAAATAAAAATAAAAATAAATAAAATAAAAATAAAGTAAACTAAAATAAATAAAATAAACTATATAAACTAAATAAACCTAAACCTAGTTTACTTACTTTAAAATATTTAAAAAATAAAATAAAATAAAATAAAATACCTAAACCACAAACTAAAAAACCACACAAACCCAAACTAAACCCTAAACCTAAATGAAACCCTAAACTATCCAAAACCAAACCACAAAATCTAAAACCTTAAACTAAAAAAATAAAAAAACAAGAACATCATAAAACTAAATTAGATCTAGTGGGTAAAAGCACTTACTGGTGTGGGGGATCTGAGGTGCTAGATATGGATGGTATGGTGGTTATGGAGAGCGATGGAGGCTATAACTGGCGTGGTGGCGGAGATAATATCATGGCATATTAAAATCGAGAAGGGGTGGTTACGATGGGAACTAGAAAGAAAGAATGACCGATCAATAGTACTTATGGAACTGTCTTTAAGTAGAGATGGTTCTACTTATGTAATAATTTGATTTGCTCTATGGGTGCTCATTTTTTATCTATGTCATTAAATGTCTTAGAAAACTTGGGGTGCTACTTGGTTGATGAAATCAAAAGTAGAAATGTTGAATTTGAATTTGTTCTTTGTTAAAAAAAAAAAACCTAAACCTACTAAAATTTAAACACTAAACCTTAAACCCTAAACCCTAAAACCAAACCCTAAACCTAAGTAAAAAACCCTAAACCAAAATAAAGCTAAAACCTAAACTACTAAATAAAACCTAGAAATAAAATAAATGAAAAAACCAAAACTAAAATAAAAATAAAATAAAAACATAAACTAAAACCAAAACTTAAACCTAAACCTAAAAAGAAAATAAAACAAAAAAATAAAAACTAAATTAAAATAAAATAAATAAAAAACTAAACTAAACAAAAAATAAAAAAAAAACTAAATAAAAAAACTAAACCAAACATAAAAAAATAAACCTAAAATGAAATAAGATAATAACTAAATAAACTCTTAAACCTAAAATAAACTAAAATAAATAATAAAAAAATCTTAAAAAAAACTAAACCTAATAAAAAAATAAAATACAAAATAAATAAACCTAAACTATAAATAAACTAAGCTAAAATAAATAAAACCTAAACCTAAACCCAAATAAATAAACTAAACTAAATAAATAAACAAAATAAAATAAACTAAAATAAACCTAAACTAAAAAATAAAACCAAAATAAACTTAAAATAAAATATAAAACCTAAACCTAAAAAATAAATATAAACCTAAACTAAACCTAAAGTAAAATAAAACTAAAATATAAAATATAAAATAAAACTTAACTAAAAAAAAAAACTTAAAAAAAAAATAAAATATAAAACCTAAATAAAAATAAATAAACTAAATAAATAAAAATAAAAAAATAGAATAAACTCAAATAAATAAAAAAATAAACTAAATAAACTAAACTACTAGTTTTGCTTAATTAAAAAACTAAACCTAAAATCTAAACCTAAACCTAAACCCTAAACTAACCTAAAATCCCAAACCCAAACTAAACCCTAAACCCTAAAATACTAAACCCAACCTAAACCCTAACCCTAACCAAACCTAAACCCAAAACTAAACCCTAAACCCAACCTAAACCCAACACAACTACCATAAACTAAACCCTAAACCTAAACTAACCTAAACCCAAACCCAATGGGCAAACTTGATGCAGAACATCACCATCAAATTAGGCTGTCTAGATCTAGTAGTGGAGAGGCGTGGCAGTGGTTATCGTAGTGGTGGTGGGGGATCTTGAGATAGTGGTGGATATGGAGGTGGTGGTGAATATGGAGGTGGTGGTCAAAGTAGTTGTGATTATGGAGGTGAGAGGAGCAACATAGGTTACAGCCATGGTGGTGGCTGAGGGAGAGGTCAAGGATATGATGATGGCGAATCCTACATGAGCGTGGGGTGGTTACGATGGGAACTACAGAAATTGAAGAACGGCCAGTTCGATTTGCTGCTTATGGAATAGTGTCTTTACAGTAAAGATGGTTCTACTTATCCAGGGTTTTTGATTTGCACTATGGGTACTAATTTTTTTATTTATGTCATGCTTGTCCTAGAAAACTATGTGTGCTACTTGATTAATGAAATCAAAAAAAAAAGAAATGTTGAATATGAATTTGTTCTCTGTTAAAAAAAATCTTAAACCCTAAACCTTAAACTAAAACTTAAACCCTAAACCCACACAAACCCTAAACCTAAAACTAAAAAAAACCTAAACCCAAAACCACAACTAAAACCTAAACCCTAAACCCTAAACCTTAAAAACTAAAACTCTAAACTTAAACCCAAAACCCTAAACCATAAAACCTAAACTCCAAAACATCTGACCACAAACCTAAACCCTAAACCTTGAATAGATGTCATTAGGGGTAGACCAAAAGAATGACCTAATCTAACATAGTTATGGTAGCTAAAGAAGATGTCTTCAAGAGACTTTCCTTGACTATTAGAGATTTGAATACCTAAACCTAACCTTAAATCATATTATATTACCATATATTATAGTATAATGTAGCATCATATATTTGAGCATGTATTGATGTGTTTTAGATGTTATAAAATGTTTTGAAATGTTTATGGTATTGTACCTATAGTCTATTAAATCATGTAAAAAAATAATCAATAAGTCAAATGGTGATATTTGTTAAATTTGAAGTGGGAATTAGGTTGTTGTTCCAAAGTTATGCTATGACACTTGTAGTGTAAAAGTATGATTTTATGTTCAAAATAAATATTATATGTTGTAGCATAGTATAACATCTTATATCATAATATATTGTTCGACGCATTTTAAATTCTTTTAGTATTTTATAATCATGCAGTCGAGCCTACACTATCATTATTTATAAAAATGTTGATTTAGACTTTAAAATGGTGGAATTTTGCCAAATTTATAAAAGGTAGAGCATGGAATCATAATATATTGTTTTAATTTAAAATATGTAAGTGATACGACTAAAATATATAGTTTTTTATTATTTAGACTAATTTTATGATTTTTTTTATCTTAAGCAATCCCTTGTGATGTGATATGCAATATAATATAACATTATATGTTATAGTGTATTATTATAATATAGGATGTCATAACATAGTGCATCATATCATACCATACTATGTATTATTACTACTTGTGTTTTGCATATTTTATTTTGTTATAGTATGATGTAGTAGAGTTTGTGTTGGTATAATTTATAAAAATATTGATTTATAGGCTAAGATGATGGGATTTGGCCAAATTTAGGGTAATCTTTAGGGAACATCATTGGGGTGTGCTATTGTGTGTCATTCAATCAAAGTAATGGAATTTTGCATCCAAAATAAATGTTCAATTTTCAACCAAATTTTAAAATTTTTTTATTTAAAGTGATTCATTTTAAGGTGTAATTTCAGATAATATATTATATCAAAGCATATTAATATATAATGTACATAATAATATAACTTCACATATATATGAATGTGGTGGTGCGTTACTAAATGTTATTGTACATTTTAGTATGTTTTACTTTTGTTATAATACATTGGGTCAAAACTCTCAAAAAAGTTAATTTGAAAGTGGAGATAGAAGAATTTGGCCAAATTCATGGCACACATTAAGAAGCAACACCAAAATTATGCTATTTTGTACTATTTCTAATAAAAATTAACAATTTTACACCTAAAATGAACATTAATCTTATTTTAAAAAAAGTTTATTATTTGTTAATTTTAAGTGATTCTAATGAGGTGTAATGTTAGACAATATATTATATTATAGCAAATTATAATATAACATCATATTATAATATAATATAGTGTGTTAATTCACACTATAATATCTATAGCATGACACTATATAGTTAGTTTGAGCTTGCACCATCACAAATCATAAAATGTTGATTTCAATGTTAAGATGATGTAATTTGAGCAAATACATTGTTAGGCTTTTGGTTGAAGTATTAAAGGTGTGCATAAGAGAAGAAATAAGATTTGATGAGAATTTCATGTCAAGAACATGTAGGGAGATCCGTTAAGGGCTCACACATGCATTGGACACGACATGTGAGGAGTCTATGTTGAGGGCATAGATGAAGAAAATTTGCTGGGGATAAGGTTTGAATTTGATTTGATTATATGGTTTATGGAATGAAGATTTGCTGGGGATAAGAATTTATAATCCTCCAGTGATTAAGATAGAATTGACTTTAATTTGATTTATTTTAATTGATGTGGATGCTACTATATGGGCTCGAGTCTACTAGGATGGGGTATATGAACCTTCCACTAGGGAAGTAGGTTGCCATCTCTGGGGATTGGGATTTGAGTTTGATTTCATAGATTATTTTGGGATGTATCTAAGAGTTTGGTTTGATTTCTTTGATTTAGACTCTACTGGGGAGTTAGTTTAATTTGGCTCCACTAGGGAGGTTGGTTTTGAATTTGATTTGTTTGCTTGACTTGTTTATATATGATTTGGGCTCCACTCAAGAGAAGGGTATTTTAACTCAACTGGGAAAGTCGATTGGGTTTAATTTACTGAGTTAATGTATGGATCCTATCAGTGTATGATGGACACACTGAGAAGGGCTATATCCACCCTGACCTACCTCAAGTTTAAAATTCCAAAGGGATAGTCTACCTATTGCGAGGTAGAGCTAGACAATTAAAGAGGTTGCCTTTCGGTGTGCATTGAATGTGCTAAAAAGAAGGCATAGCAGGCTTACATATTCTAAAGTGAGGAACAACCACTAGGGTGACCTATTGGATGAACAATAAATCAAACCTGGCCTAGGGCGACTACTGAGTGAATGTCGTTGGGGACTTATGTCAACTCAAAAGTAGTCAGGATTAATTTTATCTTAATTTCATGTGATTTGATGTGGTTTGTTTGGTTTAGTTTGATTTCAAATTGTGGGCATATTCGCTAGAGATGTGAGCTCAGTCAAATTTGATAGATTTAATTTATGGACCATGTCGATGTGTGATGGACCAACTGAGAAGAGGCTATATTAGACTTGTTCTATCTAAGATTTACATATCCAAAGGAATAGTCTACTAGATTTGGGGTAGAGCTAGCCGACCCAAGGGGTTGCCTTTCGGTGTGCAATGGTTGTCCTAAGAAAAAGGTATAGCAGACTTACATCTTCTAAGAGAATAACCATTGGAGTTACCTATTGGTAGCATAATAAATTGAACCTAACTTAGGGGAGACTATTAAGTGAATATCGCTGGGGACTTATATTAACTCAAGAGTAGTCAGGTGATTCCTATAAAGAGTTTTGCTGACATTGCCCTAAAGATAGGATAGCTTCTTGGGAAAAGGTACCACTAGGGGTGTCCTCCTAATCCCCAAGTGAATATATATTTTGCTTATATGTTTGTGTGGACCCTGTTGGTGTGCGAGGGACCACACTGAGAAGGGGCTATGTCAGCCTTGACCTATCTCAGAGTTACTAGACCAAAAAGAATTTGCATATCCATAAGATGAATTCTCTAACCACAGGGGTGGTTACTAGGAAAGGGGAACAATTCAATCTACTAGTAACCCGGGTAGTGTCTAAATGGGATCGCAAAGGATGTGATCCAAATATAGTGCCTATAGGGGAGGTGTTGCTAGGGGTGTTATTTTGAGCCCTGGAAAAGAAATCATGTAGGTGTACGTTGGCCAACTCAAGGAGAAAGCATAGCAGACTTACATCTATCATGAGTGGTGTATCATAAGGTGTGAGAACCAACCAACCTATGGTGTATCCATCAGCATGAGCGGTGTATCCGTTAACATAGTGAGAACCAACCAACCTAAGGTGCTCGTTGGTGTGCAATGATCAATTTGGGAAGAAAGCATGTAGGCTTACAACTTTCTAAGTAGAACTGATCATCGCGATAGTCTATCATTGTCGGGATAGATACTATCTGACCTAGAGCAACTATTAAGCAGGGAGATCCGAGGAAGGACTAGACCCAGACAAGAAGTAGTCATGAGGGAAGGAGCTGCTAGGGAACTTATCATAAACCTCAAATATGTTCGACCTAGTCAATGCACGAAGGCTAATTCAAGAAGAAAGCATAGCAGACTCACATCCTCTTAAATAAAGCTAGCATGAGGTAGCTTATCAACCACGTAATAAGGCCTACCAAACTAACAAGGCACTCGTTATTGTGTAGTGGATAACCAAGGAATGAAAGCGTAGTAGACTTACATCCTCCAAAGCAAGAATACCATTGGGGTGGCACACTACTAGGGTAGCACATCAGCCTGACTTAGAGAATCTTCTATGTGAATTCCATTGGAGGTGTTATCTTAACTAAGAGTAGCCCGATACAAAAGATATGTTTATTTTATATGTTGTATATAGTTTATATTTGTGTTGTGTTGATGAAGGGTAGGACCCCGCTCGAGTTCCTTACAACTACCCTAAACTCATCGTGGTGGATTCACAAACAAGAATACTTTCAACATGAAAGAGATTGAATTCAAAATGGAATTTTCATTGATGATAATTATTTGAAACATGATTTATACTATTTCATTTAGTAGAGCCCATTGATTGGTAGAATTGGGCGCTCTCCCTTGTAATTAATAAGTTGATAAGATCCTCCTTAGTATGCTTCTCTATGGCAAAAGGGTCTTCCCAAATGGGTTCAAACTTGCCTCCCATCCTACGACGGGCAACAATCAATTTCCTTAAAAATAAAATAAGCTCTCCTACTTGAAAAGCTTTAGGACGAGCCAACTTGTTTTGAGCATGAATCATTTTAGCTTTCTACAACTCGATGTTTTTGCATGCCTGCAGGCATCTCTCCTTCAATCCTTCGAGCTCTTCTAATCGTAACTTGGCATTCTACTTTATTATGATCTGGCTACCCTCAACTTTCCTTAGTGTTGGGAGTTGGACTTCTAATGGTAGAATGGCTCTAGACGCATACACTAAAGAGAAAGGAGTAGAGTGAGTTGGAGTTCTATATGTGGTGTGATAGGCCCACAAGGCTTCAACTAACTGCTCATGCTACTATTGCTTATTGATGTCGAGTGTCTTATTTAGTATTTGTATGAGAGTTTTGTTAAAGGCTTCTGCTAAACTGTTTATCCTCAAGTTGTTGATGGTAGAATATCTCCAAAATATGCTGTGTCTTTGGGCAAAGTTGTTGATCTCGGTGCTCTTAAATGCAATACCAATATCAGTTATAATTCATCGAGGCACTCCAAACCTATATATGATATGGTTTCTAAAAAATTGGAGCACATGCTGAACTATGACCTATCTGAGTGAAATCGCTAACGCCCATTTGTAAAAGTAGTCATTAGCAGCAAAGATGAACTAATGACCCTTGGAAGAATGAGGATCAGTCGGACCCACTACGTTGGTACCCAAACACTCGAATATCCATGAGGTCAATGTAAGATGTAGAATGTTGGGTGGTTGGTGTAGGACTACATTATGTATTTTACATTAGTTGCATCGCCTAGCAATATCCATGTAATCTTTAATCATCGATGACCAGTAGTATCCTAGTCTCTTCATCTTGGCTTTCATCTTTGGATCAGGTTGGTTGGCTCCACATAATATTGTGTGTACCTTGGTCATGATCTTATGGGCTTCGTGCATTTCTAAACAAACATATAATTGAAAGATTACCGATACAAGACACCATCCACAACAGCATAGGAAAATGCTATCTGCTTCATCTGATGGGCTTGGGACTTCTCTTGAGGTAGTTTGCTTTTCTTTAGGTAATCCATGAATGGTTGCCTCAAATCTAATACCTCATCCTTCTTAGAAATGGCAACCTCTCCTTCAAGAGAGTACTTTCTGATGAGTTCAATATCAATAAGGGATAAGACTTATCTATTTTGGATCTTTATTGATATGGACTCATCCTCCATACATGCCAACTCATTAGCAAGCTTGGCTAAAGCATATGCTATGACTTTCTCTCCTCGAGGAATCTTATTAATGGTAACCTCTGGGATTTGGGCCAATAAATCTATGGTGTACTTGTGGTAATGATGGAGCTTGGGTTTTGTAGCCTTATAGGACCGAGGGAATTAGTTGATAACTAGCTAAGTATCGAGGAATATGTTGATGTTCTGGATTATTAGAGTAACGACTAACTCTACACCGAAAATCATAGCCTCGTATTTAACTTCATTATTGGTGCAAGGATAGGATAGATGATATGAGAATCTCATCACATCGTGGTATTGAGTTAAGAAAACTATTCCTAGCCCTACCTTTTTTGGAGTAGTAGATTACGGTTCTTCACCTCTTTAAGAGAAAGCTGCACCATCAAAGTACATCTCCTAGTGGACAATGCTAGTATCCCCTAACTTCATGATTTATTCATCAGGGAGACCATCAATAAGAAGAAAGTCAACAAGAAGTGAGTGTGTTGCTAATAAATCTACTTGTGCTTGTCCTTTCTCTGCATGAAGGGGTACGAAGGTAATGTCAAACTTCAAGAGGATCATTGACCATCATGCCAACCATCATGCTAATAAATCTGCTTGTTCTTGTGAATTTGTCTTCTTGGATGAAGCCAACATTGATCAATTTTTTTTCTTCATAAATGACCTGTTGTTCTATTTCTACTCACATGCTTCTAGGAGCTTACTTGATAGAGATTGCAAGAGGCTCTATTGCTAGTTTATGGACCGCTACATTAGGAGCCAATCTAGGCATCTCTTCATAACTCCATGTAAAGCAATCCTTAAAATTAGTCAATAGCCTAACTAAGTCATTGGTTTCAATTTCATTCAATAAATAACTGATGTATGTCAGGCATGGATCTTCATCAATTCTTAAGTTGATTTCCTTTAGCTCGTCGATGGTTTACTTGATCTCTCCTTCGAACTCTAGCAGTGCATCTTCGACTTCAAAATTATCTGAATCATCTGAAGTTTCTAAGCACAGCTCCTCATATAAGTTAATGTGATTTGAAAAGAACCTATCAAATTCCAAATGATTAGTGAGGACTAACCAGTAATCATCATCATTGACTTGACACACTATACTGAATCCTAGTCCTGGTCTTGATTGAGAGCTTTTGCATTTGTTCTTCCATATTCTTTCGAAGTAGTCTGACTTGTTCTTTGACCAAGTATGTGGAATTAACCCTTTCTTTACTAAATTATGAATACAAGAAAAGTACCAATCAAAAGGTAATTCTATTAAATTTTTATATGAATCATCCTCAAGTTCTACATCAACTTATTGACTTAAGGATGATGCTCCCTAAAAGAACCTCTGAGTCTTCACACCTATGGATGACATAGGGGCTTCCTTAACTACCAAACCATCGATTTTGAGAGGAAAGTTAGAGCTAAGGTTCCCAAATGATGCCTAACTGTTTCACATATAGGCTTGGATACACTTATGCTTTGCTTTAGAGCCCGATCTACATTGCTACCTGGCTCAAGTGTCACCTTCAAGGGAATTTACTGCTGAGAAGAGCTGGCTCATGTGCTAACCATATAAGACTCATCCTATGAACTAGATTCTAAGTTTATATGGATAGTAGGTGTACTCCTTGTAGCTAGGACATATCTTCTATTAGGTGACCAATAATGAGGCTTTCCACCCCTAGGACAACCTCTAAACTGACCTCTTCCTCTTCCTAGTGGAGGTCACGTCATCCTACCCACATGTATTTCAAATCTACCCAAATCAAATTCAATGCTAAATAATCACTCTACCCTTAGGTTAAGGGCTTCACATTGACAAATCACCCACGTAAGTAGTTATTTCTATTCCTTGGCCACTTTGTACTCTCCCAATGGTCCACCTAGGCACCTAGGACACTGCCCAACCTAACCTAAGGAGTGGTTGGGTTGGCCATGACCCATGGGAGGTAAAATAACCTCTCCCTCCCCATTGGAGCATTTAAAACCCATAGAACACCCATGATTACTCCTTGGCAGCCACCTCCACACCTTCAACCAACCAAGCCGAGCCAACTCACCTACTCCCTTTCACCCATGACTCCCTGAGATGGCCGGTCGGCCACTAGAAGACAAATTTGATCTGACCGTCTGATGAAGATGGAAGGGTGTATACACCCCCTAATTTCCACTCAAACACATACAAAAATCATCCCACAAAACCCCTACCCAAGATGACCCAGAACCATTCCTAAGCTTCCAAGCTTATTCCTCGATCGAAAAAAGCCATTCCTGTTTGTCACAAAATAGGACACTCCCATTTCTGACCTAACTTCCCTATTTCTCCATCAAACTCAAATTAACTTTGCCCCTAGACCTCATTGAGCAAGAATGAATCATATCTCAAGTTTCTCGAGCACCAGAGGTGGGACTTTGATCAAAGTCGAGGTCCGAATCATCGGTTCTTGTCCATGAGAGCTAACGTCAAGGAATTGATCTAATTGATGCTCAACAAGGCTTCATCTCCACTAGATGAAGCTTTCTCAATAGTTTGAGCCACAGATCTTGAGCTCCGGTGAGGTATGCTTTCAAAACCAATCCTTAGGCAACAATTTGTAGGAGCTTTTTGTAGAAAACTTGCATCTCATGTGATCTTGATTGTTGGATCCCCTTTGATCGATGTCATGAAGGTGTGAGATCCTTTTAAAGTTGATCGTAAGCTCAAATCAAGTGGGCAATGCGGCGAACTAACCATTCTCCTCACTTGCATGACGTTGATCATGCACCTAAAAGTTTAATGAAATTATGGTTAGTCCACATGTGTAGGAAAACCATAAGAGTAATTAATTAAGTCTTTTAATCTAATTAACTATTAATCATGAGTCAATTGCATTGCACCCCTTTTATTTTCTAGGATCATTGCAGGTTTATTTTCCATGCATATCACATAGCACATAATTATTTAGTTAATTACTTTAAGGTGACATAGGTAAGGTTAATTAATTCATCTAATTAAGAGTTCAACTTAATTAACTGATAATATCAAGTTCATTAAATTTCTTTAAGTTAAATCAAATCACTAATGTGGGAATGGGTTTAAAACAACAAATGATTATTTCTCCTCTCTTTCTTAAATCGAATCAAATCCAAAACTTAATTAATAAAAAAAGCTTTGGTTTGCTTTAAATAATCTTATTTGATTTGTTTATCCTTAATAATTAGTTTGGTTGAATGAATCACGTGCTTATATTTGATTGTTCTCTTTCCAATCATGTTAAATTTGGTATGTAATTTGAAATCATGCATCCATGTTTTCAAAATCAAGTAAAATAAAATGAATTTCCTTTATGTAAGCTTGCATGTGTTGATTTTATTTAATATATGTGTGGGTATTATTGCTATTAAATCTAAATGTATTTTTGAAAAGCTTATAAATGAATAAAAATATGTGTTATAATGCTAGTTATAAATACATAAGAAATGCATGTGCTTATAGCTTAAGTGTATGAATGTTGAGTTCTCTTTTCTCTACTCATGTGTTGATTTATATAAGATTGAATGGTAATGGGTATATAGTCTGGACATCCTAAGAATATGAGGCATTAGCTAGCCTCAAGGAGGTCATTCGATTACCTCCCTATTTTGTGACTTGGTTGATAAAATTGAAAAGAAGAAATGTTGAATCTGAAGTTGTTCTCTATTAAAAAAAAACAAAAAATCTTAAACCATAAACTAAAACTTGAACCCTAAACCTAAACCCAAAACCCTATACCCTAAAACCTACAATCCTAAAACCTAAAACCTACCCAAACCCTAAGCCCTAAAAACCCTAAACCATAAAGCCTAAATACTAAACACTAAACACTAAACCCTAAAACCATAAAAACCTAAACCTAAACTAAATAAAACCTAAAAATAAAATAAATAAAAGAACCTAAACCTAAATAAAATAAGAAAATAAAATAAAATAAAAATCTAAACTAAAACCTAAACTTAAACCTAACAATAAAGATAAAATAAAATAAAAACTAAAACTAAACTCAAATAAAAAAATAAAAACCTAAACTAAACTAAAAGATAAAATAAACCAAAAAAATAAAAAACTCACATAAAATAAAACCTAAATGAAAAATAAAAAAAATAAACCTAAAATAAAAACTAAATAAAAACCTAATCTAAAATATATACCTAAAAATAAAACCTAAAAATAAATAAAAAAATAAAACCTAAACCCTGAACTAAAAAAAAAACCCTAAATATAAAATAAAAAATAAATAAACCTAAACCTAAACTAAAATAAACTAAACAAAAATAAATAAAACCAAAAATAAATTGAAACCTAAATCCTAAACTAAATAAAATAAGATAAACTAAAAATATACCTAAACCTAAAATAAAAAATAAAACCTAAAAATAAACCTCAAATAAAAACTTGAAACCTAAACCTAAAAAAATAAAATAAAAACCTAAACCTAAAACTAAAAAAAAACATAAACTTAAAAAATAAAATAAAAAGAAAACTAAACTAAAAAATAAACCTAAACCTAAACCTAAACCAAAAAAATATACTAAAATAAAAAAATAAACTAAATTAAATAAACCTAAAATAAATAAACTAAACTAAAAAAACAAAAAAAAACTAATATATATAAAAAATAAACTAAATAAACCTAAATGTACAAGTTTACTTAATTTAAAAAAAATAGTGAAACCATAAACCCAATATCCTAAACCCTAAACCCTAAACCCTAAAACTAACTCTAAACAAACAACCCTAAACCCTAAACCCTAAACTAACCCGAAACCCTAAAACATAAATCGTAAACCCTAAACCCAAAAACTTAAACCCTAAACCCTAAACCCTAAACCCAAAACCTTAAACCCAAAAAGAACCCTAAACCCTAAACCCTAAACCCCAAACCCAAAACCCTAAACCCTAAAAGGCTAAAAATCTAAACCTAAACTAAATAAAACCTAAAAATAAAATAAATGAAAAAACCTAAAATAAAATAAAATAAAAAATAAAATAAAATAAAAACATAAACTAAAACCTAAACCTAAACATAAACCTAAACCTAAAAAAGAAAATAAAATAAAAACTAAACTAAAATAAAATTAATAAAACCTAGACTAAACTAAAAAATAAAAAAACTTAAATAAAATAAAAAACTAAACCTAAAATAAAAACTAAATATAAACCTAAATCTAAAAAGTAAACCTAGAAATAAAACCTAAAAATAAATAAATAAAAAAACCTAAACCCAAAACTAAAAAAAATCTAAACCTAAAATAATAATAAAATAAACATAAACCTAAACTAGATTAAACTAAACTAAAATAAATAAAACCAAAACCTAAATCTAAAGTAAACTAAACCTAAACCCAAAGTTAAACTAAATAAAATATAATAAACTAAAATAAACCTAGCCTAAACTAAAAAATAAAACTTGAAAATAAACCTAAAATAAAAACCTAAAAGCGAAACCTAAAAAAATAAAATAAAAACCTAAACCTAAACCTAAAAATAAAAACTAAAACCTAAACCTGAAAAATAAACACACACCTAAACCTGAACCTAGAAAATAAATTAAATTAAAAAAATTCTAAACTAAAATAAATAAACCTAAAATAAATAAACTAAACTAAATAAAAATAAAACTAAACATAAATAAAAATAAAAAATAAAATAAACTAAAAGAAATAAAAATAAACTAAATAAACCTAAACCTGCTGGTTTACATAATTTTAAAAAAAAAACCCTAAACCTCAACCTAAACCTAAAAAAATAAAATAGCAACCTAAACCTAAAATTAAAAAATAAAACCTAAACCTAAAAAAAGAAAATAAAAATAAAACTAAACTAAAAAATAAGCATAAACCTAAGCCTAAAATAAAAAATAAACTAAAATAAAAAACCTAAACTAAATTAACAAAACCTAAAATAAATAAACTAAACTAAATAAAATAAAAAAATAAACCTAAATAAAAGAAAAAAATAAAGTAAACTAAAATAAATAAAAAATAAAATAAATAAAAAATAAACTAAATAAACCTAAACCTACCAATTTACTTAATTTAAAAAAAATGTTGAAACCTTAAAACCTAAATCCTATACCCTTAAACCTTAACCCTAATCCCTAAAGCTAACCTTAAACGCTAAACCCTAAACCTACAACCCTAAACCTTAAACCCTAAAGAACCTTAGACCCTAAACCATAAACCCTAAACCCTAAACTAACCCTAAACCTTAAACCATAAACCCTAAATCCTAAACTCTAAAACCTAAACCCTAAACCCTAAACCCTAAACCTTAAACCCAAAAAATAACCTTAAACCTAATCCCCCAACCCTAAACCCTAAACCCTAAAAGGTAAAAATCTAAACCTAAACTAAATAAAACTTAAAAAAATAAATGAAAAAACCTAAACCAGAATAAAATAAAATAAATAAAATAAAATAAAAACATAAACTAAAACCTAAACCTAAACTAAACAAAGAGAATAAAATAAAAACTAAAAACAAAACTAAAGTAAAATAAGTAAAAACCTAGACTAAACTAAAAAATAAAAAACTAAAAAAATAAACGTAAAATAAAATAAAATAGAAATTAAATAAAACCTGAATCCAAAAAATTAAAGCTAAAAATAAATAATAAATAAAACCTAAACCCTAAACTAAAAAATCTAAACCTAAAATAAAATTAAAATAAGCCTACACCTAAAATAAAATAAACTAAACTAAAATAAATAAAACCTAATCCTAAACCTAAAGTAAACTAAACCGTAACCAAAGCCTAGACTAAATAAAATATAATAAACTAAAAATAAACCTAAACTAAACTAAAAAATAAAACCTAAAATGAAAACCTAAAACCAAAACCTAAAAAATAAAATAAGAACCTAAACCTAAACCTAAAAATAAAAAATAAAACCTAAACCTAAAAAATAAACCTAAACCTAAACCTAAACCTAAAAATAAACTAAAATAAAAAACCTAAAGTAAAATAAATAAACCTAAAATGAATAAACTAAGCTAAATAAAAATAAAAAGTAAACATAAATAAAAATAAAAAATAAAATAAACTAAAATAAATAAAATTAAACTAAATAAATCAAATAAACCTAAACCCACTGGTTTACTTAATAAAAAAAAAATCCTAAACCCTAAACCCTCAATCCTAAACCCTAAACCCTAAACCTTGAAACTAACCTAGAACCCTAAATTAAAAAAAAGCCTAAACCTAAAATAAAAAATAAAATAAACCTAAACCTAAACTCAAATAAACTAAACTAAACTGAATAAAACCTAAACCTAAACCTAAACATAAAATAAACTAAACTTAAACCCTAAACTAAATAGAATAAAATAAACTTAAAATAAACATAAATCTAAACTTAAAAATTAAACCTAAAAATAAACCCCAAATAAAAACCTAAAATCTAAACCTAAAAAAGTAAAATAAAACCTTAACCTAAAATAAAATAAAATAAAACTTGAACCTAAAACATAAAATAATAATAAAACTAAACTAAAAAAATAAAGATAAACCTAGACCTAAACAAAAAAAACTAAATTAAATAAACCTAAAATCAATAAACTAAACTACATAAAGATAAAAATAAACCAAAATGAAATAAACTAAAATAAATAAAAAATAAACTAAAATAAATAGAAAATAAACTAAATAAACCTAAACCTACTTAAATTAAAAAAAAAAATTCCTAAACCCTAAACCCTAAATCTTAAACCCTAAACCCTAAACCCTAAACCTACAATCCTAAACCTATAACCCTAAACCTTAAACCCTAATCCTTAAATCCTAAAGACCCTAGACATTAAACCATAAACCTTAAACCCTAAACTAGCCCTAAACCCTAAACCCTAAACCCTAAACACTAAACCCTAAAAGGCTAAAAACCTAAAGCTAAACTAAATAAAACCTAAAAAATAAAATAAATGATAAAAACCTAAATCAAAATAATATAAAAAAATAAAATAAAATAAAAACATAAACTAAAACCTAAACCTAAAGCTCAACCTAAACCTAAACCTAAAAAATTATAAAATAAAGTAATAAAAACTAAACTTAAATAAAATAAATAAAAACCTAAACTAAACTAAGAAGAAAACCTAAATAAAATAAAAACTAAACCTAAAATAAAAATAAAATAAACTTAAAATAAAATAAATTAAAAACTAAATAAAAACCTAAACCTAAAAAATAAACCTAAACTAAAACCTAAAAATAAATAAAAAATAAAACCAAAACCCTAAACTAAAAGAATTCTAAACCAAAAATAAAAATAAAATAAACTTAAACCTAGACAAAATAAATTAAAATAAATACAACCTAAACCTAAACCTAAAGTAAACTAAACCTAAACTTAAACGCAAACTAAATAAAATAAAATAAACTAAAAGTAAACCTAAACATAAACTAAAAAATAAAACCTAATAATTGACCTAAATTTAAAACTAAAACCTAAACCTAAAAAAATAAAATAAAAACCTAAACCTAAACCTAAAAATAAAAAAATAAAACTTAAACCTAAAAAATAAATTAAAAATAAAACTCAACTAAAAAATAAACATAAAGCTAAACCTAAACCAAAAAAATAAACTAAAAAAATAAACTTAAAATAAATAAATTAACATAAATAAAAATAAAAAGTAAACATAACTAAAAATAAAAAGTAAAATAAACTATAATAAAAAAAATTAATTAAATTAACTAAATAAACGTAAACCTATTGGTTTACTTTTTTTAAAAAAAATAACCCTAAACACTAAGCTAACTGTAAATCCTAAACCGTAAAAACCCTAAACCCTAAAGCCTAAACACTAAACCCTAAACCCTAAACCCTAAACCCTAAACCTTAACCATAAACCATAAACCCTAGAAATCTAAAAACCTAAACCTAAACTAAATAAAACATATAAGTAAATTATTTAAAAAATCCTAAGCCTAAATAAAATAAAATAATATAAAAACTTAAACTACAACCTAAACCTAAAAATAAAATATAATAAACTAATAAAAATAAACTAAAAAAATAAATAAAAACCTAAACTAAACTAATAAAATAAAACAACCCTAAGAATAAAAAAACTAAATAAAATAAAAACCAAAGAATAGTCGACCCAATCTACTACTTATTCATTTATGTTTTATAAGAGCAGTTTTATCAGGGTTTTGATGATGTTTTCTGCATGCTTTTTTTTTATTTATGTAGTCGCTTGTGTCTTACAAAACATGGTGTGTTACTTGGTTGATGAAATTGAAAAGAAGAAATATTTAATATGAATTTGTTCTCTATTAAAAAAAACTCCTAAACCCTAAACTAAAACCTGAACCCTAAACCAAAAACCTAAACTCTAAACCTGAAACCTTAAACTCTAAACTAACCCTAAACCTTAAACCGTAAAAAGCTAAAAACCTAAACCTAAATTAAATAAAACTTAAAAATAAAATAAATAAAAAATCCTAAACGAAAATAAAATAAATAAAATAAAATAAAATAAAATCATAAAACCTAAACATAAACCAAAAAAAAATAAAATAAAAACATAAAAACTTAACTAAAATAAAATTAATAAAACCTAAACTAAACTAAAAATAAGAAACCTAAAAAATAAAACTAACTAAATTAAAATTAAAATAAAATAAACCAAAAACTAAAATAAAATCAAATAAAATAAAACCTAAAAGTAAAACCTAAAAATAAATTTAAAAAAAAAACTAAACCCTAAATTGAAATAAAAATCTAATCCTAAATTAAAAATAAAATTAACCTAAACCTAAACTAAAATAAAAAAAAAAACAAAACCTAAGCCCAAAATATACTAAACCTAAACCCAAACCTAAAGTAAATAAAACAAATTAAATTAAAAATAAATCTAAACCTAAATTAAAAAATAAATCCTAAAATAAAAATCTAAAACTTAAACCTAAAAAAATAAAATAAAAATATAAACTTAAACTGATAAGTAAAAAATAAAACTTAAACCAAAAAATCAAATAAAAATAAAACAGAACTAAAAAAACCTAAACCTAAACTTAAACCTAAAGTTAAGAAATAAATTAAAAAAAACCTAAACTAAAATAAATAAACTAAACTAAATAAAAATAATAATAAAATAAAATAATTAAATAATTAAATAAAAAAAAACTAAATAAACATAAACCTATGAGTTTACTTCATTTAAAAATAATAAAATAATTTTTTAAAAAATTATCCCTAAACCCTAAAACTAACCCTAAACCTTAGACTGCAAACTCTATACCCTAAACCCTAAACCTTAAATCGTAAACCCTAAACCCTTAAACCCTAAACTCTAAACCCTAAACCCTAATCCCTAAATTCTAAGCACTAAACCCTAATGCTAAACTAACCCTAAACCTTAAACCCTAAACCCTAAACCCTAAACCTTAAACTAACCCGAAATCATAAGTTAACCCTTAACCCTAAACCCTAAACCCTAAAAACCCTAAACCCTAAAGCATAAACACTAAACCCTAAACCCTAAAACCCTAAACATGAAATCATAAAAACTTAACATAAATAAAACTTAATAATAAAATAATTAAATAAACTTAAACCTAAAAAAAATATTCAATAAAATGAAAACCTAAACTAAAACCTAAACCTAAACCTAAAAATAAAATAAAATAAACTAATAAAAATAAACTAAAATAAAATAAATAAAAACCTAAACTAAACTAAATAAAATAAAATAAACCTAAGAATAACATAACTAAATAAAATAAAAACTAAACATAAAATAAAAATAAAATAAACATAAAGTAAAATTAAAGATAAACTAAATAAAAAGCTAAACCTAAGAACTAAACCTAAAAATAAATAAAAAATAAAATGTATACCCTAAACTATAAAAAGAAAACCTAAACCTAAATTAAAAATAAAAAAAAAACAAATTAAACCTATACCTAAAAGAAACTAAACCAAAATAAATAAAACTTAAACCTAAACATAAAATAAACTAAACCTAACCCTAAAATAAATAAAATATAATAAACTATAAATAAACATAAACCTAATCTAAAAAATAAAACCTAAAAATAAACTTAAAATAAAAACCTAAAACCAAAACCTAAGAAAATAAAATAAAAACCTATACTAAAACCATAAAACAAAAATAAAACCAAACCCAAAAAATAAAATGTAAATAAACTCAACTAAAAAAATAAATAAACCTAAACCTAAACTTAAATACTAATAATTAAAACCTAAACTAAATTAAATAAACCTAAAATAAATAAACAACTAAATCAAAATAAAAGTAAACATAAATAAAAATAAAACTATATAAACAAAGAAGAAATGTTGAATCAATTTATTATCTATTAAAAAACCAAAACTCTAACTAAACTAAAACCTCCATAACTAAAAAACCCTAAACCCTAAATCCTAAACCCTAAACCCTAAAAACCCTAAACCCTAAACCTTAAAACCCTAATCCTTAATTCCTTAACCCTAAAACTTAAACTTTAAACCCAAAAAAATGAGAAACTTTTAACCCTAAATCCCAAACCCCAAACCCTAAAACCTAGAATGCTAAAAACCTTAAACTAAACTAAATAAAACCTAAAAATAAAATAAATAAATAAAATCTAAACCAAAATAAAATAAAAAATAAAATAAAATAAAAACATAAACTAAAAGCTAAACCTAAACCTAAAACTAAACATAAAATTAAAAATAAAATAAAATAAAATAATTAAAAATAAACTAAAAATATAATAAATAAAAACCTAAACTAAACTAAAAAATGAGTAACTTAAATAAAATAAAAACTAAAACTGAAATAAAAATATAAAATAAACTTAAAAAATAATAAAATAAAAACTAAATAAAAACTTAAACTAAAATAATAAACCTAATAATAAAACCTAAAATTAAATAAAAAATAAAACATAAACCCTAAACTAAAAGAAAACCCTAAACTAAAAGAAAAACCTAAACACAAAATAAAAATAGAAAAAACCTAAACCTAAACTAAAATAAACATAACTAAAGTAAATAAAACCTAAACCTAAACCCAAAATAAACTAAACCTAAACCTAAACCTAAACTAAATATAATAAAATAAATTAAAATTAAACCAAAATCTAAACTAAAAAATAAAATAAACCTTAAATAAAAACCTAAAACTTAAACTTAAAAAAATCAAATAAAAACTTAAACATAAACCTAAAAATAAAAAATAAAACCTAAACTAAAAAAAATTTCAATAAAAATAAAACTAAACTAAAAAAATAAACATAAACCTAAACCTAGACCTAAACCTAAAAAATAAAGTAAAATAAAAAACTTAAACTAGCAAAAATAAACCTAAAATAAATTAACTAAACCTAATAAAAATAAAAAATAAACTAAAATAATTAGATGATATACTAAATAAACTAAATAAACCTAAACCTATTAGTTTACTTAATCTTAAAAAAAAACCTAAACCATAAAACTAACCCTAAACCTATAACAAAGCTACAGCCCTGAAAATTAACCCTAAACCCTAAATCCTAAACCCTAAACTAACCCTAAACCCAAAATATTAAACCCTAAACCCTAAACCATAAATGTTAAACCTTAAACCCTTAACCCTAATCGACCTAACCCCAAACTAAACTACTTATACCCTCTAAAACCCTAAACCCTAAACCTAACCAACCTAACTAAA
This sequence comes from Cymbidium sinense, assembly GCA_021442155.1. Lineage (NCBI taxonomy): Eukaryota > Viridiplantae > Streptophyta > Magnoliopsida > Asparagales > Orchidaceae > Cymbidium > Cymbidium sinense. The sequence goes on along the minus strand of CM038214.1, from coordinate 354,086,026 downwards.
CCCTAAACCCTAAACCCTAAAACCTCTAAAACCTAAACCCTAAATCCACTTAAACCTAAGCAACCTAAACCTAAATCATAAACATAAAACCTTAAAACTTTAAACTTAAAGGATAAACATAACCTAAACCAAACCCTAAACCCTAAACATAAAGCCTAATCATAAACCTAAACCCTAAACCCTAAAACCAACCTAAACTAACCCAACCTAAAACCTAAACTACAAACCCTAAACATAAAGAAACCCTAAACCTAAACCTAAAACCTAAAACCCAAAACAAAACCCTAAACTTTAACTTGAACCCTAAACTTTAAACCTAAACTCTAAACCCTAAGTAAACCCTAAAGTTTAAATACTAAACTAAACTCTAAACTCTAAACCCTAAATCATAAAACCCTAAACCTAAACCTAAACTAAACTAAACCACCTAAACCTAAAAAGCATGAACCTAAACTAAATAAAGACTAAAAATAAAATAAATAAAAAAACATAAACCTAAATAAAATAATAAAATAAAATAAAATATAATATAATAAAATAAAGACCTAAACTAAAACATAAACCTAAACTTAAAAATAAAATAAAATAAATAAAGATCAAAACTAAACTAAAAATAATATAATCATAAGAATAAAATACCTATATTCAAGAAAAACTAAACGTAAAATAAAAATAAAATAAACTTGAAATAAAATTAAATATAAACTGAATAAAAATCTAAACCTAAAATATAAAACCTAAACCCTAAACTAAAAGAAAACCTAGACTAAAAATAAAAATGAAATAAATAAAATAAAATAAACCTAAACCTAAACTTAAAAAAACTAAACTAAAATAAATAAAACCTAAAGCTAAAGCTAAATTAAATTAAGCATAAGCATAAACTTAAACTAAATAAAATAAACTAATCTACAAAAAAACTAAACTAAAAATAAAAATAAAATAAAGAAAATAAAATAAACCTAAACCTAAACTAAAAAGCTATACTAAAATAAAGAAAACCTAAACCTAAAGCTAAAATAAATTAAACATAAACATAAACTTAAACTAAATAAAATAAACTAAACTAAAAATAAACCTAAACCTAAACTAAATAATAAAACCTATAATAACCTAAAATAAAAACAAAAAACCTGAACCTAAAAAATTAAAAAAAAAACCTAAACCTAAACCTAAAAATTAAAATTAAAACTTAAACATACAAATAAAATAAAAATAAAACTCAACTTAAAAATAAACTTAGACCTAAACCTAAACCTAAAAAAATAAACTAAAATAAAGCCCTAAATTAAAAATAAATAAACTTAAAATGAAAAAATTATACTAAATAAAATAATAAAATAAACCTAAATAAAAATAAAAAAGAAAATAGACTAAAATAAAAAAAATAAACTAAATATACTAAATAAACCTAAACCTTCCGATTTACTTAAATATTTTTTAAAAAAAACCTTAAACCCTAAATCTTAAACCCTAAACCCTAAACCCTAAACTCTAAACCCTAAACCTACAACCCAAACCTCTAAACCCAAAATCCCAAAAAAACCCTAATTAATAAACCCTAAATCCTAACCCTAAACCCTAAACCATAAAAACATAAACCCTAAAACCCTAAACCTTAGACCCTAAATAATAAACCATAAACCCTAAACCCTAAATCTTAAACCCCAAACCCTAAACCTAAATTGAAAGTAACAAAATAAATTAATAAATAAACCTCAAACCTAAAACCTAAAACCTAATAAACCTAAACCCTTAGAATGTGTAGAACTTTGATGACAAGGACATCACCGTCAACTAGGCTTAGTCTAGATCTGGAGATGGAGGTGAAGGTGGAGGTGGTGGTTATCATAGTGGCGGTGGGGGATCTGGAGGTGCTGGTGGATATGGAGTTGGTGGTCAGAGTAGTGGTGGTTATGGAGCTGGGAGGAGGATGAAGGTTACAACCATGGTGGTGGCAGAGGGAGAGATCGGGGGTATGATTGCGAATCTTGCTACTCGAGAGGCCAGGGTGGTTCTAATGTGATCTAGAGAAAATGAAGAATGGCCAATCTGATTTGCTATGTATGAAACAGTGTCTTTATAATAAAGGCGCTTCTAGTTATCTAGGGTTTTTAAATTTCTCTATGCGTGCTCATTTATTATATATGTTGTTGATTGTGTCTTAGAATACTTGGTGTGTTACTTGGTTGATGAAATTAAAAAGAAGAAATGTTGAATCTAAATTTTTTCTCTGTTAAAAAAAACCCAAAAACCCTGAACCTTAAACTAAAACATGAGCCCTAAACCTAATACGAAAACCCTAAACCCTAAACTAAAACTTGAACCACAAAACTAAAAGCTAAACCCTAAACCCTAAACCTTAAATAAATAAAAAATATACTAAATATACTAAGTAAACCTAAACCTACTAGTTTACTTAATTTAAAAAAGAAAAACTTTAATCCCTAAATCCTAAACTCTAAACCTTAAACCCTAAACCTACAACCAGTCTTAATAATAATTAGAATGAAAACAAATTTGAGAACTACATTTCTATTTCTATTTTGGACAAGTTTTACAACATCACTATCTTTTCTAATAAACTGGGTCAAATCATTTTTAAGCTCTCTTACAATGGCGATTTTGTTCTTAAAGAGGTTTGGAATTTTATTAGAAATAAATAGAACACCTCTAATGTTTTCATTAAAGTTTGGAATAATATCTTTCCCATTTCTTAATCAGTTTTAGCTTGGAGGTTTTTGAATAACTTCATCCTGATTGATTCCTTGCTCTGGCTTAAAGGATTTTACTTACCTTATAAGTGTTATTATTGCTTTCACATTAAAAATTTTAATCATGTTTTTGTCAATGGTGCTATTGCTTCCAAACTTTAGATATGGTATAATGATTTATTTAACACTTACTATTTTCATGGGTCTTTTTCATTATATCAACTTTTTAAAGTTTGTTTCCATAAAACTATGAAAGGTCATATCAAAGTTTGAATTGATATTCCCTTATTTGGTTCATTAAGATGGAAAAAAATGATGTTAAATATCATGTTATCCCTATGAACCATAAAACAATCCCTGCTAAAACTAAAGAAAAAATTCACATTTTATTTAATGCAAATTTAATTAGCAATTTTAACTTTAGAGGTTATAAATTTGTGGCTAAGAAACTAGGTATCACTTTGCATGATGATCTTTCCTACAAGAGTATTAGCATTATACATTTGATTAAGCCTAAAGAAAATTCTATTAAGATCAATATTGATGGTTCTATTTCCGAAAAAAAATATGGTTGTGGTGGAATTCTTAGGGAATTTAAAGGCACTGTCATTTATGCTTTTGCCTACCCCCACAAAGCTTGTTTTGTTTGTTATGCTAAACTCATGGCTGTTAACAAAGCTATTGATATTTATTTAAGCAAAATCCTATATAATATTTGGATTAAACTTGATGGGCTTCTTTTACGTGATATGCTTACTAATAATAAAATGGAAAATGTTGACTTATTTTATCTTCTTAATCACACTAAAAAGCTTCTTTCTCAAGTTTGCTACAAAAATTTTCACATTCTTTGTGAAAGTAATTCTTGTGTTGATTTCCTAGTTGATTTGGGAGGGGCATTAAATGAGCTCACTTTATTTGATAACCATAACAACCTAAGCATCTGTGTGGTCTGATCAATCCAAATAACACTAGACTACCTTACCTCAGATTTTAACCTTTTGCTATTTTATTAATCTTTTGCTATGGTTGTTTTATTCAGTCTATTTTTTGTTATTTTTTTGCTACCCTGACTAGGAAGTGGTTTTTGGTGAGTTTATTTCTATACTTAAACCCCTTCCTCTTTACCCCATTCAGTACTTGCTTAGACATTTTTTGGGTCTTAGTTGTTGGCTTAATGAGCCTCATGTTCAATCTGATCAATTTTGTGATAACAAATGAATGCTTCGATGCTTTAATGAATGTTTTTATGTATTTCAAATATATGGATTGCTAATTACATATCCAATACATCTCATAATATGTTTGAGAAAATTGCAAGAGTAGAAGAATGAAAGATAGATCAAATTGGATAAATGATGCTAAAAATATAAAATTTTAGGTTATATGCATTTATTCATTAGCATGAATCAATTTGCTCACAACTTAACATAGTATTTTAATGAGGTTAATTTATATAAATCTCTATCTAATTAACATTCAGTTATATGTTTCATACATAGCATTTGAATTGTCAAAATAATAAATGATAATGACTATTAAGTGTAATTATTTTATTTACTTAATATAATTAAATATTTTAATTTACTTTGATGGTTATATGATAATTAACATATGTATGATTATATATAAAGTATACTATAATATTTAAATGTCACATGTCAAAATTAATAAAAAATATATGAAATTTTGTGTTTTAGCCAAAGCCATTTTATAATAAAGTAATTTATATCTTATTTCATCTCCAATGGATTCCTTGAATTTTTTCCTTTAATTTGATAGGTGACATGACCCATGATTGATTAAAATTGAATTTATTATGACTTTTCAAACATTAGCTGTTTTTAATAATGAATGTATGCTACATGCTTTGAATAATTTAAGAGCCATATTTGATTATTTTTTACTTGCCCATGTGAATAGCCAAAATTTGGCTACTTTAATTTAACATTTATTGAATTTAAATTATAATTTTATTGAATATTAAATTATCACATGTTAGCATGAGGATAGAATAATATATATTTTTTGAAATAATTCAAAATGACCTTCTTGCCTATAAATAGTCCTCATCCTTTTCATGAAAGTATTCCTCATTCAAAATTCATAATCCCTGCAGCAAATCTATGAGAAAACTTCTTAGATTTTCCTTCCAAGTGTTCTCCAAATATTGCAACATCAAATCCTTGGTTTGGAAGCTTCAACATCTTCAACTAAGCAAGCTTTCTTAAATTACTTGAGTTTGGTTTCTTGATATTAATCCTTTTTAGTTGTTCATGCTATTTTCACCATATATTTACTCTTTCTAATTTATACTTTTTGATGGATTAGTCTTTGGACATTATTTTTCACATCAAAGTTTCTCAAACATCTTTTTGTGAAAAACTCTTGTGATAGTTTGTAGGAACTATTTTGACTTGTTGAAATTTTTAACTTCCTACAAATTTCTTTTGGTTTCTTGAAATATTGCATCATTAATCTCATTTTAAAAGATCATTTATTCTTAGATTTATTTTAAAGGTATATTTTAAGCATTTTAAATTAAATTATTATGCTGAAATTATTTTCATATTTGCTAGATCTCTCATTTTAATTAAAAGCTTACTAGCCTACTTAGATCTATCATATACTCATTTTATTTAAGTATATTGTGATCATTAGCTTTAATTGAAAGAATCTTTTTGGTTAAAATAAAACAAATTATTCCTTGCTAAAATTTATTTTATTGTACAGAAGAATATTGTGATTTCATTTTGAAAGAATTTTAATATTAGTCTACAAATTGTAATAACATAAACATCTTAGTAAGATCACTTTAAGATATTTATTTTATTGTTTCTTATCAATATTAAGTGAGCATTTTATCTTGCCAAAAATTTTTAAGTGATCATTTGTAAGTTGTGAGATCATTTTTTAAATTGGATAGCTTGGTATATTTGTGAGAGATTTATTTTATCAAAATTTATTATTTTGTATTTTTCTTTTTGTGATGTAAAATTTATATTGGGGTTGTACTCACCCATTTGTAGGAGAGTACATATTATTGTAAGGGTTGTACTCGCCCCGTTATAGAAGAGTACTATTTGTAAGCTATTTTTGCATTTAGTGGATTCCTAGGCTAGTTTTGGGGTTTGGCCGAACCACGTAAACATTGTGTGCATAATGTCTCTCTTTACTTGAATGTACTTTTATTTTTGCTGCATTAAGAATTGTATCCTATCATTATAAAATCAAAATTTAATTTTCTACTAAAAATTAAAATTTTTAATATCACCCAATTCACCACCCTCTTGGGTGCTATAATGACTCACAATTGGTATCAAAGGCTAGGCTATTTTATAGGTTTAACATCCAAGAGTAGATCTTTTCACTATGGAACAAGGTTTCCCAAAGGGTTCATTACCAGAGGGGCAATCCACTCGTAGACCTTCACTTTTAGATAGTGTACCATTTGACTATTGGAAAAATAAAATTAGTACATTTTTAAGAGGTCAAGATGCGTGCATGTGGGATATGTTGACACATCAATATCATACACCCACAGTAGAAGTAAATGGAATTAAAGTAGAAAAACCTTTTGAGGAATGGTCTGTAACTGAAAGAGAACTTGATGAATTAAATGCTAGGGCTTGTAATACTTTACATTATGCTTTATTACCTGATGATTACATGAAAATTTCTATGTTAAGTACAACAAAAGAAATATGGGATAAACACATTATAACTTATGAAGGAACTAGTGAAGTTAAAGATGCTCACATAAAGTGACTTGTTCATGAATATGAGTTATTTCATATGTCTCCTTCTGAATCTATTTTTGATATGTATACTAGATTCATGAAAATAATTAATACATTGCATTCTCTTGGAAAAACATATAGGAATCAAGACTTAGTCTATAAGATTCTTAGATGTCTTCAAAAAGAACGGGAAGCTAAAGTAACCTCTACTAGTGAAGCTAAGGATTTATCTACTTATCCACTTGATCAACTTTTGGGTTCTTTGATAGCACATGAATAGGTTATTGCTCAAAAGGATAAGATGGATAACTCAACAAAAAGGGAGAAGGAGAACGGAAAAGCCATTGCATTACAAGTTGATGACAGTGATGAGCATAACACCTCAAGCTTGGATGGTGATAGTGATGAGGTGATCATGCTATCCAAAAGGCTTGGGAACTTGCTAAGGAAGAAGAATTAAAGGTATAAAAATTTTAAAAACTATAAATTTCAAACTAAAAAATTTCCTACAGGTGACGGGATCATTTGCTACCATTGTAAAAAGCCTGGACACATAAAAGGTGATTGTCCAGAACTTGCTGAATCAAAGAAGAGATAGATTGATGTGAAAAGAAGAAAAACTGTGAAGGAGAAAAGTACCATAAGAAGTAGAAGATGGAGTTATGGGCCAATCCATATTCAAATGAATCAAGTACTTGCTCATCTGATGAAGACGTCAACATATGTCTTATGGCAAATGGAGAATCTGACTTAGTTTCTCAAGAGGTATGTAATGATATATCATATGATGAATTAGATGATGCTTTAATGATTTAGTTATTGAATATAAAAAATTAAAAAGAAAATACAAAACCTTAGAAAAAGAACATAAAAATTTAGATATGCATTTTTGTGATTTAAAAATGAATGTGATAACTTAAAAGTAAAAATACTTCTTTATTAAATTATTCCTTACTTGTATGTAAACTTGAAAGAGAGAATATCTTGTTAAAAGCAATATTAGAATTATGTTTGAAATCACAAATTCATTATAATACTTTATCAAGAAAAACATTTAATAGAAATTATTTGCATCATACACATCCCACTCATATACCTTATAATTATCGTGCTAAGTCAGATGCAAATACTAATGTTTGGTGCAACTATTGTGATAGAAAAGGGCATATTTTATTTGATTATTATGCACATAAATTACAAAACACTGAGCTATCATCTTATGTATGGGTACCAAAAGGTACAAGCACTAAACAAACCACACATGCTCGATATCTTGCTTCAAATGTTGAATGTGGACCCAAACATGTTTGGGTTCCAAAAGTCAACATGTGAGTTTCTTTTGTAGGAATGCCTTCAAAGCAAAATCAAAGAAGGCATGTGGTACTTGGATAGTGGATGTTCAAGACATATGACAGGAGATAAAGATAAATTCATAACTTTTAAATCAAGTGATGGAAGATTTGTTACATATGGACATAATGCAAAGGGAAAGATCATTGGCATTGGTTCTATTTGTAAGAATTCTATCACTTTAGATAAAGTTTTTCTAGTAGAAGGATTAAAACATAATTTAATTTCTATTAGTCAATTATGTGATAAAGGTTTGAATGTAGTATTCCATGCATCATTTTGCATTATAAAAAATAATGAAAATTTTTTGTTAGTAGGAAAAATATATAAAATTATTTATGTCATTGATTTAGATAGTTTTCATGATGTGAATTTGAATTTACTTTATTTTAAAAGCACTCATGATGATAAATGGTTATGGCATAGGAGACTTTAACATATTAACATGCACACACTTAATAAAATTGCCAAACATCATTTAGTAGTTGGATTTCCTAAATTAAATTTTCATTCAAACTATGTTTGTGATGCATGTATTCATGGTAACCATTCTAGAAGCTCATTTAAAAGTAAAAATATTGTTTTGACTTTTAGACCTCTAGAATTATTTCACATGGATTTATTCGGTCCTATTAGCAGCACTAGCTTAGGTGGAAAAAATTATGGTTTTGTGATTGTTGATGATTTCTCTAGATATACTTGGGTTTTATTTGTAATTTACAAGGATGATGTTTTTGGTGAGTTTAGAAAGTTTTCTAAATATATTCAAATTGAACAGGGCCTTTTGATTAATAGGGTTCAAACTGATCATGGTGGCAAATTTGAAAATAAATTATTTGAGGGTTATTGTGATGAACATGGGATTAGACATAATTTTTCTACACCTAGAACTCCCCAACAAAATGTAGTAGAGAGAAAAAAATAGAATATTAATTGAATTAAGTAGATCTATGCTTGATGAGTATAAATTGCCAAAATATTTTTGGGCAGAAGTAGTAAATATTGCATCTTATGTGATGAATAGGATCTATTTTAGACGAATTTTGAAGATGACACACTATGAATTGTTTTTTGGAAAGAAGCCTAAGATTGAACACTTTCATGTATTTGGATGTAAATGCTTTATTTTGAATAATGGAAAAGATCATTTAGGTAAGTTTGATTGCAAATCAGATGATGGTATTTTCTTAGGATACTCTCTTTCTAGTAGAGCTTATAGAGTTTTCTATAAGACAAAAATGATTGTAGAAAATCAATACATGCTATTTTTGATGAAAATTTAAATGATCCTATTAGAAATGAACTGATTGATGGAGAGATTAATAATTTTAAGAAAATATCTTTAGAAGATAATGTGGATGATTCATTTCCTAAAGAATGGAAATATAATAAAAATCATGCAAATGAACTAATTATAAGAGATCCTTCAAAAGGAGTTATGACTAGAAGACATAGTAGAGAAGTTGTAGATCATTCAACATTTTTATCTGTGGTTGATCCTAAAAACTTAGAAGAAGCATTAAATGATAATTTCGATTATTGGTATGGAAGAGGAGTTGAATCAATTTGTAAGAAATGATGTTTGGGAATTAGTCCCAAGACCCCAAGATCAAAATGTCATTGGAACAAAATGGGTCTTTAGGAATAAGCTAGATGATTTAGGTTGTATTGGTAGAAATAAAGCTAGGTTAGTTGCACAAGGGTACACACAAGTTGAAGGTATAGATTTTGAAGAATCTTTTGAACCCGTAGCAAGACTAGAAGCTATCAGGTTACTCCTTGCTTATGTTTGTTTCAGAAATTTTAAACTTTTTTAAATGGATGTCAAAAGTGAATTTTTAATGGATTTATTGACCAAAATGTATTTGTAGAGCAACAACCTAGATTTGAGAGCCTTAATTGTCCAAATCATGTGTATAAATTAAAAAAAGCCTTATATGGTTTAAAACAGGCTCCTCATGCTTGGTATGATAGGTTAAGTAACATTTTGATAGATCATGGATTTATAAAGGGTAAAGTAGATACCACCTTATTCCTTAGGAGCATAGATCATGATTTGATTATGGTACAAGTGTATGTAGATGATATATTATTTGGAAGTACAAATGAATCTTTATGCCATGAGTTCTCATCTTTGATGTCTAAAGAGTTTGAAATGAGTATGATGGGATAACTTAATTTTTTCTTAGGTCTTCAAGTGAAGCAATAAGAAAATGGCACATTCATTTATCAAACCAAGTATACAAATGAATTGCTTGAGAGGTTTGGCATGAAAAGATTTAAATCTAGTAAAACTCCTATGAGCCCATCTATAAAATTGGATTTAGATGAATTAGGAAAATTTGTTGATCAAAAGCTTTATAGGAGTATGATAGGTTCACTTTTATACCTTACTACTAGTAGGCCTAATATTATGTTTGCTGTTTGTTTGTGTGCTCATTTTTAGGCCAACCCGAAAGAAACTCATTTAATAGCAGTCAAGCGTATCTTTTGGTATTTGCTAGGCACTACTAGGTTAGGTTTATGGCATCCTAAAAATTCTTTATCATGTGATTTGGTTGCTTATTCTAAAGCCAATTTTGCTGGATACAAAGTAGATAGAAAAAGCACATCTAGTACATGTCATTTTTTAGGATCATCACTTGTGTCTTGGTCATCTAGGAAACAAAATTCTGTAGCTTTATCCACTGCTGAGGCTGAGTACATAGCTGCCAATAGTTGTGTTGCTTAGGTCCTTTGGTTAAAGCAATAATTAGAAGATTTTGGTATTAAGAAAGATCACATTCTAGTTCAGTGTAACAATACTAGTGCTATTAGTTTGACTAAAAATCCTATCCAGCACTCATGAACCAATCATATAGAAATTAGACATCATTTTATTAGGGATCATGTTTTGAAAGGTCATGTTAATATTAATTTTATTAGTACCGATATACAAATTGCAGATATTTTTACAAAACCCTTACTAGAAGAATGTGTTTGTACTTTAAGATGCATGCTTGGAATGTTAGATCCAAATATTTAAAATTGTATGTAGCTTGTTCTCACTTTTTGATGTTGTCAAAAGGGGGAGAAGAGTAAAATGTTGGTTAGTATTAAGTCTATTTTATACATACATTTAGGGGGAGCAACATTATTCATCTCTTGTGCATAAATTTCTTTTAGAAGAGAATTTTTTTTCTTTCAAAAACTATTATGAAAGGTCAATTTGCACCTTCATCAAACTCAATACCCAACATTAGTTTGTCATCATCAAAAAGGGGGAGATTGTTGGCTTAATGAGCCTCATGTTCAATCCGATCAATTTTGATGATAATAAACGAATGCTTGGATGTTCTAATGAATATCTTTATGTATTTCAGATATATCAATTGCTAATTACATATCCAATACATCTCATAATATATTTGGGGAAATTGCAAGATTAGAAGAATGAAAGATAGATCAAATTGGATAAATGAAGCTCAAAATATAATATTTTAGGTTATATGCATTTATTAATTGGCATGAATCAATTTGCTCACAACTTAGAAAATTATTTTAATGAGGTTAATTTATATAAATGTCTATCTAATTAACATTCAATTATATGTTTCATACATAGCATTTGAATTATCAAAATAATAAATGATAATGACTATTAAGTGTAATTATTTTATTTACTTAATATAATTAAATATTTTAATTTAATTTGATGGTTATATGATAACCAACATATGTAAGATTATATAAAAATTATATCATAATATTTAAATGTCACATGTCAAAATTAAACAAAATATATGAAATTTTGTATTTTAGCCAAAGTCATTTTATAATCAAGAAATTTATATCTGATTTCATCTCCAATGGATTCCTTGGATTTTTTCCTTTAATTTGATAGGTCACATGACCCATGTTTGATTAAAATTGAATTTATTATGACTTTTCAAACATTAGCTGATTTTATTAATGAATGCAAGCTACATGCTTTGAATAATTTAAGAGCCATATTTGATTATTTTTTTGGCTGCTTTAATTTATTATTTATTTAATTTAAATTATATTTTTATTGAATATTACATTATCACATGTTAGCATGAGGATAAAATAATATATGTTCTATGAAATAATTCAAAATGACCTTCTTGCCTATAAATAGCCCTCATCCTCTTCATGAAAGTATTCCTTATTCAAAATTCAAAATCCCACCAGCAAATCTAAGAAAAAAATTTCTTAGATTTTCCTTCCAAGTGTTCTCCAAATATTGCAAGATCAAATCCTTGGTTTGGAAGCTTGAACATCTTCAACTAAGCAAGCTTTCTCAAATTACTTGAGTTTATTTTCTTGAACTTAATCCTTTTTAGTTGTTCATGCTATTTTCACCATCTATTTATTCTTTCTAATTTATACTTTTTGGTGGATTAGTCTTTGGACATTGTTTTTCACATCAATGTTTCTCAATCATCTTTTTGTGAAAAACTCTTATGATAGTTTGTAGGAACTATTTTGACTTGTTAAAATTTTTAACTTCCTACAAATTTCTTTTGGTTTCTTGAAATATTTCATCATTAATCTCATTTTGAAAGATCATTTATTCTTAGATTTCTTTTAGAAGTATATTTTAAGCATTTTAAATTAAATTATTATGCTGAATTTATTTTCATATTTGCTAGATCTCTTTTAATTAAAAGACTTATTCATATCATATTTTTTTATGATCATCCGCTTTAATTGAAAGAATTTTTGGTTAAAATAAATTATTCCTTGTTGAAATTTATTTATTAAAAAAAGAATATTGTGAATTTTTTGAAATTTTATTAGTCTAAATTGTAATAACATATCTTAGTAAGATCATTTTTTATTAAGAGCAAAATATTTTATTTTATCATTATTTTGTATTTTGTGCTATAAAATTTATATTGGGGTTGTACTAGCTTGTAGGAGAGTAGTAGGGTATGTATTTCAGCCTTATAGGAGAGTATATTTGTAAGATTTTTGCATTTAGTGGATTCCTAGGGTGGCTAGCGTGGATGTAGGCTGGTTTTAGGGTTTAACCACATAAAATTGTGTGCATATTATCTCTTTACTTTATCTTTATTTTGTCGCATTAAGAATTGTATCCTGTCATTATAAAATCAAAAATTAATTTTCTACTAAAAATTAAAATTTAAGATTTAAGTTTTAAAATTTTTAATATCACCCAATTGACCCCCCCCCGGGTGCTATAAGGACTCACATTAGTGGTGCAATTTTTAATTAGTTTCCCTATCCTCTTAGCCTAGTAGTTTTCTTTCTCTGGCTCATGCTTTGTGTCTCCTGGGTTATGGTTGTGGCTTTTAGCCTACTTTTTTTACCAATGAATGTTGGGTTTGCCTTTAGTTTTGCCTAGATGTGGCCTTTTTTGAATTGGATTTGCGGATGCTATGGTTGGTTCTGCTGGTTGCTGCTATTTGTTTTTTTCATTTGCCTAGATATTTTGGGTGGTTATTTTTTCATGGCTACTGTTGGCCTCTTCTAGATTGATTAACTTTTCCTAATTTAGCATGGAGGTTTCTGATGGTTGGTTCTATCTACCTAGTGAATTTGAGTTAACTGTTACATGGTTGTTGTCTCCCCATTTTCTCATTTGTAGTGACTATCTGCTCTTTGGGATTTGGAAGTGGTTTTGTTTGCCTCTAGCCTTCTTCTTTTCCTTACAGTTTTCCTGCTTATGGTTGGGTGGTCCTCTTTAGCCTTTTCTAGTTTGGCTGGGTGACTACCATTTTTATTTCTTTGTTATTTTGGAGATCTCCAAGTGGGTTGTTGGTTTGTCTTTTGTTGTTCTTTTCCCTCTTTTGGGCTTTGTATTAGCTTTGTTTACTGGTTGGTTTTGTTGGCTGACTAGGCTAGTTGGCTATTTTGGCTATCTATGTTGGTTGGTGTGGATGTGTTTTCTGTGTTTCATGGTTGGTTTAGGTGCTTTTGGTTGGGTTACTGGTCTGCTCCTGGGTTGGTTATCCCCTCTTGGGTGTAGCTACTTTTCCTTTATTTTTGCTTACCAGTTTTGTGTGTCAGTTTTCCTACTGCTCTAACTTCTCTTACTGCTCATCCTATTGGCTGCTAGCCAGGGTGGTTTTATTGGCAATTTTGTTGGTGGAGGATATGAGCTCTTGTGATATTTTTGGTCCTATTTTAGGACTTGTTGTTGGGGGTTGGCTGCTTGAGAGGTTTTTTATGGCTGATGTCTTGCCTTGGATGCTTGTGTAGTGGTTTGGTGTTTTGGGCTTTATGTTGGATGTTGGTATTGACTCCCTTTAGTTTAGTTGGCTGTCTTTATTTCCTGATATTTGCCTCTTGGTTGGTGATGGTTGATTTTTTTTCCTTTTGGTTGCCTTGGTGGTGGCTTTGATGGTACCCTCTTGGTCTCTCTATGCTATGGCTTTCTTCTCTCTGGTGTTGCTTATCTTCTACTATTTTGCTATTTGGGTTGAGGTTTTTCCCTTGGATTTGGATTGCTAGTGCTCTGGAGATAGTTGTGGGTTATTATTGACCACAAACCCTACTGTAACTTCTGAGATGTTGGCTTTATGTGTTTGGTTTGTTGTGGGTTTTGGTTGGTGGGTTTGATGATGGCTGGCTGCTAGCTGTCTATTTTTCTCTATTTTTTGGTGCAGGAACTAGATCACTTTGGATTATTTTCCCTTGCATGATTGCTTATATCAGGTATGCTGGCTATGATGGCCTTGATGTTTCCCTATATCTTCTCTCTAGTTGGTAGCATGCATATGATTGTAACCCTTCTCATGAAGTTTGGATGCTCATATGTATTATTGCCCCTTGAGATGATCTTAACTAAGCTCGACCCTTCTCTTTCTCAGCTCTTTATAAATTGTTTACTTTATCAATTTTCCTTGAGCTATGGCCATTTCCTTTGTAGTGTTTTGCACATTTCTTTTGTAGGTTGGAACTTCACAGATGAAATGATCTTTACTCACTCAACTCAAGTACTGTTGATGTGGATCTTGCTTATCTTTCCTTCTCAAAGGGATCATGAATTGCTGTTGACTAGTCCTTTTATTATTTTCATAAGTTTATTAGTTATTTCTGTGTACTTTCTGATTTGCTTTTATGCTATTGCTTTTGATCATTTATTTTCTTTTTTCCATTGTAATTAGATAGGGGTTTAGCTCTTTAGGTGTCTTGTAGTTCTATGAGCAGTAGAAATTTAAGCTTTACCCCTTTTAATGACATTGTATCCTTTATTTTTAAAGTAATAAAATTCAAACTTTCCCTAAAAAAACTAAACCCTAAGAATGGGCAGAACCTTGATGGCAAGAACATCACCGTCAACCAGGCTCAGTCTAGATCTGGTGATGGAGTCAAAGGCAGAGGCAGCGATAATCGTAGTAGTGGTGGGGGATCTGGAGGTTGTGGTCGGAGCGGTGGTGGTTATGGAGGCGGGAGGAGCGACGAAGGTTACAGCCATGCTGGTGGCGAAGGGAGAGATGGGGGATTTGATGGTGGACCCCACTACTCGAGAGGCTAGGGTGATTCTGATGAGAACTGGAGAAACTAAAGAATGGCCAATCTGATCTATTGCTTATGGAACTATCTCTTTATAGTAGAGAAGGTTCTAGTTATCTAGTATTTTTGATTTGCTCTATGCGTGATCATTTTATATCTATGTTGTCGCTTGTGCATTACAAAATTTGGTGTGTTAACTGGTTGATGAAATTGAAAAGAAGAAATGTTGAACATTAATCTAATTTAAAACCAACTAAACCTAAACTAAACTAAACCCAAACTTAACAACTAAACACTAATCCTAAACTCTAAAACTAAATCCTAAATCCTAATCTAAATCCCAACCTATCCTTAATCTATACCCTAAAACCCTAAACCCTACCTAAACCTTAAACCTAAAAGCATAAACCTAAAATCCTAAACCTAAACCTAAACCTAAACCCTAAACACTAAACCCTAAACCCCATCTCTAATCCCTAAACCCTAAACCCAAACCTAAACCTAAACCTAAAGTAATTAAAAATAAAACCCAAACCCTAAACCTAATAAACCTAAACCCAAAGGTAGAACCTTGAAGGATCCCGTAGTGTGGAGGTGATGGCAGTGGCCTAATTATCTTAGTGGTGGTCAGGGATATGGAGGTGCTTGTGGATATGGAGGTGGTGGTAAAAGAAGTGGTGGTTATGGAGGTGGGAGTAGCGATGGAGGTTAGAGCCATGGTGGTGGCGGAGGTAGAGATCAGGGATATGATGGTGAATCATGCTATTAAAGAGGTCAGGGTGGTCTTATTGGGAATTGGAGAAACTGAAGAACGATCGATCCAATCTACTACTAATAGAACTATGTCTTTATGGTAGAGATGGTTCTAGTTATCTATGGTTTTTTATTTGCTCCATGCGTGCTCATTTTTTATCTATGTCATCACTTGTGCCTTAGAAAACTTGGAGTGTTACTTGGTTGATGAAATCGAATAGAAGAAATGTTTGATATGAATTTATTCTCTATTAAAAAAGAAAAAAAACTAAAAAACCCAAACCCTAAACCCTGAACCTTAAACCTAAAACCTAAACCTTAAACTCTAAACCCTAAACCCTAAAACCTTAAACATTAAACCCTAAAACCTAAACCATAGACCCAAAACCTTAAACCCTAAACCCTAAACCCTAAACCCTAAACCCCAAACCCTAAACCTAGTTAACCTTAAACCCTAAACCATAAATCAAACCCTGCTAAAACTAAAACCTAAATAAAACCTAAAATAAAATAAATAAAACCTAAACCAAATTAAATAAAAGATAAACTAAAACCTTAACCTTAACCTAAACTTAAGAAGAAAATAAAATAAAAAATAAAACTAAACTAAAATAACTAAGTTAAAATCTAACTAAACTAAAAAAACCTTATATAAAATTTAAACTAAACTTAAAATAAAAATAAAATTAAAATAAAATAAAATAAAACTAAATAAAACCTAAACCTAAAAAATAAACCAAAAGTAAAACCAAAATAAATAAAAATAAACCCTAAACCCTAAACCAAAAAAGGCTAAACCTAAATAAAAATAAAATAAACCTAAACTAAACTAAAATAAATAAAACCTAAATCTAAACCTAAATAAACCTAAATCTAAACTAAACTAAAATAATGAGCCTAAAAATAAACTTAAAATAAAACCTAAACTTAAACCTAAAAATAAAAAAATAAAACTGGAGCCTAAAAAATGTAATAAAAAGAAAACTAGACTAAATAATAAACCTAAAGCTAAAAAATAAACTAAAATAAAAAACCTAAACTAAAATAAATAAACTAAACTAAATAGAAGTTAAAAAACAAAACTTAAACAAAAATTAAAAATAAAATAAATAACAAACATACTAAATACACCTAAACCTACCAGTGTACTTAATTAAAAAAATTTAAAAATAAAAAAAATTTTAAAAAACCCTAACACTAAGACATAAACTGTAAACCTTAAACCTTGAACCCTAATCTATCCCTAAACCTAAGATAACCCTAAACCATAAACCCTAAACTATAAAAACCCTAAATTCTAAAATAAAATAAAACTAAACTAAAATAATAAACATAAACCTAAAAAATAAACTAAAATATAAAAACCTAAACTAAAATAAATAAACTAAATAAAATAAAAATAAAAAATAAACCTAAATAAAAATAATAAAAGAAAATAAACTAAAATAAATAAAAAAAGTAAATAAAATAAATAAACCTAAACTAATCGGTTTACTTAATTTTTTAAAAAAACCCTAAACCCTAAACCCTAAATCTTAAACCCTAAACCCTAAATTCGAAACCCTGAACCCTAAAACCAACCCTAAACCCTAGAAAACCATAAACCCTAAACTATAAAACTAACACTAAACCATAAACCCTAAACTCTAAACCAACAACCCTAAACTCTAAACCCTAAACCATAAGAAACCCTAAATTGTGTACCCTAAACCCTAAACCCTAAACCCAAAAACCTATAACCCTAAAACCAAAACCCTAAACCCCAAACTGTAAACCCTAAACACCAAACCCTAAACCCTAAGCCATAAACCCTAAACCATAAAAACCTAAATACCTAACCTAACTTAAATAAAACCTAAAAATAAAATACATAAAAAAAGTAAACCTAAATAAAATAAAATAAAAACCTAAACTAAAACTTAAATCTAAACCAAAACCTAAACCTAAAAATAAAATAAAATAAAAAATAAAAATTAAATCAAAATAAAATAAATAAAAACCTAAACTAAATTAAAAAATAAAATTAAACTAAAAATAATTAACCTAAATAAAATAAAATACAAACATAAAAAAAAATAAAAATAAACCAATATTAAATAAAATAAAAACCAAATAAAAAGCTAAACCAAAAATGTAAACCTAAAAAAAAATAAAAAATAAAACCTAAACCCTAAACTAAAAATAAAAACCTAAACCTAAATTAACCAAAATAAAGTTAACCTAAACCTAAACTAACATAAACTAAACTAAAATAAATAAAACCTAAACCTAAACCTAAACCATAAACTAAATTAAATAAAATAAACTAAATATAAAACCTTGTAATAAGCCAAAAATAAAAACCTAAAACTTAAAGCTAAAAAAATAAAATATAAACCTAAATCTAATCCTAAAAATAAAAAATTTAAACTTAGACCTAAAAAATAAAATAAAAATAAAAATAAACCTAATACAAAACCTAAACCTAAACTTAAAAAAAAACTAAAATTGAAAAAAAGAAACTAAAATAAATAAACCTAATATAAAAAAAATTAAACTAAATAAAAATTAAAAATAAACATAAAAAAATAAAATTAACTAAAAAAGAAAAAAAACTAAATAAACCTAAACCTACTAGTTTACTTAAATTTTAAAAAAAAACCATAAACCATAAACCCTAAACCATAAACCCTAAACACTAAATTAATCATAAACTAAAACTAACCCTAAACTAAACTAAACTAAACCCTAAATCCTAAAACCCTAAACCTTAAATCCTAAGCCCTAACCTTAAACTCGAAGCTAACCTTAAACTAGCCAAAACCCTAAAACCTTAAACCTTATACCCTAAACACTAAACCATAAAACCTAAACTCTAAACCTTAAACCTTAAACCCTAAACCTAAAATAATAAAAAACTCTAAACCCTATACCCTAAACCCTAAACCCTAAAACCAAAACCCTAAACTCTAAACCCTATCCCTAAACCTTAAACTCTAAACCTCAAACCCTAAACCTAAACCTAAAGTAACTAAATAAATTAAAAAATAAACCTAAACCTAATAAACCTAAAATTAAACCTAAACCCTAAGAATGGGAAGAACATTGATGACATGAACATCACTATCAACCAGTCTTTTTCTAGAAGAAGGAGGAAGCTGGCATGCGCTATCGCATGAGTTGGGGATCTGGATGTGTTGGATATGAGGGTGGTGGAGGCTGAGGAGTGATGGAGGTCACATCAATGGTGGTTTCGATGGGAGAGATCGGGGAGTACTCATGATATAAGGAAATCTAATGAGCAGTACAATCTATCCTATGGTTGGGTTTTATATATTTGAAATTGAGGAGATTTATTTATTTGATTTGAAATTTTATTAGAAATCTTGGATTATAATTCTACAATATAAGATTGTGGTAATACTGAGGTGAGGATTATGCTTGTAGCCCGCAAAGAGATATAACAACCTCAGATCCTAAATATAGAGAACTTTGGCGAGGGACATATCATGACTTAAATCTAAGGTGAAAGTGGGTATATAGTTCCCCACATAAGAGAGAGTAAACCACCTGACTGCTAAACTTATTATCACCTGGAGTGGAAGTCAACTAACTCCTCCTATGCTTTAAATCCATGTAGGCAAGTCATATGTGTTTGCGAGATGGCTAGGTTATTATTATTTAGAAAAGATACTAAGTCCTTAAACCCACTCCCTAAGAGATTAGAGCAAGTGGGGTATGAATAATGACTTAAATCTAAGGCAAATTCTTATCAAATTTTATTTAATTTAGGACTCTTTATTTTGACACAAGCTATAGGATTTTGTATGCCTAAATGCATGAGATGTTGATTATGGGCTGAATCAAAAGGGAAAGAGGTGTTCTTCCATCATAGGCTCTCAAAGGTTAAGCCCATTCTATCTGGAAAAGTTGGAAGCCCTCTCTTAATAAGAGTGAAACAAGATGATTATGCATGATATTAAACATATAACATCTAGCTAAGGGGTTGCTAAATATTTTATTATTTTGATTTAATGCCTAGGTTTTTATATAAGATTATGAGTTATTTTGAAAATTTAATGAGTTATTAATGGGATAGAAAATTTATTTTTATCCTAAGATCCTAATCGCATCTAGGCCATATAACAATCACCAATCATAAACAAGCTATGAAAAGGAATGCTTTTCTTAATGTACATGCTAAACAAAATATCAAACAATTTTTATAAAGCCATCACAAAATTATAAAAACCCAATGCGGTCACATTCCAGCATACATCCCAAAAAGAAATGTGGGTAGCCGAGTTCTACTCTTATACAACCCAGATTACATGAGAATAATTACAATTAAAAATGATGAATGTTATAGGGGTCTTCATTCTTCATTCTTTTTTCTTTAGTTCTTCATCTTCCATTTCATCATTTGATTTGCTCTATTTCTTCCTTCTTTTTGGATTGATTTAGATATGCTTGCTCCAAAGGCATCATATGGTACATAAGACTTGGTATTATCACCAATGATCCTAGTCCCCCATAATACTCATCCTAATCCTAATGCAAAATTACATTAAAAGAAGGAAAGTAAATTTAGCTACACCTGGAAAACAAATGTTAGCTAAACTCATCATACAACCCAAGCAATTATATGAATAATTTGGACTTAGCACCCCACATATGGGTAACCAAGCCCACCTATCCTAACTAGGGTTAGTCTTTGGGGCTAAGCAACCTACATAGCAAAAAACATTTATATTTTTATTTAGCTGCTCTTTAAGCACAACCCCCTGTAGAAAGTATGATTAGGCTAATATCGGCCTAACATCCATACTACGCACATACACCCAAACATCTAATTTATAATAATACATCACAAAATAAGCATACATCTAATCATACAGCTCCCTAACATAAAGTTATAAATGGTGACTTAGTCTAATGTGCATGAATTAAAGCTTGTGTGGTATGTCCTAACTAGGCTTTAGAGTTTAATTTGCTAAGTGGGAGGGATTTAATTTATAAGGAGGTTGATTTTTCTTTAAGTGATTTGATTATTATAAAGATTTTACTTAGTGTTTTCTTTTGTTTCATATGGTCTACACTTAACAAATAAGTGTTATAAAGAGAAGAAAGAGAGAGACCCTCTATTTCATCCCTACCTTAAGTCACTTCTAAAGTAAGTTAATTAATCAATTTCCTTTAATGAATAGCATATTATATGTTTTAATTAGTCCTAAGTTTAAGTTCACTCTAAATAACCTTATTCAACAAGAAAGGCATCTTAAGATTAATTAGAATGAATTACTATCACAGAATACATGTTTATTCATTTCTTTCCATCATGCATATCATGCATATGATTAAATCCTTAGCATACCTATACATGCAATTTATATTTTAGCATACTTGAATGTTGAATGCAAAGAAGTGTGTTTGAAATTTAATTATTTCATTTGATTGAATTATGAATCCATGCCTTTTTACTAGAAGGAGGGATTTTTCATCCATTAGCTAGATACACATTCATATGTATAAAAGTTTTAAGTGAGTACATCGCCATTATTCTGCACCAGGGGCGTAAGGTACAAGACTTACTTAGGGCTACTTAAAGCCTCATAGCCCCGGTGTATCTAGACTAATATACCACTTTTCTTAGATACATATAGATGTATAAGGAACTACAAGGATTGGAAAAACCCATGGAAAAATTGTATTTGAGTTATATGACTTATGATTCTTATTCATTGGCCACATCACACATACACATATATAAAAGTTTTAAGTGGGTACGACACCATTGTTTTATGCCAGGGGCATAAGGTATAAGGCCTACTTAGGGCTACTTAAAGCCTCATAGCCCCGGGGTGTCCAGACTAATATACCACTTTTCTCAAATACAGGTGAATGTATAAAAGGAACCACGAGAAGAAGAAGTCATGTAAGAAGTCATATTAGATTTTATTATAAGATTTACATATATGGTATGAAATTCTTCCTAAGTCTTAGCATGGAAACACATAGGAATTGATTTAGACAAATATTGTGTGCTTTTTAAATGAACTATACATTTGTAATTCCTATGTGAATCCATGTAAGATAAAGATAGAGAGCTTCATATTTCATATCTTATATTATCAAAACATGTAAACCTATAGATATTTGTAATTAACATAACTTCATTTATTATAATTGATTTATGATCATTTGAAAATAACTTTTGATTTAATAGTGATAATAGCCACACCTATACATTTGTAATTCCTATGTGAATGCATGATTACACATGGGAAGTAACATTTAACATGATTGGAATGAAATAAAGGAACATAAGCACATTTTGTCATTCATTCTAATTAATTCCAAAGGACAATTATACTAAATAATGCCACTTAAAATAAGCTAAAGTCCTTTAATGAGATTTCTTAATTTTGAATTTGATTTCATTTATGAAATGAAAGATATTTGTTGATCCTAATTCCATTCCTCATGTGTGAGTTAATTTGATTTAATGAAGAAGTATTTAAGTTGATTTTATGGTTTAATTAGGTTAGGAATTAAGCCAATTAATAACCTAACTCACCTTAAGTTAATTAACTAATTAATAATGAACAAATATGATATGCAACCACACAAAAAGTAAATTTGCAATGCTCCTAAGAAATTAAAGGGGCCTAATGCAATTAGCTCATGATTAATAGTTAATTAAGCATAAGGGATTTCACTTAACTACTTTTATAGTTTTCACATACATGTGAGCTAACCATAATTTCATTACCTCCCCCTTCGAATTATTGAACACCCAAAGAGCTATGCAAGATTAAATTTTAGAAATAGAATCAATTAAATTAATTAAATTCAATAATTAACTAATTAAACCTTAATCAACCTAAACTAATCAAAATGAGATGGGCTTAGAGAAAGAGATAAAGAAGGGAGCCTAAGTCTCAATCCTTAAATCCTTATAATTTGTTGATTAAAGTTCAGGTATCATTTGGATTTTTTATTAATCTTGTTAATTAATTAATTAAGGAGTGTTAATTAATTATTAATTTAAGAGGGATTAGATAAGACTTAAATAAAAGATTATAAGAGGGAGTCCCAATCCATTTCTCTGGACTTTGTCATCATTAAAAGAGGTTAAGAAGCTTAATTGATTGATTAATTTACTATTCATTTGCTTAATTATCACTAATTATTTTAAGAAACTTATTAAGCCTTAACCTATTTGTTTACCTAATTAAGAAACCAATAAAATCCCAAAAAATAGGGGTGGCAGAGGTCATCCCCCTTAACATGCACAAAAAGTTTGAGATTAATTGGATGGTTAATTAGAGAGTAATTAGACTAATTACATTTCAAATTAAGCTGAATCCACTGCTCAAAATTAATTAATAATAATTTTTGTGGATTTTACTCTAAATTATCTTTAAAATGAACATAAGTTTATATTTTTTATGTATTTTTCTAAAATTAGTTATGAATTTAGGATGTTTAAGGATTAAAAACTAGTTAATTAGCCCTAATTAGAGCCTTAATCCCATCGGGCCACATGGCGGCTGACATGACATGCTGACATGATGCACTTTCCATGTGGCATGATCGGATTTGCTATTTAAGTTATCACATCCAAGTGATGACTCAGATGGCAGTGCATGCGGTAACTCCATGGACTATCTGATCTAAGATCGAATGACCACAATTAAACTCACTATTTCAACTTATTAATCAGAGGTTAGATTAGGACCGTTCATCACAATCATGGGGGATGGACTTTACATGATCTATCTCCTCCCAAACATCAAACAATGGCTATCGTCCATCAATTTTCACTCGATCAAAGCTCTCCCAAACTTGGATGGAGATGAAAATGATCCCACACCTTCAAGGAAGCACAATAAGAAGATGAAATGGAGGAAATCGCATGACATGAAAATTTATTTTATAAAAGACCAACCTATTTTCATTCAAGGATTTGTTTCAATGGCATATCTCATCGCAGCTTATGACTGGCAGTTCCAATGATTGAGAAAGCTTTATTTGATAGAAATGAAGCTTTGTTGAGCCGCACGAGCTTTCATTTGGTGTAGTTTGCTCGAAAGACTAGCCCACTAGGCGTAGGTGCTCGTTCTTGATCGAACTCTACCCTCTGATCATTGAGAACCTTGGGAAATAATTCGTTCTCCATCGTTTCACTCCATGGAAGGTGTGTGGAAAGTTAATTGCACTTTGGTGGAGGTTTGAGCAAATGAGAATCAAAGGTGGCCTCCCTTATTTTTGTTTTTCGTAAAACTGAGAATGGGTATTTTTATGAGTGTGGGAAGGCTTGGAAATTTCTATGGGAACTCTCTCCTTGGTTGCTAAAGTTGAATCAAGTGTTAGTGTCTGAGTTTGAGTTAGAATGAGGGGGGAATACCCCCTCATTCCTTGGATCGAATGACCATAGCTTCTTTTGATTTTTCTTGATCAATTGGCCAAAATTGAGGGTGGTGGAAGTCCTTTGTTGCATGATGTGGCTCAGTTTGGTTGGCTGAGGGTGTGGAGGTGGCTGTCAAGGGAGTAGTGGGAGTCCTATGTCTATTTCGAAAGCTATAATGGGGATGGGGAGGTGATTTCACCACGCCATAGATCATGGCTGACCCAACCACCTTTGGGTCAGATCAACCATGGTCCTAGGTGCCTAAGTGAACCAATGACTAGGTGCCAAGTGGCTAGGAGAGAAAATAACCAAATGAGCATGTGTCTTATCTCATGGGATGCCCTAAACCCAAGGGAAAAATGGTCATTTGGCTATGGGATTGGTTTGGGCAGATTTGGGATGCGTCAAAATTGGGTTAGCCCAATTTCAAATGGTTTGGAGTTTATTTTATTTGATTTGGCTTGATTTAACCTATTAGGTTAAATTAGGTTAGGTTGGGTCAAGTTGACCAATTGGTCAAATTGGGTCAAACCAAGGTTTAGGTCAAGTTCAATTGGCTAATTAAAAATGATTGCAAGCTTTGGTTTAGTTTAATTTGGAATTAATTTGGATTTTAGTTAATTTGACCCTTTAGGTTAAGTTGACCAATTGGTCAAATTTGGGTTAAGTTAGGTCAAGTTGATTAATTGGTCAAATTTGGCTCAATCATGGTTTTGGTCAAATTCAATAAGTGATTTTGAATGAACTTGAGCCATTGGTTACAATCAATTGGGGTTGGATTGTGATTTGCCCTATTTTGGCTTTTTAGGCCAATTTGGGTCAACTTGGGTCAAATAGCCAATTAGGCTTGGTTTGCCTGAAGTAAGGGTTTGGCCATGTTCAATCATTAGTTGGGAATGGGTTTGTATCAATGGTTTCAATCAATTTGGCTTATGGTGGATTTTGTCTAATTTGGGCTAAATGTTGACTTGGTCAACAGGCTAGGTTGACTTAGTGTGACCCAATTCAAGACAATTGATTAACCTAAAATATTTGTTGATCATGTTGTGAGGTTTGGATGGGCTTAGTTCAATCTAATTTGGGTTGAATTAGAACTTGGCTTGAAAAGGTCTTTTAGGCCACTTTGGGTCAAGTGGGCCTAAATGGGTTAATTGGCTTGATCATGGCTTGATTCAAGTTTAATTATATTGATAAATGGACTTGATATAGAAATATAAATCTAATTGCAAGTAATTGGGATCCATATGGATTTAGTTCATCTGATAATTTCAAATCAAAAAGGGCTAACTTGGGTTTGATTTGAGTTATCTTAGATTTGGTTTGATAATTATAGTTTGTATTTATATTTATATCTATGATTATAGGAATGTTTGAATCATGAGGAAATCCATAAATTTTGATTTGATTTGGGTTTCAACCATTTGGAGTTTGGAATTGATTTATTATTTAAAATTTGATTTGAGATTGAATTTGATAATTGAGAAAATCAATTGAATTGTGATTTGAATTTCGTTAAGGTTAAGTCCATAAGATAAACTCAATGGGCTTAAGAAGGGATTTGGTGTTTGAATTTGATCATGGGTTTGAATCATTTGATAGTTTGATTTGATTTTGGAATTTAGATTTAAATTTGAGATTTGATTTGGAAGAATGAAGCAAGGATTTGGTTTGGACTATAGGGTAGGCAAGCTCTCCTAAATCTCTAAGGCCCAACCTACCCTTATGGCTAACTCTTCTAAGTATTTAGGGCTAGGTTAAGTGTTCACCTAATCACTACAAGTGTCTAAAGAAAGTGGAACTCTTTATGTCTTTGAGAGTCCTAGATCTATGATAAGGAAGTTGAGAGCTCACTCCAAAAGTGAGGCCAACAGGTTTATGGTTTAGGGCTTTAGGGTTTTATGGTTTAGTGTTTTGAATTTAGGGTTTATGGTTTAGTGTTTAGGGTTTAGGGTTTAGGATTTAGGGTTTAGGTTTAAGGTTTACGTTTTAGTTTAGGGTTTAGGGTTTAAGGTTATTTTTAACTGAGAACAAATTTATATTCAACATTTTGTTTTTGATTAACCAATGAAATGGCGCACCAAGTTTTGTAAGACAGAAGTGATGATGTAGATTAAAATGAGCATGCATAGAGTAAATAAAAACCCATAGATAACTAGAACTATCTCTATTGTAAAGATAATTCCATAAGCAGTAGATCGGATCGACCGCTCTTTAATTTCTCCAGTTCCCATCAGAACCACCACCACCTCTTGAGCAGCAGGATCCGTCATAATATTCTTGATCTGTCCCTCCATGACCGCCACTGTTGTAACCTCTGTCTCTCCTGCTGCCTCCATAACCACCATTACTCTGACCACCACCTCCATATACACCAGCACGTCTAGATCCCCCACCACGACAACGATAACCGCTGCCTCCACCATCACCTACATCGCCAAATGTAGACTAAGCCTAGTTGACACTGATGTTCCTACCGCCAAGGTTCTTCCCATTATTAGGGTTAAGGTTTAGGTTTAGGTTTATCCTTTGTGGTATCGCTTTATTTTTAATTTATTTAGTTACTTTAGGTTTAGTTTTTTGGTTTGGGATTTAGGGTTTATTTTAGGTTTAGGGTTTAGGATAGGCATGTGGGTTTAGGGTTTAGGATTTAGGGTTTTTTTTTGGTTTAGGGTTTAGTTGGGTTTAAAGTTTAGGGTTAAGGATTTTAAGGTTTAGGATTTAGGAGTTCTGAGTTTAGTTTGTTTAGGGTTTAGGGTGGTTAGGGTTTAGGGCACAGGGTTTGGTGTTTAGGATTTGAGTTTATGGTTTTAATTCAAATCGACAGTTTAAGATTATGTAGATATTTAGTTTATTTTTTATTTTATTTTATTTTATTTAGTTTAGTTTTTTATTTTAGTTTAGGTTTTTTATTTTATTTTATTTTTTAGGTTTAAGTTTAGGCTTATTTTTAGTTGGGTTTTAATTTATATTTTATTTTTTAGGTTTAGGTTTTCTTTATTATTTTTTAGTTTAGGTTTATGATTTTATTATATTTTTTTAGTTTTAGGGTTTAGGATTTTATTTTAGGTTTTTTTTTTTGTTTTTTTTTTAGTTTACATTTAGGTATATTTTTAGTTTATTTTATTTTGTTTAGTTTAAGTTTAGGTTTGGTTTAGTTTATTTTAGGTTTAGGTTTAGGTTTTCTTTATTTTAGTTTAGTTTAACTTAGTTTAGATTTAGGATTATTTTATTTTATTTATTTTATTTTTATTTAAGGTTCATGATTTATTTTAGTTAGGGATTTAGGTTTTATTTTTTTATTTAGTTTTAGGTTTTATTTTTACATTTATTTTTTAAGTTTAGGTTTTTATTTAATTTTTGTTTTAGTTTATTTCAAGTTTATTTTATTTTTTCTTCATGTTTACTTTTTAATTTATTTAACATTTCTATTTTGAGGTTTATTTTATTCTTTTAGTTTAGTTTCCATTCTTATTTATTTTATTTTTAGTTTATTTTTATTTTGAGGTTTAGGTTTAGGCTTTATTTTAGGTTTTTATTTTATTTTATTTTAATATTTATTATAATTAGGTTAATGTGTTTTTATTTTATTTTATTTAGGTTTAGGTTTAGAGTTTAGGGTTTAAGGTTTAAGGTTTTAGGGTGTACGATTTAGAGTTTAAGGTTCAGGGTTTAGGGTTTATGGTTTATTGTTTAAGGATAACTTATGGTTTAGGGTTTAGGCTTTTTAGCGTTTAGGGTTTAGGGTTGTAGGTTTAGGGTTTAGGGTTTAGGATTAGTTTTAGGGATTAGGGTTTAGGATTTAGTGTTTAGGGTTTAGGGTTTATCATTTAGTATTTTTTTTAAAATTAAGTAAACCGGTAGGTATAGGTTTATTTAGTTTATTCAATATTCTTATTTAGTTTTATTTTTTATTTTTATTTAGTTTAGTTTACTTATTTTATGGTTATTAATTTTAGTTAAGGTTTTTTATTTTTATTTACTTTTTAGGTTTAGGTTTAGGTTTATGTTTATTTTCTTAGTTTAGTTTTATTTTATTTTATTCTTTAGGTTTAGTTTATTATTTTAGTTTAGATTTGGTTTTTTATTTTAGTTTTTAGGATTACATTTTAGGTTTTTAATTTAGGTTTATTTTTAGGTTTTATTTTTTAGTTTAGGTTTAGGTTTATGTTTAGTTAATTATATTTTTTGTTTAGGTTTAGGTTTTGATTTACTTTATTTTAGCTTTAATTTTAGATTTTATTTATTTTAGTTTAGTTTATTTTAGTTTAAGTTTAAGTTTATTTTATTTTTATATTAGGTTTAGGTTTTTTTCTTTGGTTGAGGATTTAGGTTTTATTTTTTATTTATTTTTAGCTTTTTATTTAGTTTTTATTTTATTTTATTTTTGGTTTATTTGTTTTTTATTTTACGTTTATTTTGAATTTTATTTAGGTTTTTATTCTTATGTTTATTTATTTTCAAATTTAGTTTCATTTTTTTATTTTTTTATTAGTTTTTATTTTCTTTATTTTTTAATTTTAGGTTTTAGTTTATTTTCTTTTTTTATTTTATTTATGTTTAGGTTTATTTATATATTTTATTTTTAGGTTTTATTTAATTTTGGTTTAGGTTTTTAGGTTTTTATGCTTTTAGGTTTTTAGGGTTTATTGCTTAGGGTGTAGGGTTCACAGTTTAGGGTTTTAGGGTTTAAAGTTTTAGGGTTTAGGGTATAGGGTTTAGTATTTTGGCATTAGGGTTTAGGGGTTTTATGGTTTAGGGTTTAGCGTTTGTGATTTCTTTATAAAAAAAATTAAGCAAACCGGTAGGTTTAGGTTCATTTAGTTTATTTTGAATTAATTTATTTTATTTTATTTTATTTATGTTTATTTTTAATTTATATTTACTTTAGTTTAGTTTTGTTCATTTAGGTTTTATTTTAGTTTATTTTAGGTTTATGTTATTTTAGGTATTTTTAGTTGTGTATTATTTTAATTTTAGGTTTAGGTTTTATTTTTAATTTTAAGTTTATTTTTAGGTTTTTATTTTATTTTAGATTTAGCTTTATGTTTATTTTATTTAGTTTATTTTAGTTTATTTTATTTTGTTTATTTCATTTTATTATAGGTTTAGGTTTTTTAGTTTAGGATTTAGGTTTTATTTTTATTTATTTTTAGGTTTTATTTTAGGTTTAGGATTTTATTTAGTTTTAGGTTTTAGGTTTAGGGTCCATTTTAGGGTTTAGGGTTTAAAGTTTTAGGGTTTAGGCAGTATTTAGTATTCTGGCATTAGGGTTTAGGGTTTTATGGTGGTTTAGCGAGTGATTTCTTTATAAAAAAATTACAAACCCAGTAGTTTAGGTTCATTTAGTTTATTTTTGAATTAATTTATTTTATTTTATTTTTTATTTTTATTTATGTTTATTTTAATTTATATTTACTTTAGTTTAGTTTTGTTCATTTAGGTTTTTATTTTAGTTTATTTTTTAGGTTTATGTTTAGCTTTAGGTTTATTTTTTAGTTGTGTATTATTTTAATTTTTCTTTTTAGGTTTAGGTTTTATTTTTAATTTTTAAGTTTATTTTTACGTTTAGGTTTTTATTTTATTTTTTTAGATTTAGGTTTTATGTTTTTATTTTAGTTTAGTTTATTTTAGTTTAGGTTTATTTTAATTTGTTTATTTCATTTTTATTATAGGTTTAGGTTTTTTTTAGTTTAGGATTTAGGTTTTATTTTTTATTTATTTTTAGGTTTTATTTTTTAGGTTTAGGATTTTATTTAGTTTTTATTTTATTTTATTTTAGGTTTATTTTAGGTTTATTTTATTTTATTTTTGTATAGTTTTTATTTTATTTAAGTTTTTTGTTCTTGGGTTTACTTTAGGCCTATTTTGGGTTTTACTTATTTTAGTTTATTTTATTTTGTCTTAGGTTTTGGTTTATATTATTTTGTTTATCGTATGTTAAAGTTTTTTTTTTACTTTAGGGAATATTTTTTTTAGGTTTATTTCTTTGGTTTAGGATTTATTTAATTTTTATTTTATTTTATTTAGGTATTTTTTATTTATCGTTTAGATTTTATTTTGTTTAGGTTTTTTATTTTTAAGCTTACTTTATTTTTTTAGTTTAGTTTAAGTTTTTATTTGTTTTATTTTAGATTAGTTTATATATATTTTTATTATATTTTATTTTTATGTTTAGTTTTAGGTTTTAATTTAGGTTTTTATTTATTTTATTTTTTATTTTATTCATGTTTATGTTTCTTTATTTTAGGTTTAGGTTTTTAGGCTTTTAGAGTTCAAGGTTTAGGGTTTAGGGTTTAGGTTAGAGGTTTGGGTGGGTGTTTAGGTTTAGGGTTTTGGGTCTGGGTTAGGTTTAGGTTAGTTTTTTAGGGTTTAGAGTCTTAAGGTTTTGGTTTTTTATTCTATTTTTATTTTTTTTAAAATAAGTAAACTTATAGGTAAATGTTTACTTAGTTTATTTTTTTTATTTTAGTTTATTTTATTTTTTTATTTAGGTTTATTTTTATTCTTATTTAGGTTTTTTATTTTAATTTAGGTTTTTTATTTTAGATTATAATTTAGGTTTAGGTTTAGGTTTATTTTTCAATTTAAATTTATTTTTATTTTATTTATTAGGTTTTGGTTTTATTTTTTATTTTTAGGGTTAGGTTTAGGATATAATTTTATTTTTAAGTTTAGGTTTAGGTTTAGGTTTAAGTTTACTTTTAAATTTAGTTTCATTTTTATTTTATTTTTTAGGTTTTGGTTTTATTTTTTCTTTTTAGGTTTAGGTTTAGGTTTTAGGTTGGGGTTTTATGTTTTTCTTTTAGGTTTAATTTTTTAGTTTAGGTTTAGGTTTATTTTTATTTTATTTTTGTTTTATTTAGTTTAGGTTTAGGTTTAGCTTTATCTTTTATTTATTTAGTTTTTTTATTTTAGTTTAGGTTTAGGTTTAGATTTTTTTTTTTTTTGGTTTAGGGTTTAGGATTCATTTTTTTTTTATTTTTAGGTTTATTTTCTAGGTTTAGGTTTTTATTTTATTTTATTTTAGGTTTATTCTAGGTTTATTTTATTGTTATTTTTTTGTTTAGTTTTTATTTTATTTAGGTTTATTATTCTTAAGTTTATTTTATGTGTATTTTGGGTTTTATTTACTTTACTTTAGTTTATCTTAGTTTAGGTTTTGGTTTATTTTATTTTGTTAATTTTATGTTTAGGTTTTTTTTAGTTTATGGAATAGGTTTTGATTTTTATGTTTTATTTTTAGGTTTATTTTTGTAGGTTTAGGTTTTATTTAGTTTGAATTTTATTTTCTTTTAGGTATTTTTTTATTTTACATTTAGGTTTTATTTTATTTAGGTTTTTTATTTTTAGGTTTATTTTATTTTTTTGGTTTAGTTTAATTTTTTGATTACTTTATTTTAGATTAGTTTTTTTATTTTTTGATTTAGGTTTAGGCTTAGGATTTAGTTTAGGTTTATATTTTAGGTTATTATAATTGCATATTATTATTATTTAGTTTAATAGTTAGTTTATTAGTTTTATTATTATTAGTTTAGTCAATTAATTTGTTTATTAGTTTATTAGTTTATTAGTTATTAGTTTTAGGTTATTAGTTTTATTTAGTTTATTATTATTTTTAATTTTTTAATAGTTATTATTAAATTTTTAGTTTATTAGGTTTTATTAGTTAGTTTTTGTTTAGTTTTATAATTATTTTATTAGTTTTCATGGTTATTATTTAGTTATTATTATTAGTTTTATTAGTTTAGTTATTAGTTTTTTTCCTTTAGTTTAGTTTGTTATTATTAGTTTTATTAATTTAGGTTTTGGGGTTTATTGTTTTGTTTATTTAATTTTTTTATTGTTATTATTATTATTATTATTATTATTATTATTATTATTATTATTATTATCATTATTATTATTATTATTAGTATTATTATTATTATTATTATTATTATTATTATGGTATTATTATTATATTATTATTATTATTATTATTATTAGTTTTTTTTTAGTTATTAGTTATTTATTTAATTGCTTAGTTATTATTATTTTTTAGTTTTTATTTAGTTAATTATTATTTATTAGTTTTAGTTTAATGTTTAGTTTAGTTTAGTTTTATATTTATTATTTAGTTTATTATTATAATTAGATTAGTTTAGTTAGTTTTAATGTTATTAGGTTTTATTATTATTTTAGAGTTTTAGTTATTATTTTTAGTTTTGTTTATTTTTATTATTATTAGTTATTACTTTATTAGGTTAGTTAGTTTTATTATTTTATTATTATTAATTAGTTTATTATGTTTATTTATTATTATTAGGTTTTGTTTATTTATTTAGGTTTTATTTATTATTTAGTTTATAATTAGGTTAGTTAACTATTATTATTATTAGTTTTGTTAATATTTTTATTTTGTTTAGTTTATTATTAGTTTATTTGTTTAGTCTTAGTTATTATTAGTTATTTTATTTTAGTTTATTAATTTTTTGAGTTTTATTATTAATTTTAGTTATTATTATTTAGTTAGTTTATTATTAGGTTTAGTTAGTTTATTAGTTTATTAGTTTATTTTAGTTATTAGTTAGTTATTATTATTAGTTATTTATTAGTTATTTACTAAGTTTATTAGTTTTAGTTTATTAATTAGTAGTTTTAGTTTACTTAGTTTAGTTATTGGGTTTAGCTTTTTATTACTTAGTTATTTATTAGGTTAGTTATGTTTAGGGATTAGGTTTATTAGTTTGTTATTATTATTAGTTAGTTATTTATTATGGTTTAGTTTAGTTAGTTTATTAATTTTTTTAGTTATTAATTTAGGTTTAGTTTAGTTTTTATTAATTTTATTAGTTTAGTTTATTTTTAGTTAGTTTATTAGTGGGGTCTTTGGTTTATGTTTAATTTAATTATCAATTTGTTTATTAGTTTAGCTAATTTTTTTTATTATTAATTTAATAGTTTTTTAATTATTATTTAGTTTGTTTAGTTTAGTTAATTTTACTAGTTTTTGCATTAGTTTATTATTAGTTTTTTGTTTATTATTAGTTTATTAGTTTTAGTTTATTATTTATTAGTTTTAGTTTTAGTTAATTTAGTTTCATGTTTTATTAATTTATTTTTAGGGTTTACGGTTTAGGGTTTAGGGTTTGGAGTTTATGGTTTTAGGGTTTAGGGTTTAGGGTTGTAGTTTTAAGGCTTAGCATTTAGGGTTATGGTCTTATATATATATATATATATATATATATATATATATATATATATATTAGGGTTTAGGGTATAGGGTTTAGAGTTTAAGTTTTAGGATTAGGGTTCAGGTTTTAGTTTAGGGTTTAGGGTTTTTATTTTTTATTTTTAACAGAGAACATATCCACATTTAACATTTCTTCTTTTTAATTCATCAGCCAAGCAACACACCAAGTTCTCTAAGACACAAGCGATGACATAGATAATAAATGAGCACACATAGAGCAAATCAAAAACCCTAGAAAATTAGAACCGTCTTTACTATAAAGACATTGTTCTGTAAGCACTAGATCGAATAGACCATTCTTCAATTTCTCTAGTTCTCATCAGAACCACCCCAGCCTCTCGAGTAGTGAGATCCACGATCATATCCCTGATCTCTCGCTCCACCACCACCACGAATGTAACCTACGTCACTCCTCCTGTCTCCATAACCACCATTGCTCCAACCACCACCTCCATATCCACCAGCTTCTCCAGACCCCCCACCACCACTCTGATAATCGCCGCCTTTGCCTTCTCCTCCACTACTAGATCTAAACTGTGCCTGGTTGACGGTGATGTTCCTTCTATGAAGATTCTGCACATTCTTATGGTTTTAGTTTAGGTTTAAGTTTATTATGTTTTAGGGTTTATGTTTATTTTTTAATTTATTTAGTTACTTTAGGTTTAGGGTGTTTAGGTGTTGTGGTTTAGGGTTTTAAAGTGCTTGCTTTAGCTTTAGGGTTTAGGTTAGGGTTTAGGGTTTAGGGTTTAGGGTCCAGTTTAGTGATCAGGGATCAGTATTTTGGGTCTATGGGTTTAGGTAGGTTTAGTTTTGTAGGTATAAGGGTTTGGGTTACTTTTAGGTTTATTTCTTATTTAGGTTTATTTTTTTATTTTTAAATTTAGTTTATTTATTTTTGGTTTCTTTATTTTAATTTAGGTTTTTTATTTTAGTTTATTTTTTAGGTTTATATTTTATTTTTTTGGTTTAGGTTTATATTTTATTTTTCTAGGACAAGGTTTTAGGTTTTATTTTAGGTTTATTTTTAAGTTTTATTTAGCTTAGTTTAGGTTTTTTGTTGAGTATTTATTTTATTTTGTTTGTCAAGTTTTATTTTTAATTTGTAGGTTTAGGTTTAGGTTAAAGTTTTTATTTTATTTTTTTAGGTTTAGGTTTAGTTTTATTTTTAGTTTATTTTATTTTATTTAGTTTAGGTTTATGTCTAGGTTTAATTTATCTTAAGTTTAGGTTTAGTTGTTATTTATTTTAGTTTATTTTAGGTTTATTTTATTTTATTTATTTTATTTTTATTTTAGGTTTATTTTTTTAGTTTAGGCTTTAAGTTTTATTTTTTTATTTATTTTTAGGTTTATTTTTTAGGTTAGGTTTTTATTTAGTATTTATTTTATCTTATTATAGGTTTATTTTATTTTTATTTTACATTTAGTTTTATTATAGTTAGATTTTATAATTCTTGGGTTTATTTTATTTTTTAGTTTAATTTACATTTAGTTTTTATTATAGTTAGATTTTATTTTTTAGTTTATTTATCTTATTTTTGTTTATTTTTACTTTTAATTTTATTTTATTTTTAGGTTTAGGTTTAGGTTTTAGTTTATGTTTTTATTTTATTTTAGTTTTTTTATATAGGTTTAGGATTTCTTATTTATTTAATTTAGTTTAGGTTTAGGTTAGCTTTTAGGTTTTAGGGTTTGGTTTACTGGGTTTAGGGTTAGACTAGGGTTTAAGCTTTAGTTTAAGGAGTGTTTAGGGTTAGTGTTTAGGCTTTAGGGTTTATAGAAGGAGTGTTTAAGTGGTAGGGTTTGGGATTGGATAGAGAGGTTAGTTGGAGGTTAGTGGCCCAGGGTTTAGAGTAGGGGTTAGGGTTAGGGTAGGAGTTTTAGTGCCTGGGTCAGGTTGAGGTTTAGGCTTTAGGATTTAGGGTTTTTAAAAAAATTAAGCAAACCAAGTTTAGAGTGTATTTTTCATTTAGGTTTATTTTATTTTTATTTAGTTTAGTTTATTTTCAAGTTTATTTATTTTAAATTAGTTTTTCATTTTAGTTTATTTTTATTTTAGGTTTTGGTTTATGTTTACTTTTTTTAGTTTAGTTTTATTTTATTTATTTATTAGGTTTGTTTTATTTTTATTCTTAAGTTTAAGTTTGGGTTTTATGTCTTATTCTAGGTTTATTTTTGGGTTTTATTTTTTAGTTTAGGTTTAGGTTTATTTTTAGTTTATTTTATTTTATTTATTTTAGGGTATTGGTTTAGTTTATTTTAGGTTTAGGTTTAGGTTTTATTTATTTTAGTTTTGGTTTAGGTTTATTTTATTTTGTTTATTTGAGGTTTATTTTTTTTTTAGTTTTGGGTTTACATTTTATTTTCTAATTTTGTTAGGTTTTATTTTTTATGTTTATTTTTTAGGTTTAGGTTTATATTTAGTTTTTATTTTATTTTATATTAAGTTTATTATATTTCTATTTTATGTTTAGTTTTTTATTTTATTTTTATGTTTTGGTCTTTATTTATTTAATTTTAGTTTAGTTTTTATTTTTATTTTATTTTATATTAAGGTTTAGGCTTAGGTTTAGGTTTAGGTTTAGATTTTAATTTAGGTTTTATCTTATTGAACTTTTTATTTTATTTAGGTTTAGTTTTTTTTTATTTTCTTTATTTTTTGTTTTTATTTAGTTTGGGTTTAGTCTTTTAGGTTTTTAGGGTTTAGGGTTTATGGTTTAGGGTTAGGGTTTATGGTTTATTGTTTAGGGTTATTTTATGGTTTATGGTTTATGGTTTGGGGTTTAGGGTTTAGGGTTTAGGATTTTGGGTTTAGGGTTTAGGGTTTAGGGTTTAGGGTTTTTTTTTTTTTTAGGGAAACCCCATGTAGGGGTATTTTATTGCCACAAGAAGAGGGTTACAAGGTCCTTAAAGGGGATAAACTCTAACTGCTCAAAGAGCTACAATCACAAGGAGTAAATCTATCTAAGTACATCCAAAGCAAAAGATGACATAAAAGCAAATAAGATACAAGTTGATTAACATAATAATCCAATGAAAAATTAAGGCCAATGCTCTGGAGGATGTGAGAATGCATGATAATATGGAGCAAACCTGTAAGAAGACAAGAGAGAATCACCTGCAAATTATAATAGAGACGGGATTAGAACAGTTAAGGTAATACAGACAAAAGGATAAATGGAAACAACATAATCTAAGAATGATAATAAGGAATTGTGATAGAGAAGGCTCAGGCTCAGTCACACCAAGTTGCGCAGATGCAAATATGAGCATCCAAACTTCAGTAGAAGGGTTACATCATAAGAGCTACTACCAAACCAAAAGGGAGTGAGAACATCAACCATCATAGCCAACAAACTGGAGGAAATAACACCCATGTTGATGGTCTTGTGAGCTTTATTAGCAAAACCTAAACAAAACCATATCTAGTATAGAGAGGAAATTGCAAGAGTCAAGGATAAGGTGTCCCATTCAAGAAAAGTATCATCAATATAGTCACCCTGACATGAGAATACATAAACATAAGAGAATGAGTCATCTTTGCTAAAACCTCATGAAAAGGCATATCCAAGAAAAGAAAAGGCCATATAATCCCTCCACAAGATAACAGAGAGACAACTTGTGGAATCAATAAAGTCAATGAGCCTATAATTAACACCATCCCAAACATATGATATATATATGAATCGTGCCGTGAAACAACCCCTTATTAATATCCATATCAGTAATTTGGAAAAGCAATTGTAAAGGAAGACAGATAGCCCAACACAGGAAATAGACCGCAACCTACCAAAAATATCACCAAGTAAAGACAGTTAGAGTTACAGCTCCAATAGCGATGACCAAAATCGATATCCTCAACAAGCAACCAAGAGAGACAAAGAAAAGGCAAAGAAATGACCGTAATACCAACCATTTAATAGACACATACGATTGCACAAACCTAACTGAACCAAGATGGGAATAGAAGCAACAACAGGTAATGTAGATCACAACAATCTGGAGAGAAACAACAGCCCAGACAAAAATAGCACGGATGTTCAAAAAGCCAACCCCAACAGCAAAACATTGGAACCTACCAGAAGAAAAATCAACAATTGGGTTCAAATGAATACCAACATTGGAATCCAAAAAACATGAAACAATGAATAGCCAAGGCAGAAAAAAGCCAAAACAACAATATCCAAGATAGGAAGGGACAACAAGTTGGCCATAAAACCTCTCAATCAGAGTAGACATTGCAATATCTAATAGCCAAATAGATAAATCATAAAAATAGGTAACAGGGAAGTAGCAACCTAGACAACAATCACCCAAAACCATCAAAATAGCAATGTTAGAAATAGCTTGCTGAACATAAGACCCTGAAGTCCTACAACCAACAAAGATGGAGCCAACATAAGAGTCCTGAAAAACCAAGATAGAAAATCTCCAAGAGAAGAAACAACCAAGACACAAAAAACCAGCAAGCTTGCCATAAAGCCACCCATCCAGGATAAACAGTGCAATAGATACAAGTTTAATAGAAATAAGGTGGTGAAAATAGCAGCAGATAAGGTAAACCAATGAATTTAGATGATATGCATATAAAAAACCAATAAGGAGGTTCAAAGGAAAATCCACCAAGCAATCAACAACTTTAATAGAGACATGTTGAGCAAAACAAACCAAAACCCCAAAGATAGCATGTAGAGTATTAATCCACTTCAACCAACAGCCAAGGCAGTTAATACCAACAAGCTGGCCAAGAGTCCACCCCAAAACATAAATAAAGATATAGAAGAATAGATAATGTACAGCTCCCCACCACAAGCCAATCCAGAAGATACATTCGTGAGCATGTAACAAGAAGGATGTGTAGTCACATTAATCCACCGCTAAGGATATTGATAGTAATAACCAGGAGGTTGGCCAATAACCTAATTATGCATATAAGATAAACCATTGATTAATTTCAAGCAAAATAGAAGAATGATCTTTAAGATTTGTTCTTAAAGATAACATAGAGAGGAAAACAACAGGGAAGACCAACAAGATCCCAGTTGTAAGAAGAAGGAGAAGAAAATAAAGAAAACATGCTCAAGAAGGTACTTCAAAATCCAACAATGAGGACATTGTTATAGTTATAACACCCATTAGGAAAAGAAAATTTTAAGAAAAAGGATATAAAGTAAAAAATGTATGAGTTCAAGTAATTCACACCAGAGTAAATAGAAATACCCACAACCTCAGCAAAGGCAGAATGAAAATACATTAAGTAACTCCAAACCTACTTAGTATGAGAAACAAGACCAGAAATAGCAAGATTGATAGTAGCCTCAAGGGTCCATATCAGCCAGAAACTAAGAAAGAAGGTATCAACAAGTTGACCATGGGAAAAGCCATTAAGAGTAGATAGTACATTAAATGGATCCCGAAATAAAAAAGAAGTATTCTTATTATGGCAAACAAAACCCGGATGTAAACAGTAATAGCATGTGAGATCAAAAATACCCCAGCTGATAATACCACAAACTGTTGGGAATTCAAGGATCAAAAAACAACCATAAATCACAAAGATAGCAATTTATAAAGAGGACCGAAAAAGCCAATGACTAGCATTGAAAGGAATAACACAATTCCATTCCTGCAAAGAGATATTAGAGTAGACATGAGATATCACAAATAGTAAAATAACAGCAATAAGGAAGGTTGCAACCAATTGGTGCTCAACAGCTATCCTACTTTGGATAGAAATAATTAAGTCAAGTAACAAGTAAGTCAAGAAACCCCAACTGATGTCTACATATAGAAAATAGTAGCAATGAGTAGAAGGTAGCAGATATGGAGGGGTAGGTAATGAATAGCTCCCCACCACAAGCCAATCTAGTAAGAGACATTTAGAAAAACAAGCAAGGTTGCTTAGTCACATTAATAACCGCCAAGAATAACCAAGATTGGCCAATAACCCAATTATGCATATAAGATAAACCATTAACTAATTTCAAGTAGAAAAGAAGAATGCTCATCAAGATTAGCATGATCCCATCATAGTTATGAGAGGGAAAACAATCAGAAAGACCAACAAAGATCCCAGGATAGCAAACAAGGACGAAGAAAAACAAAGAAAAGAGGGTAGACACAGTAAAAACCAAAAAGAGAGGCCAACATGAAAACCCATTCCTGCAAGGAGCAAGAGAAGATAGCCAGCAAAAAAACATATAATCTTTAGACAAGAGCAGTAATAGTGCTTGACCAAAAACCCAATCTCAGAAACATCCTGCCCAGAAAGGATCACCTGAATAAAATAGCCAGGAATAATATGAAGATACTCCAACCAGGTCAAAAGATAAACAGTGCAAGTAAATGGAACATAAAAAGATAACCAAGCAGCAATAATAAAGTTCAGCACAATAAAAAATCTGTTAGGGTAAGGAGGTCGAATACCGGAAGGAAACCTACAAAAAATAACCATGGCATGTGGAAAAAAGGAAGAAAGCCCCCCACAATAAGATCCCACCAAAGAGACCCTGCTGAATCTGAAAATGGATTCCAAAAACCAAGCTAGAGTCATAGAGAATATCAGCAGCAGCCCAAGATCTAATAAGGGAGACAAGCAGCATGTCAAAAACCAGCCAACAATCATTATCAGTTAAAATCCAACAACCTAACAATAAATCATCAGCATAAATATTGCAACCAGTATAGTGAACAATATTACAATGCATAGAAACAACATAGATAACTAAGATGCTCCAAGCAGTAATATCTTTGAGCAGGTTGCAGAAATTAATGGCTGTAGCTAAACCCATCAAAATAAATATCTCCATCCAGCAATATTTAAGCCCCCTAGGATTTGAAATGCATCCAGCATTGAGATTAAAGTCCCAAATAGGATTGGTGTTATAATGCCAAGAGCAGCTTACACATAGCTCAACATAATTCCAATGCAGAGTATCAGCTTGCACATAGCTCAGCAGCAGCCCTTTATTAGTGTAAATGCCAAAAGCAGTGAGCCTCCAAATGAAGGAGAAGCTATTAAAACACCAAATCATGACACAATGATCAAGACAACAAGTAGTATCCATGTGAAGCATCCACAAATGGCACAAAAAGGAATAGCAAGCCAAAAAATAAAGAAACATACAGATGGAGGATGAATGGGTAGATTAAGTTATGAGATAAGGAAACCCAGAATTGTCCAACTACCCCAAGCAAGTGTTTGGGTAAGGTGAGTTGATCAGAAGATGATACCATCGGATATAGCACCTGATAGTAGTCGCGACAAGCATTTCCTTCACGGCAAACATGAGTGATGTTAAAATTCAATTGGGAAAGAAGAGCTCTAGTTTGCTTGAGGAGGTAATACAATTCAGTGCTGCACATTTTAGTGGAAGTCAAAAGGTCAATCAACAAAAGAACATCCACCTCAATCCAAATATTGAGCCAGCCATTTTGGATGCAAATCTCAAGAGCTTTGAAGATTGCCATAAGCTTAGAAAAAGGGACAGTGCAGGAAATAAGGGGATAAGCAAAAGCACATAGTACAAGACCCTTAGAGTTCCTGAAAATGCCACCACAAATGGAGCCATTATGAGAGACTGAGCCATCAGTATTGATTTTAATAATATGGTCAAGAGGTTTCTTCCAATAGACAATCTTGTCATTTCGGCAGTAAGGTTGATCCGGTAGGTTAATGCTCAGTTTATTGGCCACAAATTTGCAGCCTTTGAATTGTCTGTAATGAATGAGATCGGCTTTAAACAAGTCACAAATTTTGTTTTTAGTTCTAGCAATAATCCTCACGTGGTTCATAGGGATCCCACAGTGTTTAGCATCATTACGGTCCATCCATATGAACCAGATAAGAGTGAGAACAATGATAACTTTAATGTGACCTTTATTAGTGTTATCAAAATAGATTTCAAGGAGTTGATATAAAGTAAGAGAGCCATTGAAATTGATAGAGTTAAAAAGATCATCATACCAAATCCAGAGTTGAGAAGCAATGGGCCCATTAACAAAAACATGATTAACACTCTCAATATGGAAACAACATTGGCATTTAGAGGGTAAATAGAACCCTTTACCCCACATCAAGGAATCAACAAGGATAAAATTTTTCAGAATACACCAAGTAAGAACAGAATAAGAAGTAGGGATAGTGTTATTCCAAAGTTTGGAGAATACATAGGAGGAATCATGAGTATCTTTAATGTTAAGCCACACATTTTTGAGGATGAAGTCACCATTATGAGAGAGCTTAAAGAGAATTTGATCTTGATTGTTAGGAGTGATAGGAATAGTAGTAACCATATTCAAGAAAGTAAAAGGGATAAAATCAGCAAGCTTATTATTGTTCCACTTATTATTATGCCAGAAAGAGTTTACTCTAATAGCAGCAGTGGAATGGGTAGAGAGTAAGTCACCCACATCCACTCCAGTTATCTTGCCAAAAGAAAGAGTCGCCAGAGTTAATGCCCCAAAAAATTAATGATTCTGCATCCCATTTGACAGAACAAAGCCTTTTCCACACAGAGTCACCCGCTTAAAGGGACAAATGAGGGGTGCTTACCTGCAATATTTAACAGTCATGAAAATAGCCCAAAGACTATGATTACTCCTAAAATTCCACCAAAGTTTATAGGAAAAGGAATTGATAGCTTCTTTTATGGATTTACAACCAAGACCACCTTCGTCAAAAGTGCCACAACTTTTAAACTAAGAAGTCCAGTGCATTTTTTTAGAAGAGGTGTGGGAGCCCCAGAAAATTTTATTTAGTAGACGCTCAATTCTGTTGATGCTAGAAATGGTCGGCACAATGGTTTGGATGAGATATAAAGGCATGGAATTAAGAGTGCTATTAATCAAGGTTAGCCTACCACCAAAAAAAAGTAAATGAAATTCCCAAACCAAGATTTTATTAGAAATTTTCTGAATAAGGTCATAAAAAAGATGAGATCTTTTCTGACCTTTAAAAAGCGGAGCCCCGAGATAAGTAATGGGAAATTGACTTTGCTTAAAATTAGTAATTCTGGAGATTTGATTTAGTCTATTGATGGGAATCTTAGCTGAAGGAATAAAACATCATTTTCTTTCATTAAGGAAGAGACCACTAACTTTGCCAAAATCATTTAAGAGATTCTTAATAGTTTTAACATGTTGAAGAGAGGCATTGGAGAAGATTATAAAATCATTAGTAAAGATAAGATGAGAAATAGGGAAACCACCATGAGTTTTAAAAGCCATGTTAGGTTTTTTAATGAAAAGATCATTGAGGCTTCTCGAAAGATATTCAACAGGAATGATAAAAAGAGAAGGGGAAAGAGGGTCACCTTGACGCAAACCATGGCTCGAAGTAAAGAAACCAAGGGATTCACCATTTAAGATAACAAAAAACTAGATGTTAGTGATACAACTTTTTATAAGCCGGATAAAATTATCCGAGAAACCAAACAAATGTAAGATTTGAAATGGGAAATCCCACGAGAGGTTGTCAAAGGCTTTAGAGATGTCCAGTTTGAAAAGCAAATTACCTCCTCTGGAAAAGACATCAATGTCATGAACTAGCTCTTGAGCGAGTAGAATATTATCAAATATGGCTCTATTTTTAACGAAACTAGTTTGGTTGGGGGAGATGATTTTATGGAGCAAGGGACTAATCCTATTATTAATTAATTTAGCAATGAGTTTTTGGAAAAAGGTACAAAGGCTAATAGGTCCAAAATCGCCCCAAGATTCAGGATTGATTGTTTTGGGAATAAAGACAATAGAAGTACTTGAACAATATCTGAGAAGAGAGCTTCCATCAAAGAAATCAATAACAGTATTAACGAGATCAGATTTAATAAAAGGCCAACAATGTTGAAAGAAATGAGTCATAAAACCATCAGGACCAGCAACAGAATTGGAGTTCATGCTATTGAGAGTACTACTAATCTCCGCTTCTGAGGGAGGCATAGTGATTGGAGGGCGTGTCTAATGAAGGATTAGAATTTAGTAAATTTTGAAAGTGATGTATGACAGATTTCTTAATTTCATTATTATCAGTTATCCAGCCATCATTAGAGTTCTTAATTTTCTCAATCGAGTATAAAGCTTTCCTTTTATTGCAAATAGCATGGAAATACCTAGTGTTTCTATCGCCATCAGCAATATGTTTGCTAGCGGCTTTTTGACTTCAATAGGGTTCCTCTATTTTGGTAATTAATCAAACTATCTTTTGCAATGCTCAACTCATCAAGCTTACTGGGATCAGTTAAGATAGCCTTTTCAAGAGAACAAACCACATGTTCCATAGCTTTAAGATTGGTAAAAAGATTTTTAAAGATATGTTTGTTCCACCAATTGAGATTTTGTTTAAGCCTCTTGAGCTTAAGCCAAAACCGAATCATGCCTTTAACGAAATTATCTAGGTGAACAGGAGAAATCCAATTAGTGAAAACAATATTAGTGAAGTCACCATGTTGGGTCCACATATTTTGGAATCTAAAAGGTGAGGGAGTAGAAGGGTTAAGAGGGGGTGTTTTGATAGAGATCAAAAGAGGAGCATGATCAGACAAAGTTCTGCTCAAATGCTCAACAGAAGTAAGAGGCCATTGATTGATCCATAGAGAATTAAAAAGGGTCCTGTCAAGACACTGCCAAAGTCTAGAGTTTTGCCACATGTAATCAGACCCTGAAAAACCAATGTCAATCAAATTGCAATCAAGGATCATATTCGAGAAGTCTTCCATGGAATGGAGCTTAGGAGAACATCCTCTCCTCCTTTCTGAAGAAGCAATGATAGTGTTGAAGTCACCCCCAACTAACCAGGGAAGGTTAACTGAGGAGGCAAAGGTTCTTAAGTGATTCTAAAGTATGTTCCTACCACTTTACAAGAAGCATAGATAAAGGAACCAAAGGCTGAAAACTCACCCAAAGAGATTTTGACATTTACCAATTGTTCAAGATCATCAATGATGGAGATGGTGATGGAATTATTCCAAAAAAACCATATTTTATTTTTA
Source organism: Cymbidium sinense (assembly GCA_021442155.1). Taxonomy (NCBI): domain Eukaryota; kingdom Viridiplantae; phylum Streptophyta; class Magnoliopsida; order Asparagales; family Orchidaceae; genus Cymbidium; species Cymbidium sinense. The sequence goes on along the minus strand of CM038214.1, from coordinate 354,041,373 downwards.
TGGTTAAAGAGGAAATTTTGAAATCCAATTGATCTAGCAACATGGGCAATCTTGGAAGAGTGAATGAAAGGCTCAATAATAACAAGTAATTTGATGTTATGAGTGCGATAGAGGCTCCTAACACGGTTACAGACAGGGAGAGTCCCATAACCTTGGATATTCTAGATAAGAAAATGAATCATAAGGAAACCAATAAGAAAAAAGGAAAAAGGAAATGGAGAAAGAAGAGAGGACAAAGTTATTTGTGAGGTGTTAGGGAAGAACGTGTGATTCTAGTGAAGTTATTATTAGTCATTTTGGCTTTGGAAGATTTTTTTTTTAATAACTGTTTGGAAGGGTCTATCAGTATCTAAAGTATCTCCATCAGAAAGGGATTGGTTTTGGGTATCCGAAATAGGAGCAATATCAGACAATGTTTTATTAGTGGTGATTTCTCCTTCTTCAGTATCAGAGTAAGAATGAGAAATAGGAATAGCTTGAGTATCACTCTGTAGAGAAGTAGAAGGAGAGGTTCTTTCACCATTCAAAGTACAAATATCATTCTCAATACCATGATGCATAATCTGATTTTGATCTGACACCAAAAGATTAACATTATTTTGATCCAATAAAAGATCCCCATTCAAATTGTCATTAAGATTCAAGTGAAGCAAAGGATTTTCATTAGAGGCCAAATTATTACAAGTGGGAGTAGAGCTAGGTAAATGCTTATTTGTTTCTTCACACACCTCAATAGTAGTATTTTTGCCAAGCTCAGAGTGTATTTCATTGGACACATCAGTGGGTAATAAAGGGGTAGATATAGTGGGATGAGTTCCCTTATGAGAAGCTTTAGGCACATAAACTAACTTATTGGTTTTCCCAGTTCTAAGAGAGGTATTAGGATTTTATGGTATGTTCTTTTTTAGGTTAGGATGTAAAACAAAGCATTCAAAATGGTCATGGCCATGGATCTTACAATGAGTGCAAAAGATGGGGAAATTTTTAAATTCCACTTTCTGATTATATCCAAATTTTTTTGAACCAATCCAAACTTCTTTAGGGTATTTTTTTGTAATGTCAATCTCAACCAAGATATGTGCAACAGATGGCCGAGATCTAGCAGCAGTGGCTTGATCAATTTGAAGGGGTCTACCAAATAGAGCCCTAACCACAAACAAAACTTGGTGAGTAACATAGTGAATTCTCATGTTAGGGAATGCAAGCCATAAAGGGACAATAGGGGATTCATCTTTGACATCAAAAAGGGGTGACCATTTCAAGAGCTGCATTTGACAATTATACACAAAATATGAGCGGCGAGCAAAGACCCGAGAATAATCTAAATCATTAGATAATTGAATAAGGATATGATGAGGATCAATCAGCCCAATAGTGAAGACTCCCGAAAGCTTTAAACTATGGAAGAAAGAGCGGATGTTATCTAGAGTAGGGAGCCATAGAGAAACTTTACCAACCAAAGTGAACTCAAAAGGCTTAGCTAACATCTCCACATCCTGGTCAGAGCACATGACAGCCAGCATTCCATGGAATGTCGAGAAAACTAAGTTAACCGAGGCATTAGAGCTAGGGATCTTACCAGAAAGAGCATCCTTAAAGGACTTGATAGCAGGCGCATTACCGGATGGATTTGAATCGAGAATGCCTTTAGGATCAGAGAGCATAGTTGGCACATCCAGGAGGGACGAGCGCAGTCTCGCGGAGAGTGAAGTCTCCACCATTGAATGATCCAGTGGGAGTCACATAAGCAGCGAGCCGAGCGATAATGCGCAACCAAGCAAAAAATCAGTAATCATGATCGGAGCAGCCCGAAATGTGGCCAAAGCCTCAGGAAGAAGCATGGGAACACAAAATTACCAAAGAATCGTGAGAGACAGAGCGCAGCCAGGTTGGGTTTTTGGGTTTAGGGTTTAGGGTTTAAGTTTTAGGGTTTAGGATATAGGGTTTAGTGTTTTAGGATTTAGGGTCTAGGATTTAAGGTTTAGGGATTTTAGGATTTAGGGTATAGAGTTGAGGTTTCAGGTTTAGGGTTCATGTTTAGGTTTAGGGTTTAGGGTTTACAATTTTTTTTAATAGAGAATAAATTTATATTCAACATTTCTTCTTTTATAATTCATCAACCAAGTAACATACCAAGTTTTTTAAGACACAAAAAATAACATAGTTCAAAAATGAGCATGCATATAGAAAATCCAAAACCCTAGATAACTAGAACTATCTCCACTGCAAAAACACAGTTCCATAAGCAATAGATCAGATTGGAATTTCTTTAATTTCACTAGTTCCCATCAGAACCACTCCGGCCTCTCAAGTAATAGGATCCACCATCATATCCCCGATCTCTCCCCCTCCCCCACATTATAATGGCTGTAACCTCCATCGCTCCTCCCACCACCATAACCACCACTACTCTAACCACCACCTCCATATCCACTAGCACATATAGATCCCCCACCACCACTATGATAACCACCTCCTCCACCTTCGCCACTACCACCTAATCTTCACTAATCCTGGTCGACGATCATGTTCTTGCCATCAAGGTTATGCCAATTCTTAGGGTTTAGGTTTAGGTTTAGGTTTATTAGGTTTTAGGATTTAGGTTTATTTTATAATTTATTTACTTACTTTAGGTTTATGTTTAGGGTTTAGGATTAAGGGTTAGGGTTTAGGGTTCAAGGTTTATGGTTTAGAGTTTAGGGTTTAACTTGTTAGTCTTTATGTTTTTAGGGTTTAATGTTTAGGATTATGGTTTAGGCTTTAGGGTTTAGTGTTTTTTGGGGTTTAGGGTTTAGGGTTTAGGGTTTAGGATTTAGGATTTAAGATTTTGTTTTTTTTTAAAATTAAGTAAATCTATAGGTTTTGGCTCATCTAGTATATTAAGTCTATTTTTTAATTATTTTAGTTTACTTTATTTTCTAGTTGTATTTAGGTTTCTTTTTTATCATTATTTATTTTAGTTTATTTATTTTAGGTTTAATTATTTTAGTTTAGGTTTTTTATTTTAGTTTATTTCTTAGGTATATGTTAAGGTTTAAGTTTATTTTTTAGTTGATCTTTATTTTTATTTTTTAGGTTTAGGTTTTATTTCTTATTTTTAGGTTTAGGTTTATATTATATTTTTTAGGTTTAGGTTTTAGGTTTTTATTTTATGTTTATTTTTAGTCTTTATTTTTTAGTTTAGGTTTATGTCAATTTTTAGTTTATTTTATTTTATTTAGTCTAAGTTTAGGTTTAGGTTTAGTTTATTTTAAGTTTAGGTTTAAGTTTTATTTATTTTAGTTTAGGTCTAAGTTTATTCTATTTTATTTATTTTATGTTTATTTTAGGTTTAGGTTTTATTTTTTATTTATTTTTAGGTTTATTTTATAGGTTTAGGTTTTTATTATAATTTATTTAAGGTTTATTATTTTTTATTTTACATTTATTATTAATTTTATTTTTATTTTTATTCTTCAGTTTATTTTAATTTCTAGTTTGGTTTAAGATTTTATTTATTATATTTTACTTTATTTTTAAATTTTTATTTTATTTTATTATTAGATTTAGCTCTACGTTTTAGTTTAAGATTTTATTTTGTTTTATTTTATTATTATATTTAGGTTTAGCTTTTATATTTATTTTATTTTTAGGTTTTTAGGTTTTTAAGGTTTAGGGTTTAGGGTTTAGAGTTTAGGTTTAGGGTTTAAGGTTTGCGGTTTAGGATTTTAACATTTAGGGATTTAGCATTTAGGGATTAATGTTAGGGTTTATGGTTTAGTGTTTAGGCTTTAGGGTTAGGGCTTTTAGGGTTTAGGGTTTAGTGTTTAGTGTTAGCTTAGGGTTTAAAATTAATTTAGGCTTTAGAGTTTAAGTTTTATTGTTTAGGCTTTAAGATTTAGGGTTTTTAGGATTTAAGGTTTATGATTTAGGGTTTAGGGTTTAGAGTTTTTAGGGTTTAGGGTTAGCTTTAAGTTTAGGTTTAGTTTAGGGTTTAGGGTTTTAATATTTAGGGATTAGCTTTAGAGTTTAGGGTTTTAGGGTTTAGGGTTTGTTTAGATTTTATGGTTTAGTGTTTTAAAGTTTAGGGTTTTATAGGGTTTAGGGTTTAGTTAGGGTTTAGTTTAGGATTTATTTAGGGTTTAGGGTTAATTTTAGGGATTAGGGTTTAGGATTTAGAGTATTGGGTTTTGGGTTTATGGTTTAGGGTGTTTTTTTAAAATTAATTAAGTAACCCCGTAGGTTTAGGTTTATTTAATTTATTTTTATCTAGTTTCAATTAGAATTTCTTATTTTTTTACTTAGGTTTTTATTTTTACTTTATTTAAGTTTAAGTCTATTTATTTTAGTTTAGGCATTTTATTTTAATTTATTTTTTGGATTATGTGTAGGTTTATGCTTATTTTTTAGTTTGGTATTTTTTAATTTTATTTTTTAGGCTTAAGTTTTATTTTTTATTTTTAGGTTATTATTTTATTTTTTTTGGTTCAAGTTTTAGGTTTTCATTTTAGGTTTATTTTTATGTTTTATTTTTTAGTTTAGGTTTAGGTTTAATTTTAGTTTATTTTATTTTATTTAGTTTAGGGTTTAACTTTAGTTTATTTTAGGTTCAAGTTTAGGTTTTCTTTATTTTAGTTTAGTTTATTTTAGCTTAGGTTCAGGTTTATTTTATTTTGTTTACTTTAGGTTTAGGTTTAATTTTTTATTTATTTTTAGATTAATTTTTTTGGTTTAGGTTTTTATCTATTTTCTATTTTATTTTATTTTAGGTTTTTTATGTTTGTTTTATGTTTGAGTTTTAATTTAGGATTTAGGGTTTAGGATTTAGAATTTAGGGTTTAGGATTTGTGGGTAAAGGTAGTTTTTGAGTGGATTTAGCTAGTTTGTTTTGGGTTTGTGATTTTCAAGATTTAGGATTTAGAGTTTAGTTTGGGTTTAAGGTTTAGGGTTAGGTTTGAGTTTATAGGTGGTTTAGGGTTTAGGTTTTGGATAGGTTAAGGGTTGTATTTAAGATTTTTTTTAGAGAGAAGAAATGATCAACATTTCTCTTTCAATCACCAAGGCAAGTTTCTAAGACACATGTGACCAAGTAGCAAGTTTAGGGTTTAGGGTTTAGGGTTTTAGGGTTTAGTTTTAGGGTTTGGTTTAGGATTAGAGTTTAGGGTTTAGGGTTTGTGTGTTTAGGCTTTAATGTCAGGTTTTAGGTAGGGTTTGGGTTATAGGGTTTAGGGTTTGGTGTTTTAGGGTTTAGGTTTAGGGTTTAGGGTTCGTGCCTTTAGTTTGGGTTTAGGGTTTAGGTTTAGGGTTTAGCATTGGTTTAAGCTTTAGGGTTTTGTAATTTATTTATTTAAAAGCATTAAATGTTTTTTTTATTTATTTTATTTAGATTATTTTATTTTTATATTTTTATTTAGGTTCAATTTTATTTTTATTTATTTTATTTTAGGTTTATTTATTTTAGTTTAGGTTTTTTATTTACTTTATTTTTTAGTTTTGTTTTATTTTTATTGTAGTTTTTAGGTTTAAGTTTTATTTATACTTTTTAGGTTTAGGTTTAGGCTTTAATTTTATTTTTTGAAGCTTAGGTTTTAGGTTTTTATTTTTGGTTTAGTTTTAGGTTTTGGTTTGTTTTTAGTTTATTTTATTTTATTTAGTTTAGGTTTAAGTTTAGGTTTAGTTTATTTTAGGTTTAGGTTTTACTTATTTTATTTTAATTTATTTTAATTTAGGTTTAGGTTTATTTTACTTTTATTTTAGGTTTATGTTTTTTATTAGTTTAGGGTTTAGGTTTTACTTTTTATTAATTTTTAGGTTTTTTTATCTTTTTTTATTTTGCTTTTATTTTATTTTAGGTTTATTTTATTTTTATTTTGGGTATAGTATTTTATTTTATTTAGTTTTTTTCTTTTTTTTAGTTTAGTTTAAGTTTCTATTTATTTTATTTTAGTTTTATTTTTATTTTTTATTTTATTCTTTTAGGTTTAGGTTTAGGTTTTAGTTTACATTTTTATTTTATTTTATTTTTTATTTTATTTTGGTTTTGGTTTATTTATTTATTATATTTTAAGGTTTTATTTAGTGTATGTTTAGGTTTTTAGCTTTTTAGGGTTTAGCGCTTAGGGTTAATTTAGGGTTTAGGGTTTAGGGAGGGTTTAGGGTTTAGGGGTTAGAGTTTACTGTTTAGGGTTTAGGTTTAGGTTTAAGGTTTAGCTTTTACTTTAGGGTTTAGGGTTTTTGGTTTTTTATTTATTTTATTTTAAAAGAGAACAAATTCATTTTCAACATTTCTTCTTTCTGATTTCATCAACCAAGTAACACACCAAGTTTTCTAAGACATACATAATACAACAATAAAAATGAGCATGCGAGTAAATCAAAACCCCAGATAATTAGAACCATCTCTACTATAAGGACATAGTTCGTTAAGCAGCAGATCGGATCTGCTTCTTCAATTTCTCCAGTTCCCATCAAAACCACCCCAGCCTCTTGAGTAGCGGGATCCACCATCATATCCCTGATCTCTCCCTCCGCCACCACCAAGGTTGTAACCTCCGTCTCTCCTCCTGCCTCAATAACCACCACTAGTCTGACCACTACCTCCATATCCACCAGCACCTCCAAATGACCCACCACCACTTCCATAATCGATGCCTATGCCCTCACCTTCACCGCTAAATCTTGACTGAGCATGGTTGATGGTGATGTTCCTACTACCAAGGTTATGCCCATTTTTAGGATTTTGGTTTAGGTTTAGGTTTGGATTTGTTAGGTTATAGGGTTTATGTTTCTTTGTTAAATTATTTAATTATTTTAAGTTTAGGTTTAGGTTTTGGGGTTTAGGGTTTAGGGTTTAGGTTTAGGGTTTAGGGTTTTAGGGTTTATGCTTTTAAGGTTTAGGATTTAGGATTATGGTTTAGGGTTTAGGGTTTAGGGTTTAGAGTTTGGGGTTTTTAGGGTTTAGGGTTTATGGTTTAGGGTTTAGGGTTTAGGCTTGTAGGTTTAGGGTTTAGGGTTTAGGGTTTAGTGTTTAACATTGTAGGTTTAGGGTTTAGGGTTCAAAGTTTAGCATTTAGGGTTTTTTTTTTAAAATTTAAGTAAACCAATTGGTTTAAGTTTATTTAGTTTATTTATTATTTATTTTAGTTTAGGGTTATGCCCATTCTTAGTTTATTTTGTATTTTTATTTAGGTTTATTCTTATTTTTATTTAGGATAATTTATTTATATTAAGTTTATTTATTTTAATTTAGGTTTTTTTATATTTTAGTTTATTTTTTAGGTTTAAGTTTTTTTTTTGTTGAGTTTTATTTTTATTTATTTTTACGTTTAGGTTTTATTTTATATTATTAGGTTTTGGTTTAGGTTTTTATTTTATTTTTTTAGGTTTAGGTTTTAGGTTGTTATTTTAGGTTTATTTTTTAGATTTTCTTTTTAGTTTAGGTTTATTTTAGCTTATTTAATTTATTTTATTTTAGGTTTAGGTTTAGGTTTATTTTATTTGGTTTAGGTTTAGGTTTAATTTATTTTAGGTTTTAGTTTTAATTATTTTAATTTAGTTTATTTTAGTTTAGGTTTAGGTTTATTTTTGTTTGTTTATTTTATTTTTTATTTTAGGTTCAGGTTTCTTTTAGTTTAGGATTTAGGTGTTATTTTTTATTAAATTTTAGGTTTATTTTTTCAATTTAGGTTTTTATTTAGGTTTTATTTTATTTTATCTTAAGTTTATGTTATTTGTATTTTTGGTTTAGTTTCTATTTTATTTAGGTTTATTTTATTTTATTTATTTAGTTTAGGTTTTTATTCATTTTATTTTAGTTTAGTTTTCATTTTTTATTTTATTTTATTTTTAGTTTTAGTCTAGGTTTATGTTTAAGTTTAGGTTTAGGTTTTAGTTTAGGTTTTTAGTTTATTTTTTTTTTTTTTAGGTTCAGTTTTTAAGGATTCGGCTTTAAGATTTATGGTTTAGGGTTTAAGGTTTAAGGTTTAAGGTTTAGGGTTTAGTGTTTAGGTTTAGGGTTTAGGTTTTAGGTTTTAGGTTTTGATTTTAGTTTAGGGTTTAAGGTTTATTTTTAAGGCTTTGGGTTTAGGTATTTTTTTTAATAGAGTTGAGGGATTAGGGTTTAGGGATTAAGGTTTAGGGTTTAGGGTTTTAGGGTTTAAGCTTTAGAGTTTAGGGTTTAGGGTTTTAGGGTTTAAGGTTAGCTTTAGGGTTTAAGGTTTAGTATTAGGGTTTTTTTTAATTTTTTTAATTTTTAAATTTTTTAATTTTTTTTTCAATTAAGTAAACTAGTAGGTTTAGGTTTATTTAGTTTATTTTTTTTTAATATTTTAGTTTAATATATTTTTTATTTTTATTACAATTTATTTATATTTTTATTTAGTTTAGTTTATTTATTTTAGTTTAGGTTTTTTATTTTAGTTTATTTTTTAGGTGTAGGTTTGGGTTTAGGTTTATTTTTTTGTTTAGTTTTATTTTTATTTTATTTTTCAGGTTTATGTTTTATTTTTTATTTTTTGGTTTAGGTTTAGGTTTTTATTTTATTTTTTTAGGTTTAGATTTTAGTTTTCATTTTAAGTTTATTTTTGGTTTTTATTTTTTAGTTGATGGTTTAGGATTTAAAAAAAAAATTAAGTAAAGTGGTAGATTTTGGTTTATATAGTTTATTTTTGATTTATTAGTTTCTTTTATTTTTTATTTTTATTTATGATTATTTTTATTTTTATTTAATTTACTTTATTTATAGTAGGTTTGTTTATTTTAGTTTAAGTTTTTTTTTTTTTAGTTTAGTTTATTATTTAGGTTTAAGTTTAGGTTTAGGTTTATTTTTTAGGTTAGTTTTATTTTTATTTTATCTTTTAGGTTTAGGTTTAGGTTTAGTTTTTTATTTTTTTATTTTTAGTTTAGCCTTAGGTTTATTTTTAGTTTATTTTATTTTATTTAGTTTAGGTTTAGTTTTAGGTTTAGTTTATTTTATGTTTATGTTTATGTTTTATTTATTTTAGTTTATTTTATTTTAGTTTACGTTTAGGTTTATTTTATTTTGTATGTTTTATTTTTATTTTATGTTTAGGTTTTTCTTTAGTTTAGGGTTTAGGTGTTATTTTTTTATTTATTTTTAGGTTTAATTTTTATGTTTAGGTTTTTATTTAGTTTTATTTTTTTGATCTTAGGTTTATTTTATTTTTATTTTAGGTTTAGTTTTTATATTATTTAGGTTTTTTATTTTATTTTATTGTTTAGTTTAGGTTTTTATTTATTTTATTTTTGTTTAGTTTTTATTATCTATTTTATTTTAATTTTTGGTTTAGGTTTAGGTTTAGGTTTAAGTTTTAGTTTAGGTTTTTATTTTATTTACTTATTTATGTTTAGGTTTTAGGGTTTAGGGTTTAGAGATTATGGTTTAGGGGTTTAGGGTTTTGGGTTTTGGGTTTAATGTTTCGGGTTTAGGGTTTAGTGTTTAGGTTTTATGCTTAGGGTTTATGTTTTAGTTTAGGGTTTAAGGTTTTTTATTTTCCTAGCTAGAGTTTACAGTTTACGATTTATTGTTTAAGGTTAAGGGTTTTAGGGTTTAGTTTTTAGTTTTTGGGTTAAGGTTTTAAGGTTTTGGGTTCTAGGGTTTAGGGTTGTACGATTAGGGTTATAGGTTTAGAATTTAGGGTTTGGGGTTTAGGGTTATGGTTTTTTTAAAATAAGTAAAATGGTAGGTTTAGGATTATTTAGTTTATTTTATATTTATTTTAGTTTATTTTATTTTATTTATTTTTATTTAGTTTACTTTATTTATTTTAGTTTAGATTTTTTATTTCAGTTTACTTTTTAGGTTTAGATTTAGGTTAAAGTTTATTTTTAAGTTTAGTTTTATTTTTTTTATTTTTTAGGTTTAGGTTTTATTTTTTTATTTTTATGTTTAGGTTTAGGTTTTTTACTTTATCTTTTTAGGTTTAGGTTTTAGGTTTTTATTTTAAGTTTATTTTTAGGTGTTATTTTTTAGTTTAGGTTTCGTTCTATTTTTAGTATATTATTTTTTTTAATTTAGGTTAAAGTGTAGTTTTAGTTTATTTTAGGTTTAGGTTTAGGTTTTATTTATTTTAGTTTAGTTTAATTTAGTTTAGGTTTAGGTTTATTTTATTTTTATTTTAGGTTTAAGTTTTTTTTTCTTTTAGGATTTAGGTTTTACTTTTTATTTATTTTTAGGTTTTATTTATAGGTTTATTTTTTTAGGTTTAAGTTTTTATTTAGGTTTAATTTTATTTTATTTCATTTTATTTCTATTTTAAATTTAGATTTTATTTTATTTAGGTTTTTTATTTTTTTTTAGTTTAGTTTAGGTTCTTATTTATTTATTTTAGTTTAGTTTTTATTTTTTATTTTATTTTCTTTTTAGGTTTAGGTTTAGGTTTTAGTTTTAGTTTTAGTTTTATTTTATTTTTTTTTTATTTTGGTTTAGGCTATTTTTATATTATTTTTAGGTTTTATTTAGTTTTGTTTAGGTTACTACCTTTTTAGGGCTTACAATTTAAAGTTAGTTTAGTGTTTAGGGTTTGGATTTAGGGTTTTTTTTATGCTTAGGGTTTAGGGTTTACAATTTAGGTTTTTGGGTTTATGGTTTATGGTTTAAGATTTTAGGGTTTAGTGTTTAGGTTTAGGGTTTAGGGTTTAGAGTAGGTTCATATTTTAGTTTAGGGCTTTGGGTTTTTGTTAATTTTTTAATAATGAACAAATTCAGATTCAACATTTCTTCTTTTCGAATTCATCAACCAAGTAACACACCAAGTTTTCTAAGACACAAGCAATGACATTGATAAAAAAATAGCATGCATAGAGCAAATAAAAAACCCTCGATAACTAGAGCCATCTCTACTGTAAAGACAATTCCATAAGCAGTAGATCGAATCAGTCATTTTTTAGTTTCTCCAGTTCCCATCAAAACCACCCCAGCCTCTCGAGTAGCGGGTTCCACCATCATATCCCTGATCTATCACTCCGCCACCACCATTGTTGTAACCTCCATCACTCTTCCCACCTCCATACTGCTCCGACCACCACCTATCCACTGGCACCTCTAGATCCCCCACCACCACTGCGATAATTGCCGCCTCTGCCTTTGCCTCCACCGCAAGATCTAGACTGAGCCTGGTTGATTGTTATGTTCCTGTCGTCAAGGTTTTGACAATTCTTAGGGATTTTTTTAAATGAAAAGTGGGAGAATTTTATTGCCAAAAAGAAAGGGATACAAGGTCCTTAAAGGGGATAAATATCTAAACTACTGCTCAAAGAGCTATAATTAGGCTAAAAAGATAAATCCCCTGCCTATTACAAGAAAACCAAAGCCAAAGAAAGAAAAGATAAAAACTAAGAAACAAATAGCAAAAAATTCCAAGAAGGGTAGCCAAAGCCATCTATATCCCAAAATCTTCTAAGAGATGGAGAAACCACATAGAGCCCCAAACCTTCCACAAACCTCCAAAGAACTTAAGATAGAGAAAAGAATCTAGAAATAAGGACAAGCCAAGTACACAAAAGAAACAAAATGATAAAAATCTTAGATAAGGCTCAAGCTCAGTCACATTCATCTCAAGGGGCAATAGGATATGTGACCATCCAAACTTAAGAAGAAGGGATATAATCACATATGGTACTACCAGCCAAAAGGATAATAGGTGAAACATTCCAACCATAATAGCCAATAACCAAGAGCTAGCCAAGTTCCAGTGTCTATCATCAGGATTAAATTTGTAACTAACTAGCAAAACATCCAGCCAAACCAGAGCAATGTAACCAACCAAATAAGACAACATCCATTAAACAACCACCATAAAGCAACACAAAACAAATAAAGATAAATGGTAAAGAACCAAAAATTTTGCAGAACCACCAACCAACATCTATAGCCGACATCAAGGACTCCGACCAAACATAGTAGGAAGAATCAAGAAATAGCAAGAGCAGAACAACCAAAACCACAGGTTCATCCCAAGAAAGAAATGACAAACCATTAAGCCATCCACCAGCAAACACCACAAAATATCAAGAAATCACCTGAAAGGGGAACAAAAACTAGATGGTAGGTAACAGCTCCAGAGAGAGTAACTCAGCCTAGGAAGGAACAAAGCCCATGGCTAGGCTCAACCAATAATCACGATGCTATATAGCCAAAACCAAAAGCAAAAGGCTGGAAAAACCATAGACATCAAGCAACCACCAGCCAATAAACCCTCACAGGAAAAAAAAGATGTTACGAAAAAAAGCAAACAAGCAAGCTCCAAAGCTTGCTAAATACTAGGCCATCGTAAAATGAACACAATAAGAGATCAACAAGAAGAGAGAGCCACCAAAACTAGAGGGCAACCAAAGCTCAGCAGTACCAACTAGAAATAATTTTGACCTCCATCAGAACGAGATACCATTGTTAAGGTTTAAGTTTAGGTTTAGCTTTATTAGGTTTTTGGGTTTAAGTTTATTTTTTAATTTATTTAGTTACTTTAGGTTTAGGTTTAGGGTTTGGAGTTTAGGATTTAGGGTTTATGGTTAGGGTTTAGGGTTTAGGGTTTAGGGTTTAAGGTTTATTATTTAGGGTTTTTGGTTTTATACTTTTAGGGTTTATTATTTAGGGTTTTAGGGTTTATGTTTTTAAGGTTTAGGGTTTAGGGTTTTAGGGTTTAGGGCTTAGGGTTTAGGGTTGTAGGTTTAGGGTTTAGGGTTTAGGGTTTAGGGTTTAGGATTTAGGGTTTATGGGTTTTTTTAAATTAAGTAAACTGGTAAGTTTAGGTTTATTTAGTTTATTTTTTTATTTTAGTTTATTTAATTTTTTATTTTTATTTAGATTTATTTGTTTATTTAGTTTAGTTTATTTATTATAATTTATGTTTCTTATTTTAGTTTATTTTTTAAGTTTAAGTTTAAGTTTAGGTATATTTTTTAGTTTAGTATTATTTTTATTTTATTTTTAAGGTTTAGGTTTAGGTTTTTATTTTATTTTTTTTAGGTTTATTTTTAGGTTTTTTTTAGCTTATGGTTAGGTTTATTTTTAGTTTATTTTATTTTATTTAGTTTAAGTTTAGGTTAAGGTTTTATTTATTTTAGTTTAATTTATTTTAGTTTAGGTTTAGGTTTATTTTATTTTTATTTTTGGTTTAGGTTTTTTATTTTAGTTTAGAGTTTAGGTTTTATTTTATGGTTTATTTTTTAGGTTTAGGTTTTTATTTTGTTTTATTTTATGTTTATTTTATTTTTATTTTATGTTTAGTTTTTATTTTATTTAGGTTGTTTATTCATAGGTTTCTTTTATTTTTAGTTTAGTTCAAGTTTTTATTTATTTTATTTTATTTTAGTTTTTATTTTTTATTTTATTTTATTTATAGGTTTAGGTTTAGGTTTAGGTTTTAGTTTAGGTTTTTATTTTATTTAGGTTTTGGGTTTAGGGTTTGGGGATTAAGGTTTAGAGTTTAGGGTTGTAGGTTTTAAGGTTTAGGGGTTAGGTTTTAGAGTTTAGGGATTTAAGTTTTAGGGTTTAGGCTAAAGGTTTAGGGTTTAGGGTTTTACGGTTTAGGGTTTAGGGTTTACGGATGTAGGTTTAGGGTTCAAGTTTTAGTTTAGGGTTTAGGGTTTTTGGTTTTTTAACAGAGAACAAATTTAGATTAAACATTTCTTCTTTCCAATTTCATCAACCAAGTAACACACCAAGTTTTCTAAGAGACAAGTGATGACATAGATAAAAAATGAGCACACATAGAGCAAATCAAATACACTAGATAACTAGAACCGTCCCTACTTTAAAAACATAATTCATAAGTAGCATATCGGATCAGCCTTTCTTCAATTTCTTCAGTTCCCATCAGAACCTTGCCAACCTCTCAAGTAGCGGGATCGACCATCACATCCTCGATCTCTCCCTCCGCCACCATCATGGTTGTGACATCCGTCGCTCCTTCTACCTCCATAACCACCATTGCTCCAACCACCACCTCCATATCCACCAGCACCTCCAGATCCCCCCACCACCACCGTGATAACGCGCCTCACCTTGCCTCCACCAGATCTAGGCCTAGTTAATGGTGATGTTCCTACCATCAAGGTACTGCACATTCTAAAGGTTTAGGTTTAGATTTAGGTTTATTAAGTTTTAGGATTTAGGTTTATTTTTTAATTTATTTAGTTACTTTAGGTTTAGTTTAAGGTTTGGGGTTTAGGGTTTAGGGTTTAGGTTAGGGTTTAGGGTTAGTGTTTAGGGTTTAGAATTTTAGGTTTTATGCTTTTGGGGTTTAGATTTTAGGGTTAGGGTTTAGGGTTTAGGGCTTAGGTTTTAAGGTTCAGTCTTTAGGCTTTAGGGTTTAAGGTTAGTTTAGGGTTTTGGAGTTTAGGGTTTAGGGTTAAGGGTTTATTGTTTAGGGTTTAGGGTTTGGGTTTAGGGTGCAGGGTTTAGGGTTTTTATTTTGGGGAAAATTGGAATTTTATTACCATAAAAGGAATAGATATAATATCCTTAAAAGGGGTAAAGCTCTAAAATTCTACTGCCCTCATAGCTATAAGAAACCTAGATAGATAAACCCCCTACTAAGTACATTAGAAAAAAAAGGATAAAGTAGCAAATACAATGCCTAAAAAGCATTTGAGAAAAATACACAGAGTAAGACTAAAATAAATCTCGAAAATAGTAAAAGGATGAATTAGTAGCAGTTCATGATTCATTTGAGAAACCTAGATAAGCAAGATTCACAACAACATCACTTGGGTTGACTGAGCAATGACCATTCCCTCTATAAAGTTCTAACCTGCAAAAGAAATTTGCAAAACACTACAAAGGCAAAAGTCATAGCTAAAAAAGATAAGGATAAAGAGAGGAAAAGGAGAGCTTAGAAGAGAAGGCTCTCAGTTAGGATCATCTCAAGGGGGAACAATAAATATGAGCATCCAAACTTCATAAAGAAGTGTTACAATCATATGTAGTGCTACTAACTAGAGAGAAGTGGTGAGTAACATCTAAGGCATCATAACCAGCATACCTAATACAAACAAACATCTAAGGCCAATAGTCAATAGAGTTCCAGATCTAGCACCAATAAACAAAAAGCAAATGAGCAGCAACCTACTAATAGCCAAACCCCCAAACAAAAACCACAATAGACTAATCACAATAACTTAGAGAGAGGCTAGAACAAAGTCAGAACACAAACAACAGCCATTAACCAGATACCCATCCAAGCCTAAACTAGGGAAAACTAGAACCAGCCAACAGCAAGCACCAGACCAATGTTAATTAATAGAGAAACAGCCAACAAAAACATGATAGGAGCCCTCAATCCAAAGTCCCAACAATAAGCAGTCACCAAGCCAAACTAGGGTGAGAAACCACAAATGTCTAAATAGCTCAGAAATAAAACCATCAACTGAAGGAAAAATAAAAGAAAAATTAAGTTGCAGCCAATGCAAATCAGCAGAAGAAAAAATAACCACACAAAGGGGGCCAAAGGCAGCCACCAACCACCAAAAACCAAAAAGTCCAATCCAAAAGGATCAACAAAGGTTCAGTTAGCACAACAAAAGGCTCTAATAAATTGTTGGGTTTAGGTTTTAGTTTTAGGGCTCAAGTTTTAGTTTAGGGTTTAGGGTTTTTGGAATCTATTTTCTTTAATAGAGAACAAATTTTGATTCAACATTTTCATTTCAATTTTATCAACCAAGTAACACATTAAGTTTTCTAAGAAATAAATGGCGACATAGCTAAAAAATGAACAAGCATAGATCAAATCAAAAACCACAGATAACTAGAACCATCTCTACCAGAAAGACAGTTTCATAATAGTAGATTGGATTGGTTATTCTTTAGTTTCTCTGGCTCCCATTTGAACCACCCTGGCCTCTCACGTAGCGAGATCCACCATCATATCCCCATTCTCTCCCGCCGTCACCACCATGGCTGTAACCTCTATTGCTCCTCTCACCTCCATAACCACCACTACTCTGACCACCACCTCAATATCCACTAGCACCTCCAGACCCACCACCACCACTTGAGATAAGAGCCGCCTCCACCTTAGCCTCCCCACAAATTTAGGGAGCACGGTTGTGATGATGTTCTGCGAAGGTTACCCATTCTTAAGGTTTAGGTTTAAGTTTAGGTATTAGGTTTTAGGTTTTAGGTTTATTTTATAATTTATTTAGTTACTTTAAGTTTAGGATTAGGCTTTCGGGTTTAGGGTTTAGTGTTAAGGCTTAAGTTTAGGGTTTAGGGTTTAAGGTTTATAGTTTTAAGGTTTATGCTTTTAGAATTTAAGGTTTAGGATTTAGTGTTTAGGGTTTAGGGTTTAGTGTTGTAGGTTTAGGGTTTATAATTTTTTTTTTAACTTAAGTAAACCAATAGGTTTAGGTTTACTTCGTATATATAGTTTATTAATTATTTAATTTATTTTACTTTATTTTATATTTTTATTTAGTTATATTTTTTATTTTTATTTAGTTAGTTTTTTATTTTAATTTAGATTTTTATTTTAGTTTTTTTTTAGGTTTAGATTTATTTTTTAGTTGAGTTTTATTTTTATTTTATTTTTTAGGTTTAGGTTTAGGATTTTATTTTATTTTTTTAGTTTTAGGTTTTAAAATTTTATTTTAGGTTTATTTTTTGGTTTTATTTTTTAGTTTAGGTTTATTTTTAGTTTATTTTATTTTATTTAGATTTGGTTTTGATTTAGGTTTAGTTTATTTTAGGTTTAAGTTTAGGTTTTATTTATTTTAGTTTAGGATTAGGTTTATTTTATTTTGTTTATTTTACTTTTATTTTAGGTTTAGGATTATTTTACTTTTATTTTAGGTTTAGGATTATTTTACTTTTATTTTAGGTTTAGGTTTATTTTATATTTATTTTAGGTTTAGGTTTATTTTACTTTTATTTTATTCTGTTTATTTTACTTTTATTTAGTTTTAGTTTTTATTTTATTTAGGTTTTTTATTCATAGGTTTATTTTATTTTTTAGTTTAGTTTAGGATTATATTTATTTTATCTAATTATTTTTTTTTTAATTTTTTTTAAGGTTTATGTTTTAGTTTAGATTTTTATTTTATTTAAGTTTTGGGTTTTTATTTATTTGATTCTTTAGTTTTGTTTAGTTTAGGTTTAGGTTTCTAGGTTTTTAGGGTTTAGGGTTTAGGGTTTAGGGCTTAGGATTTAGGGTTTAGTATTTTTTTTAAGAAAACCCATAGAGGGGAGAATTTTATTGCCACAAATAAAGGAGTACAAGTTCCTTAAAAGGGAAAAATCTTCTTAATTACTGCTCAAAGTGCTACATTTAACCAACAGAGAAAAGTCCCCTATCTAATACAACAAAATTAAGGAAATAAAAACCTAAGCAAAAAAGATAAAAGACCCAAAAATAATTAAGCAACAACATATTAAATAGGAGGATCAGCCAAAGCCCACTACTAGAATCAGAAGTCTTTTGAGAGTTGCATAATCCACATCTAGGATCTGAAACCTGCAAAGAACCTGTAAAAGAATATTGCAAGCAAATAGAAGATGTAATTAGCACGTAATTAGCACAACTATCTTAAGCACATAATAGAGAGCAATATAAGAGAAAATTTCAAATAAGGCTCAGGCTCAGTCACCTTCATCTTAAGGGGCAACCATAAATGTGAGCATCCAGACTTCAAAAGAAGGGTTATAGTCACATATGTTGCTACTAGCCAAAAGATAATAAGGAAATCATCCCAACCATCATCTCCTACTTACCTCAACAAAGAAAATCAACCAAAAGAGTGAAAGTCAACAATTCTCTAGTACCTTCTACCCAAAGAATAAAAACAACTGGCCCACAAATCACCCAGCTGACTAAAGGTCACCAAGCCCGAAAGGAAGTACCATCAAGAAAACCGCCATAATAGAAATGAAAGAGCAGATGCCAAGATTTCACCCAGAAAGCAAAGCCACCAAAGATTGAAACCAAACCCATAAGTGTCACCAGAAAACCATAAGCAACAGCCTAAAACCAAAACATCAACCTTCAACTAGCACCAAGAAACCAACAATTCCAAACCAGATTAGAGAACAAGGCCAACACTAACAACAACCACCAGTGCAACCCAGACATTAGAGGAAAGAAATATAAAGGCAGTCACAATACCTCTTTCAGAGATAGAAAGATAGCCATAGGAAAATAGCAGCACTAGAGAGAGGAAAAAGAACCCATGAGGAGACCAAAGGGCATCCAAAAAACACCAAAAAATTAGCACCAAGAGCAGCATAGAAAACAACCATGCCAACCCTACCAACCAAGAGGCAAGACATAAGAATCAAAGGAAGCCAAAGAAACCAAAAGCAATCCAAATCCTCAGCCAAAATAATGGACCAAGCCAACAACACCCAAGGAAAAAATAGCAGCCTCCCAAGTGAGCAAATAGCCAGAATCAGCAACCAACAAATAACCATCATAAGGAGAAAACTAAAATAAAGAAAAACCACCAAAAAGGAAACCTTACCAGCTAATAATAGTTTAAAATGAAAACCATCCAAACCAGCCAGCCAATAAAGCCACCTAGCTAATTAACAATGCAGCAGATGAGCCAACTCCGATAAGGAAGCAGCCAGTCGAAAGGGGAGGCAATCCCAACACAGAGAAATATAAGCATAGTGACAAACCAATAGGAAGCCACCAAAAACAACAAATAAATAAATGGTAATCACCCAACCAAACAAAGATTTGTAGCCTGGGAGGACCACCCAACCACCAACAGCCAACCAGATTGGTAAGGAAAACAGACCAATGCATCTTTTAGACTTAAGGGATCAAAAATACTAGTACCAAAGAGAAACCAGGTTACTAGCAACCACCAATTAGCACCCTTTTAGCCAAAAGGAAAAGATAGAAACCAACAAACAAAAGCTGCCAAGCTTAAAAAGGATGAAGAGACAAAAACCACCAAAAGGACTAGCACAAACTCAAGAGTGAAAAGATCAAAGTAGCCATCAAATAATAGCCACCCAAGCTAGCTAGGTAGAGGGTAGTACCAAACAGTAGCACCCACCAGACCCAAAAATAGTAGCAAAAAAACCTTCCTAAGTAAGGAAATAACCAGCAAAAACTAGAGGCGAAATCAGTACCAATTAAGAAAAGGGAAAAGCCAAAACCAGGTAGACGCATAACCTAAAAGGAGGCCTCTTCAAGTTCAAGGAAGCACTTGAAGAAACTATTGACATTCAGATCTCTAAATAAAATAATTAGCCAATGAGAACACCTCTCCAACAATAAAGGTTGAACAGCCAGCCACCACCTTAAAGAGATCTCCCAAATATTACAGCATAAACTAAACAAGAGAGTGAACCAGCTAGAGGAATGAAGGAAAATGAAAATGCACACAGATAAAAACATAGAAAACCAAAAAAACACAAAGCAAAATTAATTTCTGAGATTAGGTAATCCGGTGTTATCCAGATTAACCAAGCCTCATAATTGTTTAGGTAAATTAAGATGATCATAAAGAGTGAGATCATTTAATTTAGCACCTAGATTAGCTAGAAAATATACAAAGACATTTCCTTCATGCCAAATGTGAGAAATTTTAAAGCATACTTGAGAGAGGAGTGTTCTAGTATGATTAAGAAGATAGAATAAAACCGCATTCCCCATCTTAGTGGAAGTCAGCATGTCAATGAGTAAAATAGCATCAACTTCAATCCAAATATTGTAGAAACATTTTTGAAAACAAATGACAATAGCTTTATTTACAACCGTTAATTTAGCATAGATAGTAGACCAAGCTTTAAAAGGATAAGCAAAAGTACAATTACATTACCCTCAAAATACCTAAAAATACCACCACAACCGAATGTTTTATAAGAGACAGAGCCATCAGTATTAATTTTCATAATATTATTATGAGATTTTATCCAATATATAATCCTATCTTCTTTACAGAAGGTGATCTCATTCAGGTAAAGACCCAATTTTTTGGCCATAAATTTGCAACCTCTAAAATGTGTGTTACTAATTAAATTAGCATTAAATAAAGCATGAATTTTTTCTATGGTTCTAGCAATAATCCTTTTATGATTCATAAGAATATCATGATATTTAGCATCATTTCTATCCATCCATTTGAACCAAATAATGGTAATGGAAATTAAAACTTTGATATGACCTTTGACAATTTTGTGGATACAAGCTTCAAGAAGTTGATATAAAGAAAGAAATCCTTGGAAATGGTTAGTATTAATAAAGTCATACCAAACCCATAATTTGGAGCCAATAGAACCATTGACAAAAACATGATTAACATTTTTGAAATGAAAACAACAATAACATTTGGAAGGAAAATGAAATCCTTTATCCCAGAGTAAGGAATCAACATGAATGAAGTTTTTCAAAATTTTCCAAGCAAGGATAGAATAAGAGATAGGGATGATATCATTCCAAAGTTTAATAAATACATTAGATGAAATATGAGCATTTGTAATATAATTGCAAGCCTCTTTAAGAATAAATCACCATTATAAGATAGCTTAAAAAGAATTTGATCAGGCTTGTTGGAAAAGATAGGAATATCATTAAATTTAAAATAGAGAGATATGAATAAATTCGCTAAGTTTACTATCATTCTGTTTATTATTAAGCCAAAAGGAGTTAACTTTAGTAGCAGTAGTAGAATGGGTAGATAAAAAAGAATCAATTGAACCACCACCAATCCAGTTTTCTTACTAAAATAAAGAGGATCTCGAATTTATACCCCAAGATATGAGAGATTCAACTTCCCATTTAATGGTGTAAAGCCTTTTCCAAATTGGGGAGTCACCAACTTTATAAGTATAGATTAGAGGGTGCTTACCCTCGTATTATTTAGCTATCATAAAATTAGCCCAGAGGCTATCTTTTTTTTCTAAAATTCCACCAAAGTTTATGGGAGAAGGCAGTAATAGCTTCACAAATAGGTTTGCAGCCAAGTCCACCTTCACATAGAGGACCACAATATGCCAAGAAGGCCAATGCATCCTTGTAACTGAATTATTTGAGCCCCAGAAAAATTTATTAAGGAGACGATTAATTCTATTTAAGATAGAATTCATAAGGATAATGGTTTGAATAAGATATAAAGGCGTGAAATTAAGAGTGCTCCTAAACAAAGTAAGCCAACCACCAAATCAAAGTAAGTGAAGTTCCCACACCAAAATTTCATTAGAAATTTTTTTGATAAGCTCATAAAAAATATGGGATCTTATTTTAGCATTGAAAAGAGGTCCACCAAGATATTTAATAGGGAGTTGTTGGTGTTTAAGTTAGTGATTCTCAAGATATGATTGATTTTATTATTAGACATTTTAGAGGAGGTAATAAAGTAGCTCTTTCTTGCATTAATAGAAAGACAACTTTCTCTATCAAAATTTTTTAAAAATTTCTAAAGTCTTTTGATATGATGAAAAGAAGCATTACAAAAGATAATTAAATCATCAATAAAGCTAAGATGAGAAATAGGATACCACCAGGAGTTCTAAAGTACATCCTAGGATTGTTATTGAATAAATCATTTAAACTCCTTGAAAGGTATTCCACTATAAAAATAAACAAAGAAGGGGAAAAGGGACCACCTTATCTCAATTCATGAAAAAAAGGAAAGAAGCCTAATGATTCACCATTACAAAGAATAGAAAATCAGGCATTATTAATATAGTTTTTATTGATGTTAATGAAATTATCAGAAAAACTAAATAAATGCAGGATATTTAAATGGTAATCCTAATAGATATTATCAAAGGCTTTAGAAATATCTAATTTAGAAAGAATGTTACCACCTATAGTTGGAACTTCCAAATCATGAATAAGCTATTGAGCAAGCAGAATGTTATCAGAGATAGATCTCCCTCTAACAAAGCCATTTTTGTTGAGAGAGATAATTTTTTGAAGTAAAGGAGTAAATCTATTAGTAAGAATTTTAGAAATCAATTTATTAAAGAAAGTGCAAAGACTAATAGGTCTGAAATCACTCGAAGAATCTGGATTATCTTTTTTAGGTATAAGAATAATGGAAGTTCTTGAAAAATATTTTAGGAGAGGATTACCACAAAAAAATCAACAATAGCATCGATTAAGTCATGCTTAATAATAGACCAACAATTTTGAAAAAATTGAGTCGTATAACCCTCCAGACTAGCAATGAAATCAAAGTTCATGCTATTGAGAACTTTACCAATCTCATCTTCAGTAGGCAACCTAGTAAGCCAATGATTATCATCATTGGTAATAATAGAGGGGATTAAATGTGAATTAGAAAAAGCTTCATAAGAGTGGCTTTTATTAAGCATATTTCTAAAGTGGTTAATAACAAAATCTTTAATAACATTAATATCAGTGATCCAATCTCCAATATCATTTTTCATTTTTTGGATATAATTTAAAGCTCTATTTTTATTAAATAAAGCATGAAAATATATGGTATTCTTGTCCCCATCAGTAATATGTTTACTAGCAGCTTTTTTTTTCCACCAATAGGTCTCTTCCTTATTATGATAATTAACAAGTTTATCTTTAGCTTCATTCAAATCCTTAAGCTTAGAAGAGTGAGTGAAAGTATCATTTTCAAGATCACAAACCAAAAGTTCCATGTTTTTTATATTAGCAAAATAATTTTTAAAATAATGTTTAATCCACAAAACTAGACTTTGTTTGAGCCTTTTAAGCTTAAGCCATAATCTATTCATACCACTAATTGAATTATCAGAGTGTGAATGGGCATTCCAATTATGGCCACACCTTTAAGAAAACCTAAATGCTGAATATACATATTTTAAAATCTAAAAGTGGGAGAGATGTTTAATATTTTAGAGTCTTCTTTAACATAAACCAAATGTGGGGCACAATCAGATAAAGTTCTACTAAAATGGTCAACAAAGGTAAGAGGCCATTGATTAATCCAATGAGAGTTGAAAGAATTCTTTCTAAATGTTTCCAAAGCTTAAAGTTTTGCCAAGTATAATTAGAGCCTTTAAAACCAATGTAAAAATGATTACAATAAAGAATCATATTAGAAAATTCTTCCATATAATAAATATTAGGAGAGCAACCACTCCTTCTTTCTAAATAATATAGAATAGTATTGAAATCACCCCCAACCAACCAAGGTTTGCTAACAGAAAGAGCAAAACTTCTCAAATTCTTCCAAAGAACATTTCAACCAGCTCTATTGCAAGAAGCATAAACAGAAGAACCCAGCACACAAGAGTCACCAAAAGAAATTTGAGCATTGATAACTTGTTCTAGATCATCTAAAATTAAAACATTCAAGAAGCAATTCTAAAAGTACCAAATTTTATTATTGATGTTAGAGAAACAATTAGTAAAGCCAAGATACTAGCAACATGATTTATTTTACCAACATGTATAAGTGGTTCAATAACAATAAGTAAAGAGATATTGTTAATTTTGCAGAGATTTCTAACACGATTATGACAGTGAGGATACCAATCCCTCTAACATTTAAAATAAAAGAATTAAACATAAATAATATTTTAAAAGGAAATTAAAGGATAATAATAAAGGGAGAGAGAGAAAGAATAACAAATCCTCTTCTAAGTAAAAAATTGAAACAACACATTATTTATGTGAAGAGGATCCAGATCTAGTAGATCTGGCAAGAGTAGGAGGTTACATCCTAGAGTTTTTAGTATTCCTTTTAAGGTTAGTTTGGGATTTTCTATTTTTGTCCAAAGTGTCACCATCGAATAGAGATTGATTAGAAATTTTATTAATAGGATAAGGATCAGTAAGAACATCTCTAATCACAACTTCCCCCTCTTCCAAATAGGCATTTTCTTGAAAAGTGGGATAAGAATGAAGATCAATCTTGGAATAAGGGGAAGGAGAAGAAATTATATCATTTAAAGCATAATTACCAATGTAAGAATCAGTGTTTTGCTCAAGAATTTTTGTTACATTCAAGTTATCATTTAAATCCTCATTCTCATCAATTCATGCCAACAAAGAAGCAGGAATAGACTCATTAGAGAATGAATCATCATTTTTTTTCTACATGTTTAAATTTGGAATTAGCCATAATAGGCATATTCTCTTGTATAGAAAGGTTGTTGGGCAAACCATCTTTTTCAACTTAATTAATACCTTTGTCATGGTCGAAATGAGAAGTAGGATCAACAATTTTAGGAACATCAGAAGATTCCAAAAAATATGACCTAATATCACCATTTAAGTTATGTTTAGGCACAAAAATAGTTTTATTAACTTTATGAAAAGCTAATTTTAATTTTCAATCATTCAAAATTTTATTTTTAAGATGCAGCTAAAGAACAAAACACTTTGAATTATCATGACCATGTATCTTGCAATGGGAACATAAAACTAAAAATTTTACAAATTCAACCTTTTGTAAAAAACCAAACTTTTCAGATCCAATCTAGACCTCCTTAGGATTTTTTTTAGATATGTCAATTTTAACTAATATATGAGCAACAGAGGGACAGGATCTCACAACAATCACCTGATCGATTTGGAGTGGCCGACCAAAAAGAGCCCTGACAACAAATAAAACTTGGCGGGTAGATTCTCATATTTGGAAGAGCTAACAACACAAGAACAATAGGTGATTAATCCTTTATAGCAAAAAGGGGAGACCACTTCAACAAATGCATTTGATAGTTAAAGAAAAAATAAGATCGACATGAGAAAACCAATGAATAATCCAAATCACTCATAAGTTGAATCAAAATATTTCTTAGATTGATCAAGCTGATAGAGAAAGCACCCAAAAGTTTAAAGCTATGAAAAAAGGATCAGATCATTTCCAAATTCAGCTGGTGCAACACAAATTTTCTAACTAAAGTAAATTCGAAAGGTTTTGTAAGCTTTTTGACATCATGATCTGAATACATGATCGTAAGCATATCTCAAAAAGAAGTCAAAATCAGATTCATCAAGTCAGAAGAGGTAGAACTTTTACCAGAAAGTGCATCCTTAAAGGATTTAATAGCAGAAATGGGATTGGGTTCTGGAATCTCCAAAAAATTGGATGCCCAAGCTGGATCATCCGAATTGGGAGATGTAATCCATGGGTTTAATTTCACCGTAATTTGAGAGACACATCATGTGAGGCCGAGATTCAAAAGACTTAAAATGGTCGAGAATGATGAAGGATCCACCAAAAACATGAGATGGGGATGCACTGACGAAGGGGAAAATGAAATTGACATAATGCTGTAGGGGAGAACTAGGGTTACAAAGTTTAGGTTTCTAGTGTCTAGGGTTTAAAGTTTAAGGTTTAGGTTTTAGTTTAGGTTTAGGGTTTAGGGTTTAGGGTTTAGGTTTAGGTTTAGTTTCAAGTTTAGGTTTAGGGTTTGGGGGTTTAGGTTTTCAATTTAGGTTTAGGTTTAGGTTTAGGTTTAGGTTTTAGAGTTTAGGTTTAGGTTTAGTTTTAGGGTTTAGGGTTTAGGGTTTAGGGTTTAGGGCTTCTAGGCTTAGTGTTTTAGGGTTGATTATTTAGGGATAGAGTTTAGTGTTTAGGGTTTAGTGTTTAGGATTTAGGGTTTAGGGTTTTTAGGGTTTAGGGTTTATGGTTTAGGGTTACCTTAGGGGTTAGGGTTAGATTAGGGATTAGGGTTTAGGGTCTAGGGTTTAGGCTTTAGGGGTTAGGGTTTTTAGGGTTTATGGTTTTAGGACTTAGGATTTATGGTTAGTTTAGGGTTTAGTGATAAACCAATAGGAAGCCACCAAAAACAACAAAGAAATAAATGGTAATCACCTAACCAAATAAAGATTTATAGCCTGAGAGGACAACCCAACCACCAACAACCAACCAGAGTGGTAAGGAAAATAGACAGGGCCCCTTCTAGACTCCAGGGATCAAAAAACTAGTACCAAAGAGAAAATAGGTTACTAGCAACCACCAATTAGCACTCTTTTAGACACAAGGTAAAGGGAGAAACCAACAAACAAAAGCCACCAAGCCTAAAAAGGATGAAGCGACAAAAACCACCAAAAGACCTAGCACAAACTCAAGGGTGAAAAGATCAAGAGTAGCCATCAAATAATAGCCATCCAAGCCAGCTAGGTAGAGGGTGGCAGCAAACAGCAGCACCCACCAGGCCCAAAAATAGTAGCAGAAAAACCTTCCTAAGTAAGGAAATAACTAGAAAAATATAGAGGGAAAATTAGTACCAATTAAGAAAAGGGAAAAGCCAAAATAAGGTAGAGGCATAACCTAAAAGGAGGCCACCACAAGTTCAAGGAAGCACTTGAGGAAACTGTTGACATTCAGACCCCTAAATAATATAATCAGCCAATGAGAACACCTCTCCAACAATAGAGGTTGAACAGCTAGCCACCACCTCAAAGAGATCTCCCAAATATTACAACATAAACCAGACAAGAGAGTGAACTAGCTAGAGGAATGAAGGAAAATGAAAATGCACACAGATAAAAACATAGAAAACCAAAAAAACACAAAGCAAAATTAATTTCTAAGATAAGGTAATCCGGTGTTATCCAAATTAATCAAGCCTCATAATTGTTTAGGTAAATTAAGATGATCATAAAGAGTGAGATCATTTAATTTAGCACCTAGATTAGCCAGAAAATATACAAAGACATTTCGTTCATGCCAAATATGAGAAATTTTAAAGCATACTTGAGAGAGGAGTGTTCTAGTATGATTAAGAAGATAGAATAAATCCACATTCCCCATCTTAGTGGAAGTCATCATGTCAATGAGTAAAAGAGCATCAACCTCAATCCAAATATTGAAGAAACCTTTTTGAAAACAAATGTCAATAGCTTTGTTTACAGCCATGAATTTAGCATAGATAGCAGAACAAGCTTTAAAAGGATAAGCAAAAGCACAAATGACATTACCTTTAAAATCCCTAAAAATACCACCACAACCAAATGTTTTCTAAGAGACCAAGCCATCAGTATTAATTTTAATAATATTATTATGAGATTTTATCCAATATATAATCCTATCTTCTTTACAGAAGGTGATCTCATGCAGGTAAAGACCCAATTTTTTGGCCACAAATTTGCAACCTCTAAAATGTGTCACTAATTAAATTAGCATTAAATAAAGCATGAATTTTGTCAGTGGTTATAGCAATAATCCTTTTATGATTCATAGGAATACCATAATATTTAGCATCATTTCTATCCATCCATTTGAACCAAATAAAGGTAATGGAAATTAATACTTTAATATGACCTTTCACAATTTTGTGGAAACAAGCTTCAAGAAGTTGATATAAAGAAAGAAAGCCATGGAAATGGTTAGTATTAAAAAAATCATACCAAACCCATAATTTGGAGCCAATAGCACCATTGAAAAAAAAACATGATTAACATTTTTGAAATGAAAACAAATAATAACATTTGGAAGGCAAATGAAATCCTTTATCCAGTAAGGAATCAGAATGAAGTTTTTTAGAATTTCTCCAAAAGGATAGAATAAGAGATAGGGATGATATCATTCCAAAGTTTAATAAATACATTAGATGAAATATGAGCATCTCTGTAATAATTCCAAGCATCTTTAAGAATAAAATCACCATTATAAGATAGCTTAAAAGAATTTGATCGCTTGTTGGAAAAGATAGAATATCACTAAATTTATCAGAGAGATAGGAATAAATTTGCTAAGTTAACTATCATTCTACTTGTTATTAAGCCAAAAGGAGTTAACTTTAGTAGCAGTAGTAGACTAGGTAGATAAAAAAGAATCAATAGAACCACCACCAATCCAGTTGTCTTGCCAAAAGGAAGAAGATCCCGTATTTATGTCGTAAGATATCAAAGATTCATCCTCCCATCTAATGGAGCAAAGCCTTTTCCAAACTGGGGAGTCACCACTTTATAAGTATGATTAGAGGGTGCTTACCCTCATAGTATTTAGTTATCATAAAATTAGCCCAAAGGCTGTCTTTTTTTTCTAAAATTCCACCAGAGTTTATGGGAGAAGGAGGTAATAGCTTCACGAATACGTTTGTAGCCAAGTCCACCTTCACCCAGAGGACCATAACATCTATGTCAAGAAGTCCAATGCATCCTTTTAAATGAATTATTTAAGCCAAAAAAATTTATTAAGGAGATGATTAATTCTATTTAAGATAAAATTAGTAGGAATAATGGTTTGAATAAGATATAAAGGCATCAATTAAGAGTACTCTAAAAAGTAAAACCTACCACCAAATGAAAGTAAGTAAATTCACCAAAATTTTATTAGAAATTTTTTTGGATAAGCTCATCAAAATATGGGATCTTTTTTACCTTCAAAAAGAGGAGCACCCAGATATTTAATAGGGAGTTTTTGGTGTTTGAAGTTAGTGATTCTCAAGATATGATTGATTTTATTATTAGACATTTTAGAGGAGGCAATAAAGTAGCTCTTGCTTTCATTAATAGAAAGACCACTTTCTCTACCAAAATTATTTAAAAATCTCGTAAGTCTTTTGATATGATGAAAAGAAGCATTAAAAAAAAAATGAAATCATTAGTAAAGCAATGATGAGAAACAGGATTCCACTAGGAGTTCTAAATTACATGATAGGATTATTATTGAATAAATCATTTAAACTCCAAGAAAGGTATTCCACTATAATAATAAACAAAGAAGGGGATAAAGGACCTCCTTGTCTCAATCCATGAAAAAAAGGGAAGAAGCCTAAAGCTTCACCTTTACGAAGAATAGAAAACCATGCGTTATTAATACAGTTTTTAATAAGGTTATTGAAATTATCAAAAAAACCAAATAAATGCAGGATATTTAATTGGTAATCCAATAGATATTATCAAAGTCTTTAGAAATATCTAATTTAAAAAAGGATGTTACCACCTCTAGTTGGAACATCCAAATCATGAATAAGCTATTGAGCAAGTAGAATGTTATCAGATATAGATCTCCCTCTAACAAAGCTATTTTGGTTGAGAGAGATAATTTTTTGAAGTAAAAGACTAAGTCTATTAGTAAGAAATTTAGAAATAAATTTTTTAAATAAAGTGCAAAGACTAATAGGTCTGAAATCACTCCAGGAATCTAGATAATCTTTTTTAGGTATGAGAATAATGGAAGTTCTTGTGAAATATTTAAGGAGAGGATTACCAATAAGAAATTAACAATAGCATCGATTAAGTCATGCTTAATAATAGACCAACAATTTTGAAAAAATTGAGTCGTATAACCCTCCTGACTAGAAGCAAAATCAAAGTTCATGCTATTGAAAATTTTACCAATCTCGTCTTCAGTATGCAACCTACTAAGCCATTGATTATCATCATTGGTAATAATAGAGGGGATTAAATATGAATTAGAAAAGGCTTCATAAGAGTGGCTTTTATTAAGCATATTTCTAAAGTGGTTAATAACATAATCTTTAACAACATTAATGTCAGTGATCCAATCTCCAATATCATTTTTCCTTTTTTGGATATAATTTAAAGCTCTCTTTTTATTAAACAAAGCATGACAATACATGGTATTCTTGTCCCCATCAGCAATATGTTTACTAATAGCTTTTTTTCTACCAATAGGTCTCTTCGATATTATGATAATTAACAAGTTTATCTTTAGCTCCATTCAAATCCTTAAGCTTAGAAGAGTGAATGAAAACATCATTTTTAAGATCACAAACCAAATGTTCCTTATTTTTCATATTAGAAAAAATATTTTTAAAATAATGTTCGTTCCACCAAACCAGACTTTGTTTGAGCCTTTTAAGCTTAAACCATAATCTATTCATACCCCTAATTGAATTATCAAAGTGTGAAGGGGCAATCCAATTAATGGCCATGACTTTAAGAAAATCTAAATGCTGAATATACATATTTTGAAATCTGAAAGAGGGAGAGATGTTTAATATTTTAGAGTCTTGTTTAATATAAACCAAAAGTGGAGCATGATCAGATAAAGTTTTACTAAAATGGTCAACAGAGGTAAGAGGTCATTGATTAATCCAATGAGAATTGAAAAGAATTCTTTCTAAATGTTGCCAGAGCTTAGAGTTTTGCCAAGTATAATTAAAGCCTTTAAATGCAATGTAAAAATGATTACAATCAAGAATCATATTAGAAAATTCTTCCATATAATGAATATTAGGAGAGCATCCACTCCTTATTTTTGAAGTATATAGAATAGTGTTGAAATCACCCCCAACCAACCAAGGTTTGATAACAGAAAGTGCAAAACTTCTTAAATTCTCCCAAAGAACATTTGGACCAACTCTATTGCAAGAAGCATAAACAGAAGAACCAAGCACACAAGAGTCACCAAAAGAGATTTGAGCATTGACAACTTGTTGTGGATCATCTAAAATTAAAAAATTTAAGAAGCTATTCTAAAAGTACCAAATTTTATTATTGATGCTAGAGAAAAAATTACTAAAGCCAAGTATTCTAGCAACATGATTTATTTTACCAGCATGTATAAGAGGTTCAATAACAATAAGTAAAGAGATATTGTTAATTTTGCAGAGATTTCTAATACGATTAAGAATAATGAGGGTACCAATCCCTCTAACATTTCAAATAAAAGAATTAAACATAAATAAAATTGTAAAAGGAAATTAAAGGATAATAATAAAGAGAGAGAGAAAAAAAAAAAAAAAAAATTAAAACAACACATTATTTATGTGAAGAGGATCTAGATCTAGTAGATCTGGCAAGAGTAGGAGGTTACATCCTAGAGTTTTTAGTAATCTTTTTAAGGATAGTTTGGAATTTTGGAATTTTGTATTTTTATCCAAAGTGTCACCATCTCATAGAGATTGATCAGAAATATTATTAATAGGATAAGGATCAGCAAGAACATCTCTAATCACAACTTTCCCTTCTTCCAAATCAGCATCTTATTGAAAAGTGGGATTAGAATGAAGATCAATCTTGGAATTAGGGGAAGGAGAAGAAATTATATCATTTAAAGCATAATTACCAATGTCAGAATCAGTGTTTTGCTCAATAATTTTAGCTACATTGAAGTTATCATTTAAATCCTCATTCTCATCAATTAATGCTAGCAAAAAAGCAAGAATAGACACAATAGAGAATGAATCATCATTTTTTCAGCCTCCTTAAATTTGGAATTAGCCATAATAGGCATATTCTCATGTAGAGAAAGGTTGTTGGGAAAACCATCTTTTTTAACATTATTAGTACCTTTGTCATGGTCAGAAGGAGAAGTAGAATCAACAATTTTAGGAACATCAGAAGATTCCAAAAAGCCTGACCTAATATCAAAATTTAAGTTATTTTTAGGCACAAAAATAGTTTTATTAACTTTATCAGAAGCTAATTTAGAGTTATGATCAATCAAAATTTTATTTTTAAGATGCGGCTAAAGAACAAAACACTTTGAATTATCATGACCATGTATCTTGCAATGGGAACATAAAACTAAAAAATTTTCAAATTCAACCTTTTATAAATAACCAAACTTTTCAGATACAATCTAGACCTCCTTAGGAATTTTTTTTAGATATGTCAAGTTCAACCAATATACGAGCAACAAAGGGATAGAATTTCACAGCAGTCACTTGATCAATTTGGAGTGACTGACCAAAAAGAGCCGTGATAGGAAATAAAACCTCGTGGGTAGATTATAATATTTGGAAGAGCTAACCACATAGGAACAATAGGTGATTCATCCTTTATAAAAAAATGGGAGACCACTTTAACAAATGCATTTGGCTATTAAATACAAAATAAGATTGACATGAGAAAACCTTTGAATAATCAAAATCATTCATAAGTTGAATCAAAATATGTCTTAGATCGATCAAGCTAATAAAGAAAGCACCCAAATGTTTAAAGTTATGAAAAAAGGATCGGATCATTTCCAAATTCAGCTAGTGCAACACAAATTTTCCAACCAAAGTAAATTCAAAAGGTTTTGTAAGCTTTTCGACATCATGATCAGAATACATGATCGAAAGCATATCTCAAAAAGAAGTCAAAATTAAATTCATTGAGTCAAAAGAGGTGGAAATTCTACCAGAAAGTGCATCCTTAATGGATTTAATAGCAGAAATGGCATTGGGTTCAGGAATCCCCAAAAAATTTGATGCCCTGGCTGGATCATCTGAATTAGGAGATGTAATCCATGGGTTTGATTTCACCGTAGCCATATTCAGAAGAGACACATCATCTGAGCGCCCAAAGATTCAAAAGACTCTAGAAAATGGTCGAGAATGATGAAGGATCCACCAAAAACATGAGACGGGGATGCACTGATCAAGGGGAAAATGAAATTGACATAGCACCACAAGGGAGAACTAGGGTTACAAGGTTTAGGTTTCTAGAGTCTAGGGTTTAAGGTTTAAGGTTTAGGTTTTATTTTAGGTTTAGGGTTTAGGGTTTAGGTTTAGGTTTAGTTTTAGGTTTAAGTTTAGGGTTTGGGGTTTAGGTTTTCAGTTTAAGTTTAGGTCCAGGCTTAAGTTTTGTTTTAGGTTTAGGTTTAGGGTTTAGGGTTTAGGGTTTAGGGATTTTAGGCTTAGTGTTTTAGAGTTTTTTATTTAGGGATAGAGTTTAGGTTTATGGTTTAGTGTTTAGGGTTCAGTGTTTACGCTTTAGGGTTTAGTGTTTTCAGGGTTTAGTGTTTAGGGTTTATGGTTTAGGGTTAGATTAATGATTAGGGTTTAGGGTCTAGTGTTTAGGCTTTAGGGTTTACGGATTTTAGGGTTTAGGGTTCTGAAGCTTATGGTGTAGGGTTTAGGGTTAGTTTAGTGTTTAAGGTTTATGGTTTAAGATTTAGGGTTTAAGATTTTTTAGGGTTTAGGGTTTAGGGTTGGTTTTAAGGTTTAGGGTTTAGGATTTAGTGTTTATGTTTAGGGATTAGCAATTAGGGGTTTTTTAAAAAAATTAAGTAAACTCATAGGTTTAGATTTATTTAGTTTATTTTATATTTTTATTTAGTTTAATTTTTATTTTTTATTTAGTTTAGTTTATTTATTTTAATTGAAGTTTTTCATTTTTGTTTGTCTTTTAGGTTTAGGTATATTTTTTATTTTTAGGTTTTGATTTAGGTTTTGATTTTTTTTTTAGGTTTAGGTTTTAGGTTTTAGGTTTTTCTTTTAGGTTTATTTATTGGTTTTATTTTTTAGTTTAGGTTTAGCTTTATTTTTAGTTTATTTTATTTAATTAGTTTATGGTTTAGGTTTAGTTTATTTTATTTTATTTATTTTATTTTAATTTAAGTTTAGGTTTTTTTTAGTTTAGGGTTTAGGTTTAATTTTTTATTTATTTTTAGGTTTAGGTTTTTATTTAGTTTGTATTTTATGTTATTTCTAGTTTATTTGGTTTTTTATTCTTAGGTTTATTTTATTTTTAAGTTTAGTTTAGGCATTTATTTATTTTATTTTAGTATAATTTTATTAATTGATTATTTTATTTTTAGGTTTAGCTTTAGGTTTTAGTTTAAGTTTTTATTTTATTTTATTTTATTTATTTTATTTAAGTTCAAGTTTTTTTTTGATATTTTATTTTTAGGTTTTATTTAATTTTGCTTTTTAAGTTTTTATGGTTTAGGGTTTAGGGTTTAGATTTTAAGGTTTCAGGATTTAGGATTTAGTGTTAGAGATTAGGGCTTAGGGTTTAGTGTTTAGGCTTTAGGATTTAGTGTTTTTAGGGGTTTAGATTTAGGGTTTAAGGTTTTGTGTTTAGGTTGACTTAGGGTTTAGAGTTTTTTAAAAAAAATTAAGTAAACTGATAGGTTTAGGTTTATTTAGTTTACCTAATTTATTTTTTATTTATTTTAGTTTATTTTATTTTTTATTTATATTTATTTATAATTTTTATTTAGTTTAGTTTATTTATTTTAGTTTAGGTGTTTTATTTTAGTTTATTTATATAGGTTTTGATTTAGGCTTAGGTTTATTTTTAGTTGAGTTGTATTTTTTATTTTATTTTTTAGATTTAGGTTTTATTTTTTATTTTTAGGTTTATGTTTATGTTTAGGCTTTTATTTTATTCTTTTAGGTTTATGTTTTAAGTTATTCTTTTAGGTTTATTTTTAGGTCTTATTTTTTATTTTTTTAACTTTTTTTAAATTAAGTTAACTGGAAGGTTTAGCTCTCTTTAGTTTATTATTTATTTATTTTGTTTTACTTTATTTTTTATTTTGATTTTGGTTTTGTTTTATTTTATTTAGTCTAGTTTATTAAAGTAAGGTTTATTTATTTTAGTTTAGGTTTTTAGGGTTTAGGGTTTAGGGTTAGCTTAGTTTTAAGGGTTAGTTTAGGTTTAGGGATTAAGGTTTATGGTTTAGGCTTGAAGGTTTAGGGTTTTTAGTTTTTAGGGTTTAGGATTTAGGGTTAGTTTAAGGTTTATGGTTTAGCATTTTAGGGTTTAAGGATTAGGGCTAGGGTTAGGGTTTAGAGTTTAGAGTTTAAAGTTTTGGGTTTAGGGTTTGGGGTTTAGGTTTTTGGGTTTAGGGTTTAGGGATTAGGGTTTAGGGTTTTAACATTTAGGGTTTAGGGTTTAGTGTTTAGGGTTTAGGGTTTTTGTTTTTTTTAATAGAGAACAAATTCATATTCAACATTTCTTCTTTTTGATTTCACCAACCAACACACAAAATTTTTTAAGACACAAGCGATGACAAAGATAAAAAATGAGCACGCATAGAGCAAATCAAAAATGCTAGATAACTAGATTTATCTCTACTATAAAGACAAAGTTCCATGAGCAGCAGATCGAATCAGGCATTCTTCAGTTTGTCTAGTTCCCATCAAAACCACCTCAGCCTCCTGAGTAGCAGGATCGACCATATTATCCCCAATCTCTCCCCTCCACTACCATCATGATTGTAACCTTCATCGATCCACATGACACCATAACCACCACCTCCATATCCACCAACACCTCCAGATCGCCCACCAGCACTGTGATAACTGTCTCCTCCGCTTTCACCTCCACCGTTAGATCTGGATAGAGCCTAGTTGACAGTGATGTTCCTGCCATCAAGGTTATGCCCATTCTTAGGGCTTAGGTTTAGGCTTAGGTTTATTAGGTTTTAGGGTTTAAGATTCTTTTTAAATTTATTTAGTTACTTTAGGTTAGGTTTAGGGTTTAGGGTTTATGATTGAGGGCATAGGGTTTATGGTTTAGGGTTTAAGTTTTTTTTAAAATTAAGAAAGCTGGCAGGTTTAGGTTTATTTAGTACATTTTTTATTTATTTTAGTTCATTTAATATTTAATTTTTTTTTATGTTTATTTTTTATTTTTATTTAGTTTAGTTCATTTATTTTAGGTTTTTTATTTTAGTTTATATATTAGGTTTATGTTTATTTTTAGTTTAGTTTTATTTTTATTTTATTTTTAGGTTCAAGTTTTATTTATTAATTTTAGGTTTAGGTTTAGGTTTTATTTTATTTTTTAGGTTTAGGTTTTAGGTTTTATTTTTGGCTTATTTTAGGTTTTATTTTTAGTTTAAGTTGAGGTTTATTTTTAGTTAATTTTATTTTATTTTGTTTGGGGTTTAGGTTTAGTTTATTTTAGGTTTAGGTTTAGGTTTTATTTATTTTAGTTTAGTTTATTTTAGTTTAGGTTTTGGTTTATTTTATTTTGTTTATTTTAGGTTTATGTTTTATTTTTAGTATCTAGTTTATGTTTTTTTTAGATTTTATTTTTAGGTTTATCTTTTGGTTTAGGTTTTTATTTAGTTTTTATTTTATTTTATTTTAGGTTTATTTTATTTTTATTTAATGTTTAGTTTTTATTTTATTTAGATTTTTTATTTTTAAGTTTATTTTATTTTATTAGTTTAGTTTAGATTTTTATTTATATTATTTTAGTTTAATTTCTATTTTTTATATTATTTTTTTAGGCTTAAGTTTAGATTTATGTTTAGGTTTAGGTTTTAATTTTATTTTGTTCTTTTATTTTATTTAGGTTTCAATTTATTATTATTTTTTAGGTTTTATTTAGTTTAGGTTTAGGTTTTTAGGTTTTTAGGGTTTAGGGTTTAGGGTTTAGGATTTAGGTTTGTGGTTTAGGATTTGATTTTAGTGGATTTATGGTTTTAGGATTTTCTGTGGTTATAGGTTTAGGATTTGGGATTTAGGGTTTAGGGTATAGGGTTAGGGTTTTTTTTTAAAAATTATGTAAACTTGTAGGTTTAGGATTATTTACTTTATTTTTTATTTATTTTAGTTTGTTTTGTTTTTTATTATTTTGGTTTATTTTAAATTTTATTTTTATTTAGGTTTTTATTTTGTTTTTATTTTATTCTATTTTAGGTTTATTTTATTTTTATTTTAGGTATAGTTTTTTATTTTATTTATGTATTTTATTTTTTAGTTTAGTTTAGGTTTTTTTTTATTTTATTTTAGTTTAGTTTTTGTTTCCTTTTATGGTTTAGGTATAGATTTAGGTTTTAGTTTAGGTTTTTATTTCTTTTATTTATTTTATTTTATTATAGTTTAGGTCTTTTTATTTATTTTATTTTAGGTATTATTTTGTTTAGGTTTAGGTCTATAGCTATTTATCATTTAGGGTTTAGGGTTTAGAGTTTAGGGCTTACAGCATTTAGGGTTAAAAGTTTTTTAAGGTTTAGGGTTTAGGGTTTAGGATTTACGTTTGTGGTTTTTAAATTAAGTAAACTGGTAGGTTTAGGTTCATTTAGGTTATGTAGTTTATTTTTTATTTTTTTTAGTTTCTTTTATTATTTTTTTATTTAGGTTTATTTTTATTTAATTTAATTTATTTATTGTAGTTTAGGTTTTTTATTTAGGTTTGTTTTCTAGTTTAGTTTAATTTTTTTTATTTTAATTTTAAGTTTACTTTTTTTTTTATTTTAATGTTTAGGTTAAGGTTTTTATTTTATTTGCTTAGGTTTAGGTTTTAGGTTTTTACTTTAACTTTTTTTAGGTTTTATTTTTTAGCTTAGGTTTAGGTTTATTTTTAGTTTATTTTATTTTATTTAGTTTAGCTTTAGGTATAGGTTTTGTTTATTTTAGGTTTGGGTTTAAGTTTTATTTATTTTAGTTTAGGTTTAGCTATATTCTATTCATATCTAAGGCTTAAGGTTTTTTTATTATAAGGTTTAGGTTCTATTTTTTATTTATTTTTAGGTTTTATTTTTTGGTTTTTTTGGTTTAGGTTTTTATTTAATTTTTAATTTATTTTATTTTTACTTTATTTTATTTTTATTTTAGGTTTAGTGTTTATTTTATTTAGGTTTTTTATTTTTTTTTTAGTTTAGGTTTTTATTTATTTTATTTTATTTAGTTTTTTTTTTCATTTTAGGTTTAGGTTTTGGTTTAGGTTTAGTTTTAGGCTTTAGTTAATGCTTTTATTTTATTTTATTTTTTTTATTTTATTTTGGTTTAGGTTCTTTTATTTATTTTATTTTTAGGTTTTATTTAGTTTAGGGTTTAGCTTTTAGCTGATTAGGGTTTAGGGTTTAGGGTTAGTTTAGGGTTTCGATTTTACTTAAGTGTAGGTTTATGTTTATTTTAGGTTTAGGTTTTTTTTAGTTTAGGGCTTTAGGTTTAATTTTTTATTTATTTTTAAGTTTTATTTTTAGGTTTATTTTTTTGTTTTTTTTTAGTTTTTTTATTTTATTTTAGGTTTATTTTGTTTTTATTTTGCATCTTATTTTTGTATTATTTAGGTTTTTTATTTTTATGTTTATTTTATTTTTTTAGTTTAGTTTTGGTTTTATTTATTTTATTTTAATTTAGTTTTTTTATTTTATTTTATTTTATTTTCAAGTTTAGGTTTAGGTTTAGTTTTACATTTTAGTTTAGGTTTTGGTTTTTTATTTTATTTTTAGGTTTTATTTAGTTTAAGATTAAGTTTAGTCTGGGTTTATGGAGGTTTATAATTTGGGGTTCAGGGTTTGATTAGGTTTAGGGTTTAAGACTAAGTTTTAGGGCTCAGGGCTCAACATCCAGGTTTATTTAGGGCTAGTGTTTAGTGATCAGGATTATATTTTAGTTTGTTTGATCAGTTAGTGTTAGGGTCACTTTAGGGTCATAGGTTTGGGGTTTAAGGAGGGCCTGTGGTGTGGCCTGGATCAGGGTTTCCGCCTCAGATCAGTGGCCCAGGTCAGAGTTAAGTGGGCCTGGGTGGTAGTGGCCTGAGTTTAGAGGTTTAAGCCCATCCAGTGGTTCAGCTCAACATCATGGCTGGTTTTAGCCTTTAGAGTGGTGAGGGTGTGGTAGGGTCCATGATCTAGTTGGTTTGAGTTTAGGATCATTAAGGAGTGACAGGAGTGGAGTTTAGGATCAGTGGTCACCATTTAGTGTTTAGTGAGGGATCAGGGTTTAGGGTTTTGGGTGATTAGTGGTCCAGGTCCAGTAGGGAGGGTTAGTGGTTAGTGGTTTTAGGTTTTAGGGTTTAGGATTTAGTGTTTAGGATTTAGGGTTTAGAATTTAAGGTTTTTTTTAATTAAAGAAATCAGTAGGTTTAGGTTTTTGTAGTTTGTTTAGTTTAATTTATATTTTTGTTTAGGTTTATTTTTTACTTTTATTTTGTTTAGCATATTTATTTTAGTTTAGATTTCTTATTTTAGTTTTTTTTTTAGGTTTAGGTTTAGGTTTATGTTTATTTTTCTTGTTTAGTTTTATTTTTACTTTATTTTTTAAGTTTAGATTTTATTTTTATTTTTTAAGGTTTAGGTTTAGGTTTTTATTTTACTTTTTTTAGGTTTAGGTTTTAGGTTTTCATTTTAGGTTTATTTTTAGTTCATATTATTTAATTTAGTTTTGGTTTTTATTTATGTTTAGTTTATTTTAGGTTTAGGTTTAGGTTTTATTTATTTTATCTTAGTTTATTTTAGTCAAGCTTTAATTTTTTATTTATTTATTTTAGATTTAGGTTTTATTTTTTATTTATTTTTAGGTTTATTGCTTAGGTTTAAGTTTTTATTTTAGGTTCATTTTATTTTTCTTTTATGTTTAGGTTTTACTTTTAGGTTTGTTATATTTTGTAATTTAGTTTAGGGTTTTATTTATTTTATTTTAGTATAGTTTTTATTATTTTTACTTTTATTTTAGGTTTTTGTTTAGTTTTTAATTTAGGTTTTTATTTTATTTTTTTATTTTTATTTTATTTAGGTTTAGGTTTTTTTTTATTTTATTTTTAAGTTATATTTATTTTAGGTTTAGGTTTATAGGGTTTAGGGTTTAGGGTTTTTTGGTTAGGATGTAGGGTTTAGGTTTTAGGATTTGGGGTTTAGAGTTTTGGGTTTAGGATTTAGGGTTTAGGGTTTAGGATTTTAGGGTTTAGGGTATAGAGTTTAGGGTTTAGGGTTTTAGGGTTTACAATTTAGAATTTTTAGTTTTGAGTTTTGGGTTTTTGGGTTTAGGATTAAGGGTTTAAGTTTGATTTATTTTAATTTAGTTTATTTTAGTTTGCTTATGTTTATTTCTTTTATTTATCTTTGTTTTTTTTTAGAGGTTTAGGTTTATTTTAATTATTTTTTTGCATAGGTTATTATTTAGTTTTATTTTATTTTATTTTAACGCTTAGTTTTTTTTTATTTAGGTTTTTTTTAGGTTTATTTTGTTTTAGTTTGGTTAAGGTTTATTTATTTTATTTAATTTATTTATTATTATATCTTTATTAGGCTTAGTTAGAGGCTCATTATATAGGTTTAAGTTTTTTAATTTATTTTATTTAAGTTTTAATTTATCTTGATTTTAGGTCTTTATTTAGTTTAGTTTTAAGGTTTTAGGGTAAAGCCCATGATTTAGTTTATGGTTTGAGTATGGTGGGTGGGGCACAGGGTTTAGAGTGGTCTTTTTATAGTCAGGGCCCAGTGGTCCGTCAGGGCTCACGTTTAGGGTAGCCTGTGGCCCAAGATCAGGGTTTAGTGGCCTAGGGCCCAGTGATAGTTTATAGAGCTCATGGTATTATGCCCATGGTTTAGGTCAGTGGCCTGGTGGCTCAGGCCCAGGGTTTAGGTAGTGGGTTTTGGTAGGTTAGCACAGGTAGTATTAGAGGGTTTAAGACTGGCCAGTGCTCAGTGTTTTGGGATGGGGTCAGGTGGTCATTCAGGTTTTTGGTCACCAGGGCCTTGTGGTTTTAGTGAGGCCCAGCCTTTAGGATTTAGGGCCCAGGTCTTTAGGGCCAAGTCCGCCTAGGATTTAATGTTGGGCCTAAGATGTGGTGCCAGTGGCCTGGTCAGGTCACATTCAGTTTTAAAAGGTGGGTACAGTCCGTTAGGTTTATTTATTTTAGCCTAGGGTGGGTTTTGTTGTCAGGAGCTAGCAGGGAGGGTCAGATTAGGGTTGGGTTAGAGGTCTTTGGCCTCACATTTAGGTGGGGTCTGTCCAAGATTTTATGCCTTTAATGTTTGGGTTTAGGATTTAGGTTAGTGAGGGTTTATGGTTTAGGGTTTATGATTTAGGTTGGGTTTAAGGTCCAGGGTTTAGGATTAGTTTAGGTTTAGGTTTATTTATTTTAGTTTAGTTCAATTTAATTTAGTTTATGTTTATTTTAGGTTTAAGTTTTTTTTTAGTTTGGAGTTTTATTTTATTTATAGGTTTTTTAGGTTTAGGATTTTATTTAGTTTTATTTTATTTTATTTTAGTTTTATTTTATATGTTTTTAGTTTGTTTAGGTTTTCATTTTATGTTTATTTTATTGTTTAGATTAGGTTTTATTTATTTTATTTAAGTTTATTTTTATTTTATTTTATTTTAATTTGAGGTTTAGGTTTAAGTTTAGGTTATTATTTTGTTTAAATTTAAGTATTTTATTTATTTTATCCCAAACCCATTTAGTTTAGGTCACATTTGTGGGTTTGGCCTGGGAGTCCAGTTTGATGTTATGGCTCAGGGTCCGTTAAAGTGGTCCGTGGTTTGTGGTAGGGTCAGGGCCCAGCTTTAGGGTTTAGGTCTTAAGGCCCAGTACAGTGTTGGGGTTAGAGTTTAGAGGTTTAGTGGTAAGGCTCAGTGTCAAGAGCTCAGGGCTTGGATTTAGGCCCAGCATTAGGGCCTGGGAGGTAGTATGTGGTCAGTGAGTACAGGGCCCAGGGCCCAGGTCTCCCGGTAGGGTCAGGGCCATTCTGGAGGTCAGATCAGGCCTGTCAAGGGTCATGGCCCAGGATTAGGGTTTAGTGAGGTCATGGGGAGCTCAGTTTAGGTTTTGCGCTCAGTGGTTAGGTAAGGTGAGGGCCTGGGCATGGATTAGGAGGGTTTAGCATAGGGCAGGGCCCAGGATTTAAGGAGGGTCAGGGTTTAGGTGGGTACGCCTCAGATTTAGATTATAGGGTTGGGTTTGGAGTGGTTTTATATTTTAATTAGGTTTAGGTTTAAGTTTTATTTTATTTAGGTTTAGGATTTAGGTTTTATTTTAATTTAGGTTTAGGTTTATTTTAGTTTATTTTATTTTATTTATAGATTTTAGGTTTATTTATTTTAGGTAGGTTTAGGTTTTATTTATTTTAGTTTGGTTTATTTGAGTTTAGGTTTAGGTTTATTTTTATTTTAGGTTTAGTTTTTTTTTTAGTTTGGGGTTTAGGTTATATTTTTTATTTATTTTTAGGTTTATTTTTTAAGTTTAGGTTTTTATTTAGTTTTTATTTTATTTTATTTTTGGTTTATTTTCTTTTTATTTTATGTTTAGTTTTTATTTATTTTAGGTTTATTATTCTAAGGTTTATTTTATTTCGTAGTTTAGTTTAGGTTTTTATTTATGTTATTTAATTTTATTTTTTATTTATTTTTATTTTTAGGTTTAGGTTTAGGTTTTAGTTTAGGTTTTTATTTTATTTTTATTTTATTTTATTTAGATTTAGGTTTTTTATTTATTTTATGTTTAGGTTTTATTTAATTTTGATTTAGGTTTTTAGGTTTTTATATTTTTAGGGTTTAAGGTTTAGGGTTTAGGGTTTACGATTTAAGATTTAGGGGTTTAGGGTTTATGGTTTTAAGATTTAGGGTTTAGAATTTTTTTTAACTAGAAGGAATTTATTGCTCTGAAGAAATAGGTACAAGAAGACCATATTAAAGACTAAACTCAAAAAGAACAAAATCTACTACTCAAATGAGCAACAGGAGAATCCTACAAAGTTTAGTCCCTAAACTAATACATCAAAGAGCAATAAAGAAAAAAAAACAAAGACAAAACTTAAAAAGCCAAATAAAAGATAGCAAAGGGGAAGAATCCATGGAGCTCCAAAAGAACCTCTAAAGAGAGGAAGATCCATAAGAAAAGGAAATCGGCAACCTGCAACTGTAAACAACTCCAACCATCTAAGAAAAAAGAGACCATCAGTAAGACTCTAGCTCCCTCCAAGAACAACAAGAGACCAACTAAAAAAGAAAATCTGCAACCTGTAAGAAATCTCAGCTAGAAGGAGATCAGAAAGTATAAAGAGAAAAAAACTCAGGCTTAGATATTAGGAAAGAAGGATAATCATAATAGTGAGGGGAATCATATCCTAAGTGTATCCAGCTTCAAAGAAGGGTTACAAATAGGAAAATTCACCAGCCACAAAAATATCAAGGAAAAAATCCATCATATCATCATAGCCATCCCAGCTAAAGAAAAATACAAAACTATCATAATAGCCACACATCCAAAGAAAAGGTGAAGTTAAGGAAACAGAAAGAGAGAGATGAGAGCAAGATATGAAATTAACGTAAGACAATGCCAACAAAACCAAATAAGAACACCTCTTAAAAAAAGAGGGAGAAAAGAAGCACATAGCCCAAAAAAAAGAAAAGTGGCCTTAAAGACAAAGCCAACAGAGCCCACAACAACACCAAACCAAAACCAGCAAGACATCAAGCCAATAGAGCCCACAACAACACTAATCCAAAGCCACCAAGGCACCAACCAAAGGAAAGGAAACAACTAACATAACAGCCATACAATAGAGCACCTAGGAAAAATAGCCCAGGAAAGAGCAAGAGAACCAAACCAACCAACAAAAAAAATGCCAACAAAAGCTAAAATAAATAGCTAGAGAAACAGTTAACCAATTGACAAACTACATACCAAGAACAAAAAGCCCAACCTACCACCAACAAAGAGAGCAAAAGCACCAACCAAACAAAGACAAGCCAACAAGGATACAACCACCAGCATAAAACTAACCAGCCAAAGGGCACAAAATAATAAACCAGCAAATAT
Organism: Cymbidium sinense; assembly: GCA_021442155.1. Taxonomy (NCBI): domain Eukaryota; kingdom Viridiplantae; phylum Streptophyta; class Magnoliopsida; order Asparagales; family Orchidaceae; genus Cymbidium; species Cymbidium sinense. The sequence continues at coordinate 353,998,345 of CM038214.1, read as the reverse complement.
GAAGCTAGAAACACCAAGCCAAAAGAGGAAAATTAGCCAAGAAGCCAATACTCTAGCTAACAAGAGAAGACACATCAAAAGCTCAACCAACAGAGAAAAAACTAGCCAAAAGAAAACACCTCCCAAGGACATGAGAGATTATTTCCAAGAAGCGTGGAATGTGTAACCCTTGGCAACTTTGGAGGGGAATAAATATGAACACTTTTTTTTCTTTTTCTTCTTGTAAATAGTTTTATAACAATACCCTTTCTCCAAAATATCTCCACCTAAAAATGAATCAATTTTGTTATAAAATGTATGGGGATCAGCAGAATCTATCAATTTCAAAGAAGAGCATTCAAAATCATCCACAATATTAGACAAAGGAAAATCAGAAATTTTATGCATTTCAAAATCAAAAGTGAAAGGAGTAAAAATAGCTTTATTTAAAAGATAATTATCAATATTTTCACCTTCTAATAAAATGTAAAGTGTATCTTCCCTATCTTCATTCATAAAAGAAGCAAGAGAAACGTAATCTAGATTGTTAGTACAATCTTCAAGTAAAGGATTAAAATAAGATTCAAATCCGATAGAAACACAGTATATTACCAAAATTCTGAACATAATTACCAGCCATAGAAAAACCATTATTTTGTACTGAAATAGAACTATTCATAATGAGAGAATTTTCATAGGTATCTAAATCTTTTTTTTAAGAAGGATCACCAATATTAACAAGATTGTCAAGACCATAAGTTTAAATATCATAAATAAGAACATTCTTTCCCCCACCATTCTCAATTAAAGAAGGCAAAGAAATAGTCTCTTTCCTATGATCTAAAGTAGACATAGGAGAAAAGGAAATAACAACCAACTGATTGGAGGAAATGGTGTTAGCATCAATAATATTCAAACCATCATCATGAAAGGACTTATGCATAACATCCAAACCATTAGAATCATTAACCACAACCTCTAAAGTCTTCCCTTTAATAGAATCATCAAAAGAAGCAGTTAAAGCATGATTTTTAGTTAAAACTTTTTTAGAAACATCAAAATTACCTTTTACATTAGACAAATCATTAATAGGTAAAACATTTTCAGAAGATTCAGAAATTTGCTTTTACAAAACATCAAAATTTTGAAAAATAGATTTTCCATTTTCCAACTTGAGAGAATCATCAGTTTTTTCATCAATTGAATTCTTACTAGTCATTTTCTTTTTAAGAAAGGGATGAGCAATAATGCATTTAGAAATTTCATGCCTATGAATCTTACAATGATTACAAAAAATGGGAAAGTTCTCAAAAATAACTTTTTAAAAATAACTGCATTTCTTCTAACCCAACCAAATTTATTTCAGATATTTTTTAGTAATATCAATCTCTACAAGAATTCTGGCAATATACGATCGAAACAAAATGTGCTTGATCAACTTACAAAGGCCAACCAAAAATTGACCCAATAACATAAAGAATCTGATGATTAAATAGATGAACTTGCAAGTTAGGTAAAGAAATTCAAATGGCAATAATAGGAGACTCTTTATTAACATTAAACATAGGTGTCCACTTCAGAATACACATTTGACAATTGAAAACATAGTTAGAATGCCTAAGAAACATTATTCCATAATTAAGGTCATTTGATAGTTTAATCAGAACATACCTTGTATCAATCAACCTAATAGAAAAAGAACTAGATAAATTTAATCTATGAGAAAAATGAATATCTTCCATCTTTGGCCATTTAAATGAAAATTTTCTAATAAAAAAAAAGCAAAAGACTCAGCTAATCTTTCAATATCCTCATCTGAAATCATATTAGTCAGAGTACCTTTAAAGTCATATGAAGAAAATTTCAAGGAGGCTCGATGGAGGAATTCTTACCATCTAAAGTCTCTTTGAAAGATTTAGTAAAATCAGATAATTTAGAGGTAGGATTACCCAAAATATCTGAGGCTCTAGTGGGATCCATCGGCACATGGGATTTAACCCATGGATTTAAAGAAACCGACTCCATGAGTCATAGCATCGTGACAAGAACATGTCAAGATTGGCCCAAGGCCAATAATTTATAGGGAAACCAAGAGATAAAGTGCTCAAAAACTCACCAAGAATGTGAGGGATCTCGAAATCACTCAATAAGAGGGGTTAGTTTAGTTTTAGGGCTTAGGTTATAGGTTTAGTGTTTATTAATTATTATTAGGTTTTATCAGTTTTAGGTTATTGTTAGTTTATTATTAGTTTTATGTTTAGTTTAGTTAATTTAGTTTTAGTTAGGTTATGAGTTTAGTTTTATTAGTTTTAGTTTTAGTTATTATTATTTTAGGTTAGTTTAGCAGGGTGGGGGTGTTTTAGGCTAAGTTCATTAGTTTATTTAGTTAGTTTATTTAGTTAGTTTATTTAGTTAGTTTATTTATTGGGGTTTGGTTTTTTTTAGTTTATTATTTATTATTATTAGTCAGTTTAGTTATTATTAATTAGTTTTTATTATTACTTTATGGTTTTATTATTATTTAGGTTTTAGTTAGTTTTAGTTAGTGGTTTAGTTTTATTAGTTTAGTTTTATTAGTTTATTTATTTATTTATTAGTTTAGTTTATTAGTTTTATTAGTTTAGTTATGGGTTTAAGTTTATTAGTTTATTATTATTAGTTTTTAGTTAGTTTATGGTTTAGCTTCTTATTAGTTATTATTAGTTATTTATTATTTATTATTATTATTAGTTTAGTTAGTTGGGTTATTACTAGTTTTATTTTATTTTAGTTTTTTCTTTAGTTTATTATTATTATTGTTATTATTAGTTTATGTTAATTATTATTAGTTTTATCATTATTATTTAGTTTATAAATTTATTTAGGGTTTAGGGTTTAGTTATTTAATTATTTATTAGTTAGTTTATTATTAGTTTTATTATTATTAGTTTATTAGTTTTGTTAGTTAGTTATTAGATATTATTATTATTATTATTATTATTATTATTATTATTATTATTATTATTAACTTTTATTAATTTAGTTATTGTTAGTTTGTTTTATTATTATTATTATTATTAGTTTATTTATTAGGTTTTTTAGTTTAGTTATTTAGATTTATATTTAGTTAGTTTTGTTTTATTTTAGTTATATTAGTTTATTAGTTTATTATTAGTTATTATTAACTTTTAGTTAGTGTTTTATTATTAGTTTATTATTAGTTATTTATTTAGTTAGTTTAATATTATGTTTTATTTAGTAGTTTTATTTAGTTTAGGTTTAATTTTAGTTTGTTATTTAGTTATTATTATTAGTTTATTAGTTTAGTTTTAGTGTTTATTATTTATTAGGGTTTAGGTTTATTTAGTAATCAGTTTAGTTTTATTAGTTTGTTTTTTTAGTTAGTTCATTTATTAGTTTATTAGATTATTAGTTATTAGTTTTAAGTTATTAGTTATTAATTATTAGGTTTATTTAGCTTATTATTAGTTTTAGTTTTTTTATTAGTTATTATTATGTTTTTAGTTTATTATTTATTATTTATTAGGTTTTATTTGTTAGTTATTAGTTAGTTTTAATTTAGTTTTATTATTAGTATATTAGTTTTTTAGTTATTATTTAATTATTGCTATTAATTTTATTAGTTTAGTTATTTATTATTTTACTTTAATTTAGTTTGTTATTATTAGTTTTATTATTGTTAGTTTTATTAATTTAGGTTTAGGAGTTTAGTGTTTAGTTTAATTAGTTATGATTATTATTATTATTATTATTATTAGTAATAGTATTAGTATTATTAGTTTAGTTATTATTATTATTAGTTTATTAGTTTTAGTTAGTTTAGTTATTAATTATTTATTTAGTTAGTTTAGTTATTATTAGTTTATTATTATTAGTTAGTTATAATTAGTTTTATTAGTTAGTTTTCATTTAGTTTATTATTATTTATTAGTTTTGTTAGATTAGTGTTTAGTTTAGTTTAATTTATGTTATTTATTATTTAGTTTATTATTATTATGAGTTAACTTTAGTTAGTTTTTAATTTTATTAGGTTTTTTTTATTATTTAGTGTTTTTTAGTTATCATTAGTTTTTAGTTTAGTTTATTTATTATTATTATTAATTATTAGTTTATTAGTTTAATTAGTTTAATTATTTTATTATTATTAGTTAATTTATTAGGTTTGTTTATTATTATTAGGTTTATTTATTTATTTAGGTTTTATTTATTATTTAGCTTATTATTGGTTTAGTTTATTATTATTATTATTATTATTTTTATTATAATTATAGTTATTTATTTTGTTTAGTTTAGTTTATTATTAGTTTATTAGTTTAGTGTTGGTTGTTATTAGTTATTTAGTTTTAGTTTATTAATTCTTTTTAGTTTTATTATTTGTTTTAGTTATTATTATCTAGTTAATTTATTATTAGGTTTAGTTAGTTTATTTGTTTATTAGTTTAGTTTAGTTTTTAGTTATTAGTTTTAGTTATTAGTTAGTTGTTATTATTAGTTATTTCTTAGTTATTTATTTAGTTTATTAGTTATTAGTTTTAGTTTAGTTTGTTTAGTTATTATTAGTTTAATTATTGGGTATAGTTTTATTATAAGTTAGTTATTTATTAGTTAGTTATGTTAGGGTTTAGTTCAGTGAGTTATTATAATTAGTTTATTATATTTAGTTTTATTTGTTTATATTTTTTTATTTTAGTTTTAGTTTAGGTTTTATTTGTTTTATTAGTTTAGTTTATTTTTAGGTAGTTTATTTGTGGTTTTGTTTATGTTTAATTTAGTTATTCCTTTATTTATTAGTTTAGTTGGTTTTTGTTATTCTTAGTTTATTATTATTTTAGTTATTATTTAGTCTATTTAGTTTAGTTAATTTTATTAGTTTTTGTTATATTTTATTATTAGTTTTCATTTATTATTAGTTTATCAGTTTTAGTTTATTATTTATTAGTTTTAATTTTAGCTAGTTTAGTTTAGTGTTTTATTAGTTATTATTGTGGTTGGGTTTAGGTTTGGGGTTTGGGTTTAGGGTTATGGGGATTAGGGTTTAAAGCTTAGAGTTGTAGGGTTAAGCTTTAGGGTCAGTTTTAGGGTTATAATTTTTTTATTTTTTTATTTTTTTATTTTTAGGGTTTAGGGTTTAGGGTTTAGGTTTTAGGTTTAGGGTTCAGGTTTTAGTTTAGGGTTTAGGGTTTTTGGTTTTTTTTTTAACAGAGAATAAATTCAGATTTAACATTTCTTCTTTTTGATTTCATCAACTAAGTAACACACCAAGTTCTCTAAGACACAAGCAATGATATAGATAAAAAATGAGCATGCAAAGAGTAAATCAAAAATCCTAGATAATTAGAACTGTCTCTATTGAAAAAAGACAGTTCCATAAGTAGCAGATTGGATTGGCCGTTCTTTAATTTCTCCAGTTCCCATCAGAACCACCATGGCCTCTCGAGTAGCAAGATCCATCATCACATTTTTGATCTCTCCCTTTGCCACCACCACTGCTATAACCTCCAACGGTCCTCCTTCATCCATAAATACCACTACTCCAACCACCAGCTCCATATCCACCTGCACCTCCAGATCCCCCACCACCACTATGATAATTGCCTCTTCAGCCTTCACCTCCACTGCTAGAACTAGACTGACCCTGGTTGATGGTGATGTTCTTGCTTTCAAGGTTCTGCCCATTCTTAGGGTTTAGCTTTAGGCTTAAGTTTATTAACTCTTAGGGTTTAGGTTTATTTTTTAATTTATTTAGTTACTTTAGGTTTAGGTTTAGGGTTTGAGGTTTAGGGATTAGGGTTTATGGTTTAGGGTTTAAGGTTAGAGTTTAGGGTTTAGGGTTTAACATTTTGGGTTTATAGTTTAGAATTTAAGGTTTAGGGTTTAGGGTTTTAAGGTTTATGCTTTTAGGGTTTAGGGTTTGAGTTTTTAGGTTTTTAGGATTTAGTCAGGGTTTAGGGTTTAGAGTTTAGGGTTTTAGGCTTTAGGTTTAGGTTTTAGGTTTGGATTAGTTGTAAGTTTAATGTTTTTTAGCTTAGGGTTTATGGTTAGTTTTTTTTGTTTAGGGTTTAGAGATTTTATTGTAATTAAGTAAACAAGAGGTTATTTTATTTAGTTTATTTTTATCTAATTTATTTTTTATTTTAATTTTATTTAGGTTTATTTTTTATTTATTTAGTTTAGTTTATTTATTTAAAGTTTATTTATTTTAGTTTATTTTCTATGTATGTTTAGATTTCTTTTTTTAGTTGACTTTTATTTTCATTTTACTTTTTAGGTTTAGGTTATATTTTTTATTTTTAGGCTAGGTTTTTATTTTATTTTTTTTGTTTAGGTTTCATGTTTTTAGTTTAGGTTTATTTTTAGATTTTATTTTTTTTAGGTTTAGGTTTTATTTTTTATATTTAAGTTTCGATTTAAGTTTCTGTTTAATTTTTTATGTTTAGGTTTAGGGTTTTTATTTTAGGTTTATTTCTAGCTTTCATTTTTTGGTTTAGTTTTATTTTTAATTTATTTTATTATATTTTGTTTAGGTTTAGGTTTTATTTGTTTTGGTTTATTTTATTTCATTTTTGGTTTATGTTTATTTTATTTAGTTTATTTTATTTTTAGTTTATGTTTATTTTTTTGGTTTAGGTTTTAGATTTTTTTTTGTTTTTAGTATTTTTTAGGTTTATTATTTAGGTTTAGGTTTTTTTAGTTCTTATTTTATTTTATTTTAAGTTTGTTTTATTTTTAATTTATATTTAGTTTTTATTTTATTTAAGTTTTATTAGGTTTATTTTAAGTTTATTACATTTATATTTTATTTGTTTATTTTTATTATATTATATTATTTTTAAGTTGGTTTAGGTCAAGGTTTTATTTTATTCCAAACCTTTAGTTTGGTTTATTTATCTATTTAGGTCTTTATATAAGGTTAGTTTTTTTATTATGCTTAGATTTAGCTCAGGTCAGGGTTAAGCTCAGGGCCTTGGCCTAGGGTAAGCTCAGCTTTAGTGGCTGGCCTTTAATGCCCAGTGTAGTGTAGAGTCAGCTTCAGGCCTAGCATCTGTTTAGGGCCTAAGGTGGGTTGATCACCCATTTGGGTATTTAGAGCCTAAGATCATGGTTAGGCTAAGGCCTAGTTTAGTGTCCGGCCAGGGTTATGGCCTAGGGCCTTTAGGCCCAGAGTTTTGGTTTGGGTGGACCAGTGGCTCATTTACAACGCCTAGGGCTCTTAGTTTTAATTTTAATTTTATTTAATTTTTTATTTATTTAGTTTATTTTATTTATTTTAGTTTAAGATTTTAGTTTATTTTTCTTTAGGTTTAGGTTTATATTTTTTTTAGTTTTATTTTAATTTATTTTTAGGTTTAGTTTTATTTTATATTTAGTTTAGGTTTTTTAGGTTTATTTTAGGTTTATTTTAAGTTTATTTTATTTTATGTTTAGGTTTATTTTAGTTTTTATTTTATTTTATTTAGGGTTTAAGTTTACTTTATTTACATTTAGGTTTAGGTTTGTTTATTTTAGTTTAGTTTAGGTTTATTTTATTATGTATTTGAGGTATGTTTTTTTTTATTTTTTAGGTTTAATTTTTATTTTAGGTTTATTTTTAGGTTTAGGTTTTATTTAGTTTTTATTTTAATTATTTTAAGTTTATTTTATTTTATTTTTTAGTTTTATTTTATTTAGGTTTTAGTTTTAGGTTATATTATTTTAGTTTAGTGTTATTTATTTTATCTAGTTTTATTTTATCTTATTTTATAGGTTTATGTTAGGATTATATAGTTTAGCTTTATTTTATTTTTTATTATTTTATCTTAGCTTTTATTTATTAATCTTTATTTTTATTGCCTGGTAGCCTCAAGTTTAGGTTGGGAGGAACAGGGTTTAGTGCCTGTGGCCCAGGCTCAGGCCTGTGGGGCCTGGGATCCAGGATATTAGGGCCCAAGATCTAGGATAGGCCTGAGCTCAGGGTCAGCCCAGGGTCTCTCCAGTCCTTTGGCCCAGGCCCAGCCTCAGGGCCCAGTGGCCCAGGGCCTGGTTGGGATGGAGAGCCCAGCACTGGGGATTAGGACCCGGCTCAGGGCGTGGCCTTGAGCCTGTGGCCTTAGGTCAGTCTCCACCTCAGTGGTCATGATCCAGGATCATGGTTTCCAGGGTCAGTGGGCCTTCAGCCTAGGGCCCAGATCTCCATGCCTCATGATCAAATCAGGGTTAGGGCCTAGACAGTCAGATCAGTGGCCTTATTAGGTCCGTTCAGTGTCAGGTCTGGAGTGGGCTCAGGCCCAGGGCCTGTGGAAGGGCCTAGGGCCAGGCCCAGTCAGTGGGCCTTGAGTAGGGTAAGTCTGGGCCCAGGGTCATGGCCAGGCCTTTTTTAGCCTGGGCCTGGAACCCAGGTCAGGCTTAGGCCTGTGATCCAGGTCATAGGGCAGGGCCCAGCCTCAAAGCCCAGAGTCTTATTCTAAGTTACGCTTTTAAGTACAGGGATAGGATGACATCAGGGCCTGGTTTGGCCCAATTAGCTCTTGTGCTCAGCCTCAGATTGGGCCAGTGGCTCATTTAGGCCCATACAGGCTCAGGGTCACCCACAGCTGGAGTTAGCCTGCAGTGTATCCAGGTCAGGCCTTTTGGCCCAGGTCAGTCAAGAGCCCAGGCCCAGTAGTGTGGCCTGTGGCCCAGGGTGTGGTCAGTGGCCCAGGGGCCCAGGTTTAGGGTTTGGGCCCAGTGCCCAGGGCCTTGTGGCCCAGGTTTAGGGTTTGGTCAGCTCTGGGAAGTCTGTAGAGAGCCCAGGGTGAGCCCATGATCTAGTCTGTGGATAAACAGGTAGGGCCCAGGTTAATTATAGTAGGGTTTAGGGCTTTAAAGGGTTAGGGTTAGGGTTTAAGGTTTAGTGTCAAGGGTTACTTTAGGGTTTAGGGTTTAGGGTTTAGGGTTGAAGGATCAAGTTTTAGGGTTTAAGGTTTAGGGTTTAGGATCCAGGGTTAAGGGATTCAGGTTTAGAGTTTAGTCCTTAGGATTTAGGGTTTAGGGTTTTTTTTTTAAATTAAGCAAAATCGATAGGTTTCTGTAGTTTATTATTTATTTATTTTAGTTTATTCTATTTTATTATTTTTATTTAGGTTTATTAATTTATTTTAATTTAGTTTAGTTTATTTATTTAATTTTTTTAGGTTTATTTATTTTAGTTTATTTTTTTAGGTTTAGATTGAGGTTTATGCTTATTTTTTAGTTTAGTTTTATTTTTCTTTTATTTTTTAGGTTTAGGATTTATTTTTTATTTTTAGGTTTATGTTTATGTTTTTATTTTATTTTTTTAAGGTTCAAGGTTTAGGTTTTTATTTTAGGTTTATTTCTAAGTTTTATTTTTTAGTTTAGGTTTAAGTTTAGATTTAGATTAGGTTTATCTAGGTTTATTTTTTAATTTTGGTTTAGGTTTATTTTTTTATTTTTTATTTTAATTTAGGTTTATGTTTATGGTTATTTTATGTGGTTTAGGTTTATTTTTATTTAGTTTATTTAGTTTAATTTATTTTGTTTATTTAGTTTAGGTTTAAATTTAAGTTTAGCTTAGGTTTAGGATTAGGTTTAGGTAGGTTTTAGCTCAGTTAGTTAAGTAGATTAGGTTTAGGTTTATTTATTTATTTATTTAGTTTATTTTTTTAGGTTTTATTTAGCTTTTTTTTTATTTAAGTTAGGTTTGGTTTATTTTTAACATAGTTTTAGTTTATTTTAGTTTAGATTTAGTTTATTTAGTCACGCCAGGTTTAGGCTTTAGGTTTATTTTTATTTATTTATTTTAGTTTATTTATTTAGCTCATTAGTTTAGTAAGATTAAATTTTAATTTAATCATTTATAGTTAGCTCAGGTTTATCTATTTTTATCTTTATCTATCTTTGTAGTTTTATCTTTAGTTTAGGCTCAGGTCAAGATCAGTGGCCTTGATTGTGAGCTCAGGTAGGTTTGGAGCGCCCAGGCTCAGCTCAGTGGGTTTTGTGGCTAGGTGGGTGTGAGCCTTGGCCCAGTCCAGTCCAGGGCCCATGCCATGAGCGCTCAGGTCACCAGTTTTGGGCCCAGTGATCAGCATTGAGCTCAGGGTCACTGGGGCCCAGGGCCCAGTGATGGGCCTCAGTGGCCCAGGGTTAGATGGTCACTTTTAGGCCTGGCCCAGCCCAAAAGCCCAGAGTAGGTCAGGATGCCTTGTGGTCTTATCAGGACCAGGGCCCAGGCTCAGTGGCCCAGTTAGCATCATGTGCCTGGGCTTATCATTCAGGTCTGAGTGATCTGGGCCTATAGCCCAGCTCAGGTCAGCAGTGGCCTGGAGTACCAGGGCTCAGTGCAGATCATGAGCATTTAGCCCAGAGCCTAGGGTCAGTTAGCTCAGTTTAGGGCTCACCCAGTCCTGTGTGGCTAGAGGTTTTTTTGGCTTTAGGGCTTTAGGTTTAGTTTTGTGGTTTAGTTCAGTGGTTCTGGGTTTATTTAGTTTAGAGTCAGATTTAGTTGTGACTCTTTGGGTTTAGGGCTTAATTTAAAGTTTTAGTGTTTAGGTTTTCAGAGTTAAGGTTAGGGTCAGGTTTAAGGTTTAGGTTTAGTTAATTAGGTTTAGGGTTTAGGATGTGATTATGGTCTAGGATTTGTGGTTAATTTAGGGTTTAGTTTAGGATTTAGGATCCATGGTTATGGATTGTTTAGGGTTATTTAGTGGTTTAGGATTTTAGGTTTTGTGGTTTAGGCTGCTTTTAAAATTAAGTAAACCCGTTTAGGATTATTTAGTTTATTTTTTTATTTATTTTAGTTTATTTATTTTATTATTTTATTTTTTATTTCTTTTTTTATTTTAATTTAGTTTAGTTTATTTATTTTCAGTTTATTTATTTTATTTTAGGTTTATTTATTTTAATTTATTTTTTTAGGTTTAGGTTGAGGTTGAGGTTTATATTTACTTTTTAGTTTAGTTTTAATTTTCTTTTATTTTTTAGGTTTAGGTTTTATTTTTTATTTTTAAGTTTATGTTTATGTTTTTATTTTATTTTTTTAGGTTTAAGTTTTAGGTTTTTATTTTAGGTTTATTTCTAAGTTTTATTTTTTTTGTTTAGTTTAGTTTAGTTTAGATTTAGGTTTATGTAGGTTTATTTTAGTTTAGGTTTAGGTTTATTTTTTTTTATTTTCATTTTAGATTTATGTTTAGGTTTTATGTGGTTTTAGTCTCATTTATCCTTTATTTAATTTAATTTATTTTGTTTATTTAGTTTAGGTTTAAGTTTAGGTTTAGTTTAGGTTTATGTTTAGGTTTAGGTTTAGGATTATTTTAGTTTATTTAGTTTAGGTTTAGGTTTAGGTTTAGGTTTAGATTTAGGTTTAAGTTTAGGGATTAGGTTTAGGATTTAGATTTAGGTTTAGGTTTAGGTTTATTTTATTTATTTAAATTATTTAGTTTATTTTTTAGGTTTTAATTTAGCTTTTAGGTTTATGTTTATGTTTAAGTTTAGGTTTTAGGTTTTGGTTTATTTATTTAGTTTAGGTTTTAGTATATTTAATTTAGATATAGGTTTACTTAGTTTAGGTTTATGTTTTAGGTTTACTTTTAAGTTTATTTTATTTAGTTTATTTTATTTAGGTGTTAGTTTATTTAGTTTAGTTTAGGATTAGGTTTTTATTTATTTAGTTTATTTAGGCTTAGGTTTAGGTTTAGGTTTATTTATTTTATATTTTATTTTGTTTTTTAGGTTTATTTATTTTAGTTTAGGTTTAGGTTTAGGTTTATTTTTAGTTTAGCTTATTTAGTTTTATTTTAGGTTTAGGTTCATTTTATTTTAAGTTTATTTATTTATTTTTATTAATTTTAGCTTTAGGTTTAGGTTTCAATTTTTAGCTTTATTTATTTAGGTTTAGGTTTAGGTTTAGGTTTATTTAGTTTAGTTTAGGTTTGTTTATTTAGTTTATTTTTATTTAGTTTATTTTAGTTTAGGTTTCAATTTAGGTTTTAGGTTTAGGTTTAGGTTTAGATTTAGGTTTATTTATTTTATTTTTCTTTAGTTTAGTTTATTTATTAAGGTTTAGGTTTATTTATTTATTTATTTTAGTTTAATTTAGGTTTCTTTTATTTAGTTTAGGTTTAGGTTTAGGTTTAGTTTATTTTAGTTTTATTTATTTAGTTTAGGCTTCAGATTTAGCTTAATTGTTTATTTTTTAGTTTAGGTTTAGTTTGGATTTATTTTAGTTTGATTTAGTTTAGTTTAGGTTTAGGTTTTAGTTTAGGTTTAGGTCATTTTAGGTTTAGATTTAGGTTTATTTAGGTTTATTTATTTAGTTTATTTTATTTTAAAGTTTATTAATTTTAGTTTATTTTATTTTAGGTAGGTTTAGGTTTAGGTTTAGTTTATTTTATTTAGTTTATTAATTTAGTTTATTTTAGTTTAGTTTAGATTTATTTAGTTTATTAGTTTTATTTATTTTAGTTTTAGCTTTAGGCTTATGCTTGGTTTTAGTTTAGGTTTATGTATTAGCTTAGTTTAGGTTTAAGTTTATTTTTATTTAGTTTATTTAGTTTAGGTTTAGATTTAGGTTTAGGTTTAGGCTTTATTTAGCTTTAGGTTTATGTTTAGGTTTAGGTTTAGGTTTAGGTTTAACTTTAAATAGTTTATTTAGATTATTTTAGGTTTAGGTTTATTTAGTTTAGTTTAGTTTAGTTTAGTTTAGGTTTATTTAACTAGTTCACTTTATTTAGGTTTAGTTTAGTATTATTTTAGTTTTATTTATTTAGTTTAGTTTAGTTTAGTTTAGTTTAGGTTTATTTTATAGTTTAGGTTTAGGTTTAGGTTTATTTTTTAGGTTTATTTTTTATTTTAGTTTAGGTTTGGATTATTTTAGGTTTAGGTTTATTTATTTTAGTTTAATTTAGGTTTATTTTACTAGTTTAAGTTGGTCTATTTATTTATTTAGTTTAGGTTTAGGTTTGGGTTATTTATTTTAGTTTATTTTAGTTTAGTTTAGGTTTTATTTAGTTTAGTTTAGTTTTGTTTAGTTTAGGTTTTGGTTTAGGTTTAGGTTTATGTTTATTTTTTTTTTTTAGGTTCATTTTAGGTTTAGGTTTATTTAGTTTAGGTTTAAGTTTATGTTAATTTTATGTTTAAGCTTAGATTTATTTATTTTAGGTTTTGGTTTAAGTTTCTTTTAGTTTAATTTAGTTTAGGTTATTTATTTAGGTTTAGGTTTCGATTTAGGGTTCAGTTTAATCAGGTTTAGGTTTATATTAGTATATGTTTTAGGTTTAGGTTTAGTTTTTTTAGGTTTTATTTAGTTTTATTTAGTTTAATTTAGGTTTATTTTATTTAGTTTAGGTTTATGTTTATTTTATTTATTTTATATTAGTTTAGTTTAGTTTAGTTTAGTTTAGGTTTAAGTTTAGGTTTTGGTTTAGGTCTTAGGTTTATTTTATTTAGTTTACTTAGTTTGGGTATATTTTAATTTATTTTATTTAGTTTATTTAGTATATTTATTTTATTTACTTAGTTTAGGTTTAGGTTTATTTAGTTTATTTTTTTTATTTTATTTATTTTATTTAAGTTTAGGTTTAGTTTAGGTTTATTTTTATTTTAGTTTAGTTTCATTTTATTATTTTTTAGTTTAAGTTTAGGTTTATTTATTTAGTAGTTTATTTTAGTTGATTCAGTAGCTTGATTGTATTTTACTTAGTTTAGTTTAGTTAGTTTAGTTTAGGTTTAGTTTATTTAGGCTATATTATCTTTATTTACTTTAGTTTAGTTTAGGTTTAGGTTTAAGTTTAGGTTTATTTAGTTTAAGTTTAGTTTAGGTTTAGGTTTTAATTTATTTTATTTTAGGTTTAGTTTAGGTTTTAAGTTTTATTCTTATTTTATTTAGGTTTATTTATTTAGTTTAGGATTATTTCCTTAGTTTATTTATTTTATTTATTTATTTAGTTTAGGTTTAGGTTTTATTTAGTTTAATTTAGTTTAGTTTAGTTTATTTTTTTTTTAGGTCAGTTTTAGGTTTAGTTTATTTAGTTTAGTTTATTTATTTTATTATTTATTTAATTTATGTTTTAGGTTTTATTCATTATTTATTTAGTTTAGTTTTATTTTATTTATTTTATTTTAGCTGTTTTATTTAGGTTTAGGTTTATTTTATTTAGTTATTTAGTTTATATTTTATTTAGTTTAAGTTTAGGTTTATGCTTAGTTTGTTTAGTTTAGTTTATAGGTTTTATTTAGTTTAGTTTTATTTAGTTTAGGTTTATTTTTAGTTTAGCTTTAAGGTTTTAGTTTAGGTTTAGTTTAGGGTGTTTTATTTAGGTTTAGGTTTATCTAGTTTAGGTTTATTTTATTTAGGTTTAGGTTTATTTACTTTATTTTATTTAGTTTTAGTTTATGTTTATTTTAGTTTAGGTTAATTAGGGTTATTTAGGTTTAGATTTTAGGTTTAGGTTTAGGTTTAGGTTTTTATTTAGCTTTAGGTTTTTATTTAGGTTTAGGTTTCATTTTAGGTTTAGGTTAATTTTTTTATTTTAGTTTAGGTTTATTTATTTAGTCTAATTTTTTAGGTTTATTTATTTTTATTTTATTTTATTTAGTATATTTAGTTTAGGTTTATTTATTTAGTTTTGTTTATTTATTTTTAGTTTAGGTTTAGGTTTAGGTTAAGGTTATGGTTTAGGTTTATTTAATTTTTATTTAGTTTATTTTATTTATTTTAGTTTAGGTTTTAGACTTAGGTTTAGGTTTATTTTAGTTTATTTTTGTTTAATTTCATTTAGTTTATTTATTTAGTTATGTTTTTATTTTTAGGTTTATTTTATTTAATTTTAATTTAGGTTTAGGTTTATTTAGGTTTATTTAGTTTATTTATTTTTGATTTATTTATTTTACTTAAGGTTTTTAATTTTGTTTATTTTTTTAGGTTTAGGTTTAGGTTTAGGTTTACTTTTAAGTTTAGTTCTATTTTATTTTATTATTTAGGTTTATGTTTTTTTTTTATTTTTAGGTTTAGGTTTAGGTTTTTATTTTATTTTTTTAGGTTTAGGTTTTAGGTTTCATTTTGGTTTATTTTAGGTTTTATTTTTAGTTTAGTTTAGGCTTATTTTAGTTTATTATATTTTATTTAGTTTAGGTTTAGGTTTAGTTTATTTTAGGTTTAGGTTTAGGTTTATTTATTCTAGTTTATTATTTAGTTTAGTTTCATTATTTATTTTATTTTAGGTTTAGGTACTTTTATAGTTTTGGGTTTATGTTTTATTTTGGTTTGGTTTTATGTTTAGATTTTATGTAGTTTTATTTCATTTTATTTTGGTTTATTTTATTTTATTTTAGGTTTATTTTATTTTATTTAGGTTTTTTTTTAGTTTAGTTTATTTTATTTTATTTTATTTTAATATTTTTAGGTTTAGGTTTTTTTTATCTTGTTATTTTATTTTTATTTTATTTTGTTTAGATTTTATTTATTTTATTTTTAGGCTCCATTTAGTTTAGTGCTCAGTTTTAGCTTTATTTAGGGTTAAGGGCCTGAGTGTGGTAGGATTTAGGGTTTAGTTTATGATTTATGATTTAGAATTTAGGTTAGGGTGTGGTCAAAGGTTTAGGGTTTAGGGTTTAGGTTTTAAGGTTAGGCATAGGCTTAGGGTTTGGGGCTTAAGGTTTAGGGTTTAGCTTTAGGGTTCAAGTTTTAGTTTAGGGCTTAGGGTTTACATTTTAGGTTTAGGGTTGAAGTTTTAGTTTAGGGTTTAACATTTTTGGCTTTTTTTAATAGAGAATAAATTCAGATTCAACATTTTTTTTGATTTCATCAACCAAGTAACTCTCCTAGTTTTTTGAGACATAAGTGTCAATATAGATCAAAAATCAACACGATAGCGTAAATCAAAAATCCTAGAAAACTAGAATAATCTCTACTATAATGACACACTTCAATAAATAGCAAATTAGATTGATTGTTCTGTAGTTTCCTTAGTTCCCATCTGAACCACCCTGGCCTCTCGAGTAGCTGGATCCACCATCATATCCCCAATCTCTCCTTCTGCCACCACCATGGTTGTAACCTTCGTCGCTCCTCCCGCCTCCAGAAACACTGCTGTTCTGACCACTACTTTCATATCCACCAACACCTCTAGATCCCCCACCACCGTAGTGATAACCACCACCTCCCCATCAGATCTAGATCGACTCAACAAAGTGATGTTTCTACCGTCAAGGTTCACCATTTTAGGGTTGTGGTTTATGTTTAGTTTATTAGATTTTGGTTTATTTTTATTTTATTTAGTAACTTTAGTTTGGGTTTATGGTGGGGTTTAGAGGGTTTAGGTTAGGGTTTAGGTTTATAGGGTTTACTATTTAGGGTTTAAGGCTTTAGGTTTGTGGTTAGCTAGGGTTTAGGAATGGGTTTAGGATTTGTGGGTTTTTTAGACTTAGGGTTTATGGTTTTTTTAGGGTTTGTGGTAGGTTAAGATTTAGGGTTTAGGTTTGGGTTAGGGTTTAGGGTTTAGGGTTTAGTGGTTATGGTTTAGGTTTAGAGTTAGTTTATGGTATGGTTTTTAAAATTACAAACTAGTAGTTTCCTATTTAGTTTATTTATATTTATTTTAGTTTTATTTTTATTTTATTTATTATTTTTTATTTATTTATTTTATTTATTTTAGTTTAGGTTTTTTATGTTATTTTAGATTTAGGTTTAGGTTTATGTTTATTTTTTAGTTTAGTTTTTAGGTTTTATTTTTTTTAGGTTTAGGTATTTTTTTTAGGTTTTAGGTTTTAGGTTTATTTGATGATTTTTAGTGAGATCCATGATTTTTAATTTATATTTATTTTTTAGGTTTAATATCTTTATTATGGGTCAGTTTAGAGAGTGGTCATACTGGGTCAGGTCAGGGATCACGCCCAGGGCCTAGGTTGTTTAGGATCTAGGCTCAGGTCCAGGGCCCATGCCATAGTAATGAGGTCAGTTTAGGCCTGTGGCCCAACGATCAGCATTAGCCCAGGTGTGGCCTAGTCAGGCCTGGGGCCTGGGCCCATGGTTTAGCTCACTATAGTCTCAGCCCAGGCTGTGGCCCAGGGCCTAGGATTCCGTCACTTTAGGTTTAGGGCTCAGCCAAAGCCCAGAGTTAGGTTTTACGCTCTACCATTTAGGATCAGTGATCCGGGTCAGGGTAACGCCTGGCTAAGCACTTGCGCTCAGCCTCAGGCTCAGTATTCTTGTGGCCCATAGCCTGGCCCATAGCCTAGCGCTAGGGTCAGCAAGTGGTTACCAGCCCAGGGCCCAGGCAGGATCTGACCTGCCGCATCTTAGGTCCAGGGCCTGGTCAGCCTTTTGTATTAGGGTGTGGCCTGTTTAGGCCCAGGGCAGTGTACAGGGCCCAGGGCCAGGCCCAGGGTTGTGGCCCAGGCCCAGTTAAGGGTGTGGCAGGGTCAGTAGGTTAAGAGCCCAGGGTAGTCAGATCTAATCAGTGATCAAGTTATAAGCTTAGTCTTAAAGTAGGGTAGGGTGAACAAAGGCCAGGGTGGAGGGCCTGGAGGGTTCTGGTTTAGGGTCAGGGTTTGGGCCTAGGGATGTGGATTATGATTTAGGGTTTAGGTTAGTTGGGTTTAGATCCATGATCTGAGCCAGGTTTTATTTGTGGTTGCCTAGTTTTAGTTTTATTTATTTATTTATTTTAGTTTATTTAGTTTATTATTTACTAAACCGGTAGGTTTAGGCTTCTTTAGTTTATTTTTTTATTTATTTTAGTTTATTTATTTTATTATTTTTATTAAGGTTAATTTTTTTATTTTAATTTAGTTTAGTTTATTTATTTTAGGTTTATTTATTTTATTTTAAGTTTATTTATTTTAATTTATTTTTTTAGGTTTAGGTTGAGGTTGAGGTGTATATTTATTTTAGTTTAGTTTTAGTTTTCTTTATTTTAGGTTTTAGGTTTCATTTTTATTTTTAGGTTTATGTTTATGTTTTTTATTTTATTTTTAGGTTTAAGTTTTAGGTTTTATTTTAGGTTTATTTCTAAGTTTATTTTTTAGTTTAGGTTAGGTTTAGGTTTAGATTTAGGTTTATGTAGGTTTATTTTTAGTTTAGGTTTATTTTATTTTTACCTTTAGTTTAGTTTATGTTTAGGTTTATTTATGTGGTTCAGGTTTAGGTCATTACCATTTAGTTTAATTTATTTGTTTATTTAGTTTTAGGTTTAGTTTAGTTTAGTTTACCACATTTAGGTTTAGTTTATTTTAGTTTATTTTAGTAGGTCAGGTTGTCAGTATTTACTTAAGTAGGATCAGGTCAGTAGTAGGTTTAGGTTTAGGTTTTATTTTATTTATTTAATTTATTTTAGTTTATTTTTAGGTTTAATCTTAGGTTTATGTTTATGTTTAAGTTTAGGTTTTAGGTTTAGGTTTATTTATTTAGTTTAGGTTTTAGTATATTTAATTTAGATTTAGGTTTACTTAGTTTAGGTTTATGTTTAGGTTTAAGTTTTAGGTTTATTTTTAAGTTTATTTTATTTAGTTTATTTTATTTAGGTGTTAGTTTATTTAGTTTAGGATTAGGTTTTATTTATTTAGTTTATGCAGCCAGTTTAGGTTTTTATTTATTTTATTTTATTATAATTTTCAGGTTTATTTATTTTAGTTTAGGTTTAGGTTTAGGTTTATTTTTAGTTTAGTTTATTTAGTTTTATTTTAGGTTCAGGTTCATTTTATTTTAAGTTTATTTATTTATTTTTTATTTATTTTAGCTTTAGGTTTAGGTTTAGTTTTTTTATTTATTTTTAGGTTTAGGTTTATTTTTAGTTTTTATTTTATTTAGTTTATTTTATTTTAGTTTATTTTAGTTTAGGATCGATTTAGTTTAGGTAGGTTTAGGTTTAGGTTGAGGTTTAGATTAAGGTTTATTTATTTTATTTTTATTTAGTTTAGTTTATGTATTAAGGTTTAGGTTTAATTATTTATTTATTTTAGTTTATTTTAGGTTTAGGTTTAGGTTTATATATTTAGTTTATGTTTAGGTTTATTTAGTTTATTTTATTTTATTTATTTAATTTAGGCTGAGGTTTAGGCTTAATTTAAGTTTATTTAGGTTTAGGTTTAGGTTTAGGTTTGGGTTTATTTTAGTTTATTTAGTTTAGGTTTAGGTTTAGGTTTTAGTTTAGGTTTTGGTTTACGTTTAGGTTTAGGTTTAGGTTTTATTTAAGTTTATTTAGTTTAGTTTATTTATTTATTAGTTTAGGTTTATTTATTTTAGTTTATTTATTTGAGGTTTTGGTTTAGGTTTAGGTTTATTTTATTTAGTTTATTTTAGTTTAGTTTAGGTTTATTTAGTTTATTAGTTTTATTTATTTTAGTTTAGCTTTATGCTTAGGCTTGGTTTAGGTTTAGTTTAGGTGTGAGCTTAGCTTAGGTTTAGGTTTATTTTTATTTAGTTTAGGTTTAGATTTAGGTTTAGGTGTAGGCTTTATTTAGGTTTAGGTTTATGTTTAGGTTTAGGTTTAGGTTTAAGTTTAACTTTATTTAGTTTATTTAGATTATTTTAGGTTTATGTTTATTTAGTTTAGTTTAGATTAGTTTAGTTTAGTTTAGTTTAGGTTTATTTAACTAGTACAATTTATTTAGGTTTAGGTTTAGTTTATTTTAGGTTTTAGTTTATTTATTTTAATTTTTTGTTTAGTTTAGTTTAGTTTAGGTTTAGGTTTTATTTTAGTTTAGTTTAGGTTTAGGTTAAGGTTTAGTTTTTTAGTTTAGGTTTATTTTTATTTTAGTTTAGGTTTTGGTTTATTTTAGGTTTAGGTTTATTTATTTTTAGTTTAATTTATTTTTATTTTACTTATGTTTAGGTTTTAGTTCTTTTTATTTATTTAGTTTAGGTTTAGGTTTAAGTTTAGGTTTAGGATTATTTTAGTTTATTTAGTTTAGGTTTAGGTTTAGGTTTATGTTTAGGTTTTATTTAGTTCAGTTTAGTGTAGTTTAGGTTTTGGTTTAGGTTTAGTTTAGTTTAGTTTTATTTATTTAGTTTAGTTATTATTTTATTATTATGTGGTTAGGTTTAGTTTTAGGTTTATTTTAGTTTAGTTTAGTTTAGATTTTATTTATTAGTTTAGTTTAGGTTAAAGATTAGTTTAGGTTTATTTAGTTTATTAGGTCTAGGTTTTTTAGTTTATTTAGTTAGTTTAGGTTTATTTATTTTAGTTTATTTAGTTTAGTTTATTTATTTTAGTTTATTTCTTTAGGTTTAGGTTTAGGTTTAGGTTTATTTTTATTTAAGGTTTGTTTAGGTTTAAGTTTATTTTTATTTTTATTTAGTTTAGTTTATTTAGTTTATTTAGGTTTAGATTTATTTATTTAGGTTTAGGTTTACTTAGCCTAGTTTAGGTTTAGGTTTAGGTTTATTTTTAATTTTTAGGTTTATTTTAGGTTTAGGTTTATTTAGTTTAGGTTTAAGTTTATGTTAATTTTAGGTTTCAGTTTAGATTTATTTATTTTAGGTTTTAGTTTAGGTTTCTTTTACTTTAGTTTAGTTTAGTTTATTTATTTAGGTTTAGGTTTAGGTTTAGGTATAGGTTTAGGTTTCGATTTAGGGTTTAGTTTAACTAGGTTTAGGTTTAGGTTTAGGTTGGTATTATTTTATGTTCTAGGTTTAGGTTTAGATGTATTTTAAGTTTTATTTAGTTTTATTTAGTTTAATTTAGGTTTATTTTATTTATTTTAGGATTAGGTTTATTTTATTTATTTTAGTTTAATTTAGTTTAGTTTAGTTTAAGTTTAGGTTTATGTTTAGGTTTAGGTCTTAGGTTTATTTAGTTTAGTTTTTTTACTTTAGGTTTATTTTAGTTTATTTTATTTAGTTTATTTAGTATATTTATTTTATTTACTTAGTTTAGGTTTAGGTTTATTTAGTTTATTTTATTTTATTTTATTTATTTGGTTTAAGTTTAGGTTTAGGTTTATGTTTATTTTGTTTAGTTTAGTACTATTTTAGTTTGTTTTTAGTTCAGTTTAAGTTTAGGTTTATTTATTTAGTTTAGTTTATTTAGTTGATTTTTAGCTTAGTTGATTGTATTTTTATTTAGTTTAGTTTAATTTAGGTTTAGGTTTAGGTTTAGGTTTAGGTTTATTTAGGTTATATTAGTTTAGTTTATTTACTTTAGTTTAATTTTAGGTTTAGGTTTAAATTTAGGTTAATCTAGTTTAGGTTTAGGTTTAGGTTTAGGTTTTAATTTAGTTTAGGTTTATGTTTAGGTTTAGGTTTAGGTTTAGGTTAAAGTTTTATTTTTATTTTTATTTAGGTTTATTTATTTAGGTTTAGGATTATTTCTTTAGTTTAGTTTATTTAGTTTATTTATTTAGTTTAGGTTTAAGTTTTATTTAGTTTAATTTAGTTTAGTTTAGTTTATTTTTACGTTTAGGTTCAGTTTTAGGTTTAGTTTATTTATTTATTTTATTTATTTTAATTTAGGTTTTAGGTTTTATTCAGTTTATTTATTTAGTTTAGTTTTATTTTATTTATTTAGTTTAGTTTAGGTTAGTTTATTTAGGTTTAGGTTTATTTTATTTACTTATTTAATTTATTTTTTTATTTAGTTTAAGTTTAGGCTTATTTTGGTATTATTTAGTTTAGTTTTATTTAGTTTAGGTTTAATTTTAGTTTAAGTTTAAGTTTATTTAGTTTAGGTTTAGGTTTAGGTTTAGGTTTAGGTTTAGGTTTTCTTTAGGTTTAGGTTTATTTAATTTAGGTTTAGGTTCATTTACTTTATTTTATTTAGTTTTAGTTTATGTTTATTTTAGTTTAGGTTTATTTTTATTTAGGTTTTAGGTTTATGTTTATGTTTAGGTTTTTATTTAGGTTTAGGTTTCATTTTAGGTTTAGGTTAATTTTTTTATTTTAGTTTAGGTTTATTTATTTAGTTTAATTTAGGTTTAGGTTTAGGTTTATTTTTATTTTATTTTTTATATAGTTTATTTAATTTAGGTTTACTTGTTTAGTTTAGTTTATTTATTTTTAGTTTAGGTTTAGGTTAAGGTTATGGTGTTGGTTTAGCTTTATTTAATTTATGTTATGTTTATTTTATTATACTTTATTTTATTTATTTAGGTTTAGGTTTTAGGCTTAGGCTTAGGTTTATTTTAGTTTATTTTAGTTTAATTTGGTTTAGTTTATTTACTTAGTTTTGTTTTTATTTTTAGGTTTATTTTATTTTATTTTAATTTAGATTTATGTTTATCTAAGTTTATTTTTATTTTTATTTAGTTTAGTTTATTTATTTTTGGTTTATATATTTTTCCTAAGGTTTTTTAATTTTGTTTATTTTTTTTAGGTTTAGGTTTAGGTTTAGGTTTATTTTTAAGTTTAGTTCTATTTTTATTTTATTTATTAGGTTTAGGTTTTATTTTTTATTTTTAGGTTTGGGTTTAGGTTTTTATTTTATTTTTTTAGGTTTAGGTTTTAGGTTTCTATTTTTTAGTTTAGGTTTAGGTTAATTTTTAGTTTATTTTATTTTATTTAGTTTAGGTTTAGGTTTAGGTTTAGTTTATTTTTGGTTTAGGTTTAGGCTTTATTTATTCTAGTTTTGTTTATTTTAGTTTAGTTTTAGCTTTATTTTACTTTTATTTTAGGTTTATATATATTTTTATAGTTTCACGTTTATGTTTTATTTTTTGGTTTGGTTTTTAGGTTTAGATTTTTATTTAGTTTTATTTTTGGTTTATTTTAGTTTTATTTTAGGTTTATTTTTATTTTATTTAGGTTTTTTATTTTTTAATTTTTTATTTTAATTTATTTTTAGGTTTAGGTTTTTGTTTATATTTTTATTTTTATTATTTTTTTATTTTATTTTTGTTTAGATTTTTGTTTATTTTATTTTTAAGCTCTATATAGTTTAGGTTTAGGTTTTTAGCTTTTTAGGGTTTAGGGTTTAGGGTTTAGGGTTTAGGGTTTAGGGTTTGGGGTTTATGGTTTAGGATTTAGGGTTTAGGTTTATGATTTACGATTTAGGATTTAGGTTTTAGGGTTTAGGGTTTTAGGATTTAGGGTTTAGAGTTTTTTTTTTTTAAAAAACCCCATGTAGGGGGTATTTTATTGCCACAAAAAAAGGGTTACAAGGTCCTTAAAGGGGACAAACTCCAGAACTACTGCTCAAAGAGCTACAATCAGCCTAAGGAGTAGATCCCCTATCTAGGTACAACCAAAAGCAAAAGAAGACATTAAAGCAATCAAAAGATACATATAGATTAACATAAAAAGCCAAAGGAAGATTAGGGCCAATGCTCTGCAGGACGTGAGAATGCATGGCACTATGGAGCAAACTTGCAAGAGGACAGGAGAGAAGCACCAGCAGAATTGTAAACAAAAAGATATTAGTGCAGTTAAGGTAATACAAACATAATGATAACTGAAAATAGCATAATCTGAGAATGATAGTAAGGAATTGTGATAGAGGAGGCTCAACCTCAGTCACACCAAGTTAGGGCAGATGCAAATATGCACATCCAAACTTCAGCAAAAGGGTTACATCACAAGAGCTACTACCAAACCAAAAGGGAGTGAAATCATCACAGCCATCATAGCCAACAAACCTGCGTGAAGATAGCAACCAGATATTGAAAGTCTTATGGGCTTTATTACCTGCAAACCTAAACAAAATTATATATAATATAGAGAGGAAATTGCAAAGGGCAGAAAGATTAGGGGTCCCATGCAGGAAAAGTATCATCAATATAGTCACCCTGACATGACGATATTTATACATATGAAAAAGGCCAGCATAAAAACCATCCACAAGAAAACAGCAGAAGAGGTAGCCTACTAAAATCCTACTAAGCAAGTCAATGAGCCTATAAGTAACACCATCCCAACCATATGATATATATATATATATATATATATATATATATATATATATATGAATCTTCGTGAGTACTGTAAGTAAAGTCTGAAAAATGAGCCCAATCATAATAATGAATGTAGATGTGAACAAACCCCTTATTAATATCCATATCAGTAGAAGGCAAAAAGCAATTGTAATGGAAGGCAGCATAACCCAAAACCAAAACAACACCAAATAAAGATAGTCAAAACTACAGCTCCAGTAGCAGCATGCTAGATAAAAAATTGGATAATCCAGTTTAACAAACAACCAAGACACCAAAACAGCAAAAGGTAGCAACTGTCCATAGTACCACCCATTCAGAATAGACATTGCATTCCAAGAAGATAGCAGCACAAGCCTAACTGAACCCAGATGGGAATAGAAACAATAGCAGTTAATGTTGATCACAGCTATCAGGAAATGAACAGCAGCCCAGACACAAATAGCAAGGGCAATCAGAAAGCCAACCTCAACAACAAAATAGTTAGTGCAACATTGGAACCCACAAGAGGATACATCAAAATGGGGATTCAAATTAGGGTCCTCATTAGAATCCAGAAAAAACAAGACAGCAGATAACGAAGACAAAAAATAGCCAAGATAGCAATAGCCAAGACAGCAAGGGATAGCAAGATGGCCATAGAACCTCTCAATCAAAGTATACATTGCAATAGTTAGTAACCAAGTAGATAGAGCATAAAAACATGGATCGAAAGAGCGATAGCCCAGACACCAATGACCAAAAATAGTCAGAACAATAAAGTCAAAAATAGCTTGCTGAACATAGGACCCTAAAGTCTTGCAACTAACAAAGATAGAGCCAACATTGGCATCCCGAGAAACAAGGATAGCAAATATCCAAGATAACAAAAATCCAAGATAATGAAAACCAGCTAGCTGGCCAGAGAACCACCCAGTCAGAATAAACAGTGCAATAGATACAAGTTTAATTGAAAGAACATGGAGAATAGAGCAGCAGATAAAATAGTCCATAGAATTTAGATGATAAGCACATAATAAACCAATAAGGAGATTCAAATCAAAAGCCACCAAGTAGTCAACAACTTCATTAGAGGCTTGCTGAACAAAACAAACAAAAACCCCAGAAACAACATGTAGAGTATTAAGTCAGTTCAGTCAACAACCGAGACAGTAATTACTAAGAGGCTGGCCAAAAGTCCACCCATTCAGAGTAAATAGAGCATATGTAAAGATCCAAAGAATAGGGTGGAAAATCACCGGGTTATGCATAATTTGATCAGAGCCAAGGGGGATAAGATAGCATCAGAAGAAATCAACAGTTAGTTGTTAACAGCAAAAATAATTAGAGAAATAAAAGGCAAGAAATAGATAATAACCACAAAGACAACCTGCTGGACAACCCTAAAATCCAAAAGCCAATAGTGGTAGCAATAAAACAAAAATTATACCCACCATATAAAATTCCAATAAAAAATAGAGATGTTAAGTAGCAACAGAAAGGGTTCAAAAGATATTCAATAGGAAAAACCATACAGATAAAGATGATTAAGCTAGCAGCTAAACCCACAACCATATTAAAGGAAAACTAAGAAGCCATAAAGGAAGTCCAAACCTACAAGGAATTAATAAAATTGAACAGGAAATTGCAAAATCTCTCTTGGCAGATTGAGAATATGAGGTTGGGAAAAATAATTATCAAGACAACACCAACAGCACCCTATTGAACCAGATAAACAACCCCAGTAATAGCTTGTTGGATAAAAGACTCAATGATCCAGACCAGCCAACAATCAAGAAAGAAAATAACAACTAGTTTGCCATAAAACCAGCCATTCAAATTATACAATGCATAAGTTAAATCCCAGATAGTTAAGGAAGAGGTCTGGACAAGACTAGGTGAACCAGGATGTAAAAAGCAGCTGGTGAATATAGCAGCATCCCAAGTTTTAACAGCACAAACATTCAAAAAAATGAGAGATAAGAAACAGTCAAGCAGAAAAATAACTGCCATCTTGCAGTCTACAACCTAAATAGAGGCCAACTAAACAAAATAAAACAAAACCCCAGAAGCAGCATGAGGAGCTATAATCTAGATCAGCCAACATCTAGGATAGTAATTACCAACAAGCTGGATCTACATAATTTTAATAGAGCCAAAAGGTAAAAAATAATAGATTAATTAATCAGCAACAGTCTGGATGAGAACAGGAAAGATAGTCAGAAGAACTCCATGCAATAAATAGCTAACAAACACAAGGTTAGCCAGCAGGACAGTGAATCCAGATATCCAACAGCCATAGGTTAAAACAACACTAAAATTATTGCAACCATAGGATAAGCCAATAAAAAGCAGTGGGGCAATAGAGCTACCATAAGGGTTCAAAAGGGTATTATCAAAGAAATCCTTTAGAGAATTTAGGCTAGTAGCAAAACTACCCACCTCAGGGAAATCAGATTGAAAGGAATTCATTAAACAATACCAAACCTGCAAAGAACCATTAATAATAATAAAGGTATTGCATTTTCTTTCCTTATAGGTATGTAAGCTGGGGTTAGCATATACATTCAACAAATACATTAAACCAACTCCAAGACCAGCCTTCTGGAAAAAGGGCCCAAAAGCCCAACAGCCAACAATTAAACCATTAACATAAATGTTGCATCCAGAGATAGCAAGACCCCAAATAATGTTGGGATAATTAAACCAACAATAGATGCCACTTAGCTCATCAAAGGACCAACAAGGAGTAATATGATGATGCATCAGCATATTCCAAAGAAGCAGTAGCACATTAACAGTAAAAATTGTAGAGGCAGTAAGCACCCAATTAAAGCTAAGATAATTAAACCAACAGCACGTGCCATAGAGATCAACAAGTAAACAACAAGGGATATCAGGTTGATGCCTACGCAAATATTAATGAAATAACAATAGTAAATAGAAAATGATCATGCAATAAAAGAGGTATTGAAGCAGGTGAATCCAATAGGTTAGATTAATTTCTGAGATAAGGAAACCGATTGTCTAGATTAACCAAGCCATGCAAATGTTTAGGAAGGGTTAGTTGATCAAAGAATTTTATTCCATCCAATCTAGCACCCAAATTGGCCAGATAATCAGCACATGCATTACCCTCACACCATACATGAGTAATTTTAAAGTAGAGTTAGGCAAGGAGAGTTCTAGTTTGCTTAAGAAGGTAGTACAAGATTGCCCATTTTGGTGGAAGTCGAGATCAATCGAAGGGCATCCACCTTAATCCAAATATTGAGACCTTTTGAAGGCAAATCTCAAAGCTTTGTACACCGCCATGATCTCAAAGAAAGGGAACGAAAGGTGGATTAAGGGGTAAGTAAAGGCACATAGGACTTTTCCATTAAGATTTCTAAAAATACCACCACAGCCTGAACCTTTATGAGAGACCGAGCCATCAGTGTTAACTTCAATAGTGTTAGCATGAGGTTTTACCCAATAAATAATCTTATCATCTTTATAGATGTGGTGATCCGGCAAGTTAAATCCTAGTTTATTGGCCACAAATTTGCAACCATTGAATTGTTTGTATTTAATTAAATTGGCATTAAACAAGTTACAAATTTTGTTTTTAGTTCTAGCAATTATTCTCATGTGATTCATAGGGATCCCATGATGTTTTGCATCATTTCGGTCCATCCATATGAACCAAATAAGTGATAGCAGTTATGACTTTAATCTATCCTTTAATAGTGTTGCCAAAATAAACTTCAAGAAGGTGGTATAAATTTAAGTAGCCATTGAAAATGACAATGTTAAAGAGGTCATCATACCAAATCCAAAGTTTAGAAGCATGGCCCCGTTAACAAAAACATGATTCACATTCTCAATGTGAAAACAACATTGGCATTTTGAAGGTAATTGAAAACCTTTACCCCATAACAAGGAGTCCACGGGGATGAAGTTTTTCAAAATATGCCAAGTAAGAATAGAGTAAGAAGTAAGGATATTATTGTTCCAAAGTTTAGAAAACACATAGGAAAAATAATGAGTTTCTTTAATGTGAATCCAAACATTTTTAAAGTTGAAATCACCATTATGTGAAATCTTAAAAAGGATCTAATCTTGATTGGTAGGAATGATAGGAATAGTAGTAAGCTTATTTAAAAGAGAGGCAGGAATATGATTAGTAAGCTTACTATTGTTCCACATATTATTCAGCCAAAAAGAGTTCACTTTAATAGCAGCAGTGGAATGGGTAGAAAGTAAGTCGTCAATGGACCCACCTCCAGTCAAGTTGTCTTGCCAAATGAAAGAGGATCTAGAGTTAATCCCCCAGGAAATTAATGATTTAGCATCCCATTTGACGAAACAAAGTCTTTTCCAAATAGGAGAGTCTCCGGTTTTATAGGGGCAAATGAGAGGGTGCTTACCCTGGCAGTATTTAGCAGTCATGATATTAGCCCATAGACTATTGTTATTCCTAAAATTCCACCAAAGTTTATAAGAAAAAGTAGTGATAGTTTCCTTGATTGGTTTACATCCAAGACCACCTTCAAGCGCACGGTTTTATATCAAGAGGTCTAGTGCATATTTTTAGAGGAATTGTTAGATCCCCAGAAAAATTTGTTAATGAGCTGCTCAATTCTGCTAATGATAGAGTTGGTTGGCACAATGGTTTGAATGAGATACAAAGGCATGGAGTTAAGGGTGCTCTTAATCAAAGTGAGCCTACCCCCAAAAGAAAGTAAGTGAAATTCCCAAATAGAAATTTTATTAGAGATTTTTTGGATTAGCTCATCAAAAAGGTGAGATCTTTTTTGACATTTAAAAAGAGGAGCAGCAAGATAATTAATAGGAAGTTGTTGATGTTAAAAATTAGTAATTCTCAAGATTTGGTTGGTCCTATTGTTAGGGATTTTAGAAGAAGGAATGAAACAACTTTTGCCTTCATTGAGAAAAAGACTGCTTTTGTTGCCAAATTTATTTAAAAGATTCTTAATAGTTTTAATGTCAAGAATTGAGGCATTGCAAAAGATTATAAAGTCATTAGCAAAACTAAGATGAGTGACAGGAAGACCACCTTGAGTTCTATAAAACATCCTAAGATTATTGTAAAAAAGTTCATTCAGACTCCTTGATAGATATTCAACAGTAATAATAAAAATAAAGGTTAATGTTTTGAAGGGAAAAAACATAGGGATTCACCATTCATGATAACAGAGAACCAAACATTTGTAATGCAATTTTTGATGAGGCAGATAAAATAACCAGAAAACACAAGCAAATGAAAAATTTGAAAGAGGAAATCCCAAGAGAGGTTGTCAATAGCTTTAGTGATGTCTAGTTTAAAAAGGATGTTTCCACCTCTGATAGGAACGTCAATGTCATGAATCAACTCTTGTGCTAGAAGTATGTTATCAGATATTGCTCTACCTTTAACGAAGCCAGTTTGATTGTGGGAAATAATTTTATGTAGCAGCGGACTAATTCTATTAGCAATTAATTTTGTAATTAGTTTATGAAAGAAGGTGCAAAGGCTGATAGGTCTGAAATCACCCCAAGATTTAAGATTATTAATTTTGGGAATGAGAACAATGGAAGTACTAGAAAAATATCTAGGTAAAGGGTTACCCTCAAAAAAATCAACAACTGCATCAACAAGGTTAGTCTTAATAATAAGCCAACATTGTTGAAGGAATTGAGTCATGTAGCCATCAGGGCCAGCAACAGAATTAGTGTTCATGCTATTGAGAATAAAACTAATCTCAGCTTTCATAGGACGTAAACTGTGTAAGTGGTTTTCATCATTAGAGATCGCAGAGGAGATCAAATATGTGTTGGAGATTGCCTCTAAGGAGGGGTTGCTATTTAATAAATTATGAAAATGATGTATGACAGAATCTTTAATATCATTATTATCAGTAATCCAGGTTTCGTTATCATTTTGATTTTTTTAATAGAGTTTAAGGCCTTATTTTTTAAAAAAAGAGCATGGAAATACCTTATGTTTCTGTCACCATCAACAATATATTTGCTAGCAGCCTTTTGGTGCCAGTAGGTTTCCTCCATATTCTAATAATTAATCAAGTTATCTTTAGCTGCATTCAAATCATGAAGCTTATTATTGTCAGTCAAAACAGCATCCTCAAGAGAAGAAACAAGTTGTTCCATATTTTTGAGATTTACAAAAAAGATTTTTAAAATGATGCTTGCTCCACCAATTTAGATTTTGTTTAAGCCTTTTTAGCTTAAGCCGAAGGCGAATCATGCCTTTAATAGAATTATCAGGATGAATAAGGGCCCACCAATTAATGGAAACAACATTAATAAAATCACTATGTTGGATACACATATTTTGGAATCTAAAAGGAGTAGGGAAGGATAGTCTAGTGGAGAAATTTTTGACAGAAATCAAAAGCGGAGCATGGTCAGATAAAGTTCTGCTTAAATGTTCAACTAAAGTAAGATGCCATTGATTGATCTAAAAGGAATTAAAGAGGGTCCTATCAAGCTGCTGCCAAAGTCTAGAATTATGCCACGTGAAGTCGAAACCTAAAAAACTAATATCAATCAGATTATAATCAAGAATCATATTAGAAAAGTCTTCCATGGAATGAATGTTAGGATAGCAACCTCCCCTTCTTTCCGAGGAAGTGAGAATACTGTTGAAATCACCACCAACCAACCAAGGTTTGTTGATAGAGGAGGCAAAGGTTTCTAAGTTATCCCAAAGGATGTTCCTACCAGTTCTATTACAAGAAGCATAAATAAAGGAACCAAGTGCAGAAAATTCACCCAATGAGATTTGAACATTAACCAATTGATGAAGATTATCAAGAATAGAGATGTTGACTTGATTATTCCCAAAACACCAAATTTTATTACTAATATTATAAAAGAAGTTTTGAAAGCCAAGCATTTTAGCAACCTGAGTGATCTTAGAAGAGTGTATGAATGGTTCAATAACAACAAGTAAGGTTATGTTATGAGTGTGGCAAAGGCTTCTAACATGGTTGCGGACAATGATAGTCCTAATACCCCTAACATTCTAAATAAGTAAATTAATCATAATAAATAATAAGAAAAGAAGGAAGATAACAGAAGGATAAGAAAAAAATAAGAAGAAGAAAGACACATGATGTAATCATTTATGGGAAGTTAGAGAAGATCTAGTGGTTCTAGTGG
This sequence comes from Cymbidium sinense, assembly GCA_021442155.1. Lineage (NCBI taxonomy): Eukaryota > Viridiplantae > Streptophyta > Magnoliopsida > Asparagales > Orchidaceae > Cymbidium > Cymbidium sinense. Next base: position 353,967,391 of record CM038214.1, on the reverse strand, counting down.
AGCTATTAGTGAACATTCTAGATTTATAGGATTTTTTTAATAACAGTTTGAAAAGGTCTATCTATGTCCAAAGTATCTCCATCCGAAAGAGAGTGGTTTGTGGTATTGAGTAGGAAGAGCTTTTAAAGCATTCTAATGGTGATTTCTCCTTCTGTCGAGTGGGTTGAGAAATTAGGTTAGCATGTGTATCAGTCTGAAGGGTAATAGAAGGAGAGGTTGTGACACCATTAATAGCACAAATTTCATGTTCATTTTTAAGATTACTCTTCAGATTTAGGTCGGTCACCAAAGTATCAACATTTTTCAGAACAATTCTAAAATAAGTTTTGAGAATTTGATCTAACTTGAAATTTCAATTCAAATCACCATTAGGGTTCATATGAATCAAGGTATTACCTTGAGAGGCCAAATTATTACAATTAGAGGCAATGTTAAGTAAGTTATCATTAGCATCCTCACAAACCTCATAAGTATTACTTTTACCAAGCTCAAATGGCTCTCTAGTAGGCAAATTTGTAGATAATAAAAGAGTGGGGGTAGGAGGGTGAGTTCCATTTTGAGTGACTTTAGGTACATAAGCAAATTTATTGGTTTTTTCATTTGCTATAGAGGGATTAGGATCTGACAATTTATTCTTTTTAAGATGAGTATGCAAAACAAAGCATTCATAGTGATCATGACCATGGATCTTACAATGTGTGCAAAAAATAGAGAAATTTTCAAATTCCACTTTTTGATTATAACCAAATTTCTTAGAGCTGGTCCAAACTTTTTTAGGGTACTTTTTGGTAATATCAATCTCAACCAAAATACGAGCAACTGATGGTTGTGATCTCGCAGCGGTGGCCTGATCAATTTGAATGGGTCAGCCAAAGAGAGCCCCAACTGCAAAGAGAACTTGATGGGTAACGTAATGTAATCTCATGTTTGGAAAAGCTAGCCATAAAGGAACAATTGGTGATTCCTCTTTGACATCAAAAAGAGGAGACAATTTCAAAAGTCTCATTTGATAATTATACACAAAGTAGGAGCGACGAGCAAAAACTCTTGAGTAATCTAAGTCATTAGATAGCTACATAAGGATATGCCTAGGATCAATCAATCCGATAGTGAAAATGCTAGAGAGATTTAGGCTATGAGAAAAGGATTGGATGTTATCAAGAGTCGGGCAATGTAAGGAAAATATACCAACTGAAGAGAATTCAAAAGGCTTCACCAACTTTTCCACATCAAGATCCGAGCACATTACAACAAGAATTCCATGAAAAGATGTTGAGATCAAATTGACTGAAGCATTAAAGGATGTGTTCTTACCAGATAATGCGTCCTTGAAGGACTTAATAGCAGGCAGAGTACCGGATGGAGTTGGATCCATAATACCTTTGAAAGAGAAAGGGACACTCACATTAGCGGCCAAACAAAGACAAAAAATCTAGAAACTGTGATTGAGAAGGATCGAAACTCGGCCAAGCCCCAAGGAAAACACAAGGGAACATGAAATCTCCAGAGAGCGTCGCGGCCGAGGGGACTTAGTTTTAGTTGGGTTTTGAGGGTTTAGGGTTTAAGGTTTAGGGTCTAGGGTTTAGGGTTTAGGGTTTAGGGCTTTTAGGGTTTATGGCTTAGCTTTTAGGTTTAGGGTTTATGCTTTAGTTTAGGGTTTAGGGTTTACATTTTAGGTTTAGGGTTAAAGTTTTAGTTCAGGGTTTAACATTATTGGCTTTTTTTAATAGAGAATAAATTCAGATTCAACATTTCTTTTTTTTATTTCATCAACCAAGTAGCACACCTAGTTTTTCAAGACATAAGCGTCAATATAGATCAAAAATCAACACGATAGCGTAAAGAAAAAATCCTAGAAAATTAGAATAATCTCTAATATAATGATACACTTCAATAAATAACAAATTGGATTGGTTGTTCTATAGTTTCCTTAGTTCCCATATGAACCACCCTGGCCTCTTGAGTAGCTGGATCCACCATCATATCCCCGATCTCTCCTTTTGCCACCACCATGGCTGTAACCTCTGTCGCTCCTCCCGCCTCCAGAAACACCACTGCTTTGACCACCACCTTCATAATAGCTCTAGATCCCCACCACCGTTGCACAACCACCTCAGCCACTCCCTCCATCTAGATTGAGCCTGGTTGACGGTGATGTTTCTACCGTCAAGGTTCTGCCCATTTTCAGGGTTGAGGTTTATGTTTAAGTTTATTAGGTTTTAGGGTTTTGGTTTATTTTTTAATTTATTTAGTAACTTTAGGTTTGGATTTACGGTTTGGGGTTTAGAGTTTACGGTTTAGGGTTAGGGTTTAGGGTTTATAGGGTTTACTATTTAGGGTTTATGGCTTAGGGTTTAGGGTTAGCTTAGGGTTTAGGATTCAGGGTTTATGGTTTAGACTTTAGGGTTTATGGTTTTTATGATTTAGGGTTTTGGGTTAGTTTAGAGTTTAGGGTTTAGGTTAGGGTTAGGGTTTAAGGTTTAAGGTTTAGTGTTTAGGGTTTATGGTTTAGGGTTTAGGGTTAGTTTATGGTTTAGGGTTTTTTTAAATTAAGTAAACTAGTAGGTTTAACTTTATTTAGTTTATTTTCTATCTATTTTAGTTTTTTTTAGGTTTTTTTTTTATTTAGTTCAATTTATTTATTCTAGGTTTATTTATTTTAGTTTAGGTTTTTTATCTTATTTTTTATGTTTAGGTTTAGGTTTAGGTTTATTTTTTAGTTTAGTTTTTTTTAAGTTTAGGTTTTATTTTTTATTTTTAGGTTTAGGTTTTTATTTTATTTTCTTATGTTTAGGTTTTAGGTTTTTATTTTAGGTTTGTTTTTATGCCTTAATTTTTAGTTTAGGTCTATGTTTATTTTTAATTTAATTTATTTTATTTAGTTTAGGGTTTAGATTTAATTTTTAAGGTTTATTTATTTAGGTTTAATTTGATTTAGGTTTAGGTTCAGGGTTTTATGCTTTTTAGGTTTAGGGTTTAGGTTAGGATCAGGTTTAGGTTTAGGGTTTGGTTTTAGATTTTAACCAGGGTTTAGGGTTTAGGTTTAGTGTTTAGTGTTTAGGCATTAGGTTTGGTTTTAGGTTTAGTTTAGGCCCAGTTTAGGTCAGTTTAAGTCAGGTTTATATTTATAGTTTAGTATTTTGGGTTTATTTAGGCTAGATTTGATTAGCGTTGATTTAGTTTAGGGGTTTAGGTTTAGTTTGGTTTAGGTTACAAAATTTTAAGTTTAGGTTATAGGTTTAGTTTAGGTTTAAGGTTTAGGTTATATTTATTTTAGGTTTAGATTAGGTTTAGGTTGTAGTTTATGGTTGTAGGTTTAAGGTTTAAAGATTAAGTAAATTTTAGTGTTTATCATTTAGGGTTTAAGATTTAGGGTTTAGGGTTTAGGGTTTATTGTTTAGGGCTTTTAGGGTTTAGGGTTTAGGTTTTAAGTTTAGGGTTTAGGGTTTAGATTTTAGGTTTAGGGTTCAAGTTTTAGTTTAGGTTTTAAGGTTTTTGGTTTTTTTAATAGAGAAAAAATTCAGATTCAACATTTCTTCTTTTCGATTACATCAACCAAGTAACACACCAAGTTTTTTAAGACACAAGCATTAATATAGATCAGAAATCAACACGATGGAGCAAATCAAAAATCCTAGAAAACTAGAATTATCTCAACTATAATGACACACTTCAATCAGTATCAAATTGAATTGGTTGTTCTATAGTTTCCTTAGTTCCCATCAGAACCACCCTGGCCTCTCAAGTAGTAGGATCCACCATCATATCCCTGATCTCTCCTTCTGCCACCACCATGGCTGTAACTTACATTGCTCCTCCCGCCTCCATAAACACCATTGCTCTGACCACCACCTTTATATCCACCAGCACCTCTAGATCCCCCACCACCATTGTGATAACCACCACCTCCACCTTCACCTCCACTACTAGATCTAGACTGAGCCTGATTGATAATGATGTTCCTACCATCAAGGTTCTGCCCATTTTTAAGGTTGAGGTTTATGTTTAGATATATTAAGTTTTAGGGTCTTGGTTTATTTTCTAATTTATTCAGTAACTTTAGGCTTGGGTTTAGGATTTGGGGTTTAAGGTTTAGGGTTTAGGGTTTAGGGTTTAGAGTTTAGGGTTTAGGGTTTAGGGTTTTAGGTTTTAGGGTTTGTGCTTTTAGGGTTTAGGGTTTAGGGTTAGGGATTAGGGTATAAAGTTTAGTGCTTTTTAAGGTTTAGAGTTTAGGGTTTATGGTTTAGGGTTCAATATTTTAGCTTTAGGGTTTTGTATAGGTTCTTGTTTAGGGTTTAGCTTAGGTGGTTTGGGTTTAGGAGGGTTTAGGTTGAGTTTAGGGTTTAGGTATGGTTTATGATTTAGTTTATTTGAGTTTAGTTTTGGTTTGGTTAGGGTTTAGGTTTAGTTTATTTAGGGTTTAGGTTTATGGTTTCTGGTTAGTTTATATTTTCTATTTATTTTATTTTTTTTATTTTTACTTAAGTTTATTTTCTATTATTATTTAGTTTTGTTGATTTATTCTAGTTTTATTTCTTTTAGTTTAGGTTTTTTTTTCTAATTTTTTTAGGTTTAGGTTTAGGTTTATGGTTATTTTTTAGTTTAGTTTTTTTTTAAGCTTAAGTTTTATTTTTTATTTTTAGGTTTAGGATTTTATTTTATTTTTTTAGGTTTAGGTTTTAGGTTTTTATTTTAAGTTTATTTTTATGCTTTCATTTTTAGTTTAGGTTTAGGTTTGTTTTTAATTTAATTTATTTTATTTAGTTTAATGTTTAGGTTTATTTTGGTTGTTTATTTTTTTTTTAAGTTTATTATTTTGGGGTTTAGGTTTAGGGTTTTAAGGTTTTATGGTTTATATTTTAGGGTTTAGGGTTTTGGGTTTATTAGTTTAGTTTAGGGTTAGGTTTAGATTTTAAGTTAAGGGTTTAGTTTAATTTATGCAGGTATAGTTTTAGGGTTTAGGGTTTAGGGTTTAGGGTTTTGTGTTTAGGGCTTAGGTTTTAGTTCTAGGGTTTAGGTTATAGTTTAGTGTTTAGGGTTAGTTTAGGGTTTAGGGTTTAGTGATTAGGCATTAGAGTTGAGGGTCTTTAGGGGTTTAGGGTTTAGGGTTACTTAAAATTTTAGAGTTTAGGGTTTTAGGGTATAGGGTTTAAGATTTAAGGTTTAGGGTTAATGTTTGGGTTTATGGTTTAGGGTTTAGGATTTAATGTTTAGGGTTGGGTTTATGGTTGGTTTAGATTTAAGGTTTAGGTGGTTTAGTTTTAGCATTTAGGGTTTAGGATTTAGGGTTTAGAGTTTAGGGTTTTCTTAAAAAAAACATTAGGTAAACCGATAGATTTAGATTTATTTAGTTTTTTTTTACTTTTTTTCTTTTTCTATTTTTCTTTTTTATTTTTATTTAGGTATATTTTTTATTTTTATTATGTTTAGTTTATATATTTTATGTTTATTTATTTTAGTTTAGTTTTTTTTATTTTAGTTTATTTTTTAGGTTTACGTTTAAGTTTATTTGTTATTTTAGTTTTATTTTTATTTTATTTTCTAAGTTTAGGTTTTATTTATTTATTATTTTTTTGGTTTAGGTTTTTATTTTATATTTTAGGTTTTTATTTTAGGTTTAATTCTAGATTTTATTTTTTATTTTAAGTTTAGGTTTAATTTTAGTTTAGTTTATTTTATTTAGTTTAGGGTTTAAGTTTAGTTTATTTTAAGTTGAAGTTTAGGTTTTGTTTATTTAAGTTTAGTTTATTTTAGTTAGTTTTTTTTTAAGTTTAAGGTTTAGGTTTTATTTTTTATTTCTTTTTAAGTTTTTTTTTTGGTTTATTTTTAAGCTTTAGGTTTTAATTTAGTTGTTATTTTATTTTATTATTATTTTATTTAAGATTTTTAGGTTTGGTTTATTTTATTTTTATTTTATGTTTGGGTTCTATTTTATTTATGTTTTTGATTTTTATGTTTATTATATTTTTATGTTACTTGAAGTTTTTATTTGTTTAATTTTAGTTTAATTTTTAGTTTTTTAATTTTAATTTTAGGTTTAGGTTTATGTTTAAGTTTAGGTTTAGGTTTTAGTATAGATTTTTAGTTTAGTTAGGTTTAGGTTTTTTTATTTATTTTATTTTTTTATTTTATTTAGTTTAGATTTAGGGTTTAGGGTTTAGGGTTTAAGGTTTAGGGTTTAGGTTTGTTGTTTATGGTTTAGGGTATAGGGCTTAGGATTATTGGTTTTAGGGTTCATGCTTTTGGGGTCAGGGTTTAGGTTTTATGGTTTTAGCATTTAGGGTTTATGTTTAGGGTTAAAGGTTTAGGGTTTAGGGTTTTAGGGTTTCGGGTTTAGGGTTATTTGTTTAGAGTTTAGGGTTTGGGGTTAGAATTTTATTTATTTATTTATTTTTAAATTACATAGATTGGTAAGTTTATGTTTATTTAGTTTATTTTTTTATTTTTATTTAGGTTTATTTTTATTTTTTTATTTTAGGTTAATTTTTATTTATTTTTACTTTAGTTTATTTTTAGGTTTTATTTTTTAGTTTAGGTATAGGTTTATGTTTAGTTTATTTTATTTTATTTAGTTCAGTATAAGGTCTAGGTTTAGTTTATTTTACTTTTGGGGTTAGGTTTTATTTATTTTAGTTTATTTTACTTTAGTTTAGGTTTTGGTTTATTGTATTTTTATTTTAAGTTTAGTTTTTTTAGTTTTGGGTTTAATTTTGATTTTTTATTTATTTTTAGGTTTTATTTTTTACTTTATTTTTTAGCTTTAGGTTTTTATTTAGTTTTTATTTTATTTTATTTTAAGTTTATTTTATTTTTATTTTAGGTTTTATTTTAATTTTATTGAGGTTTTTTATTTTTTAAGTTATTTTAGGGATTTATTTATTTTATTTTAGTTTAGCTTTTATTTCTAATTTTGGTTTCTTTTTTAAGTTTAGGTTTTGGTTAAGGTTTTAGTTTATGTTTTTATGTTAATTTATTTTATGTATTTTATTTTGGTTTAGGTTTCTTATTTATTTTATTTTTAGGTTTTATTTAGTTTAGGTTTAGGTTTTTAGCTTTTTAGGGTTTAGGATTTAAGGTTAATTTAGGGTTTAGGATTTTTGGTTTTTTTTAACAGAGAACAAATTCAGATTCAACATTTTTTTCTTTTCGATTTCATGAACCAAGTAACACACCAAGTTTTCTAAGACACAAGTGACGACGTAGATAAAAAATGACCACGTAAAAAGTGAATCAAAAACCTTAGATAACTAGGATCATCTCTTCTATAAAGACATAATTCCATAAGCAGAAGATTTGATGAGCTAATCTTTATTTTTTGTTGTCCCATTAGAACCATCCCAACTTCTCGAGTAGTGATATCCACCATCATAGCCTCGAGCTATGCCTCCCCACCACCACTGCTGTAACTTTCGTCACTCCTCCCACCTCCATAACCACCACTACTCTGACAACCACCTCCATATCCACCAACATCTCTAGATCCCCCACCACCACTATGATAACAGTCACCTCCACATTCACCTCCATTGCCAAATCTGAGCCTTTATGATGTTCATGTCAAGGTTCATTCATAGGGGTTTAGGTTTAGGTTTGGGTTTATTAGATTTTAGGATTTAGGTTTATTTATTAATTAATTTAGTTACTTTAGGTTTAGATTTAGGGTTTGGTGTTTAGGTTTTAGGGTTAATGTTTTGGGTTTTAGGTTTAAGGTTTAGGTTTTAGGGTTTAGGGTTTTAGGGTTTATACTTTTAGGGTTTAGGGTTTAGGTTTTTGTAGGGTGTAGGGATAGGGTTTAAGGTTTAGGGTTGTAGGTTTAGGGCTCAGGGATTAGGGTTTAGGGTTTAGGATTTAGGGTTTAATTTTTTTTTAAAATTAATAAACTGATTGGTTGAGGTTTATTTAGTCTATTTAGTTTATTTTTTATTTATTTAGGGTTTATGATTTATTATTTAGGGTTTAAGTTTTAGGGTTTAGAAATTAGGGTTTAGGGTTTTAAGGTTTAGGGTTTAGAGTTTAAGGTTTAGGGTTTTTAGAATTTAGGGTTTAGGTTTTTGGTTTAGGGTTCAAGTTTTAGTTTAGGATTTAAGGTTTTTTGTTTTTTGTGCTTTTTAATAGAGAAAAAATTAAAATTCTATATGTCTTATTTTCAATTTCATCAACTAAGTAACACACCAAGTTTTCTTAGACACAAGCAAAAAAATAGATCAAAAATTAGCACGCATAGAACTAATCCAAAACTCTGGATAAATAGAACCATCTCTACTATCAAAACACAGTTTCATAAATAATAGATCAAATCAGATGTTCTTCAACTTCTCTAATTCCAATCAGACCCACCCAGCCTCTCGAGTAGTGGGATCCACCATCATATCCTCGATCTCCTCGCCACCACCATAGTTTGTAACCTCGCATTCTCCCACCACTATAACCACCATTTACTCACCACCTTTTATCCACCAGACCTCCAAATCCCTCACCACCACTGATAAGCTTCCCTTCACCTCCACCACCAAATCTAGGGATCCTAGTTGGTGATGTTTGCCATCAAGGTTTTTTTAGGGTTTTGGATTAGGATTAGGTTTATTTTATAATTTATTTAGTTACTTTTGATTTAGATTTAGGGTTTGGGGTTTAGGGTTTAAGGTTGGGGTTTAGGGTTTAAGGTTTAGTTTTAGGGTATAGGGTTTATGGTTTTGGCATTTATGCTTTTAATATTTAGTGTTTAGGGTTTAAGGTTGGAGGTTTATGGTTTAGGATTTAAGGTTTAGGTTTTTTTTCTAAAAACATAATAATAAAGTAAACTGGTAGGTTTTGGTTTATCTAGTATATTAAGTTTATTTTTTTTTTATTTTAGTTACTTTATTTTTAATTCTTATTTAGGTTTATTTTTAATTTTTATTTGGTTTAGTTTATTTATTTTAGATTTGGTTTTTTATTTAAATTTATTTTTTTAGGTTTAGGTTTAGGTTTATGTTTATTTTTTAATTGGGTTTTAATTTTATTATATTTTTTAGGTTTAGGTTTTATTTTTTATTTTTAAGTTTAGGTTTAGGTTTTCATTTTATTTTTGAGGTTTAGGTTTTAGGTTTTTATTTTATGTTTATTTTTAGGGTTTATTTTTAGTTTAGGTTTAAGTTTTTTTTGTTTTTTTAATTTATTTGGATTACATTTAGGCGTAGGTTTAGTTTATTTTAGGTTTAGGTTTACATTTTGTTTATTTTAGTTGAGGTTTAGGTTTATTTTATTTTTATTTTAGGTTTAAAATTTTTTTTAGTTAGGGTTTAAGTTTTATTTTATATTTATGTTTTGGTTTATTTTTTAAGTTTAAATTTTTATTTACTTTATATTTTATTTTATTTTAAATTTATTTTATTTTTATTTTACATTTAGTTTTTATTTTATTTAGGTTTTTTATTCTTAGGTTTATATTTTTAGTTTAGTGTATATTTTTATTTATTTTATTTTATTATATTTTTTTTACTTTTATTCTATTTTAAGTTTAGGTTTAGACTTTAGTTTTGATATTTATTTTAGCTTATTTTATTATTTTATTTAGGTTTAGGTTTTTTATTTATTTTATTTTTAAGTTTTGTTTAGTTTAGGTTTAGGTTTTTAGGTTGTTATGTTTTAATGTTTAGAGTTTAGGGTATAGGGTTTAAGGTTTAGGGTTTGAAGGTTTAGAGTTTTAAGTTTTAGGGTTTAGGGTTTAGGGTTTAGGATTTAGGGTTTAGTGTTTAGAATCTAGGGTTTATGGTTTTTAGGGTTTAGGGTTTAGGGATTAGGGTTGGTTTAAGTTTTAGGGATTGTTTAGGGTTTAGGCTTTAAAGTTTAGGGTTTTTAGGATTTAGGGTTTTTGATTTTTGGTTTGTTTAGAGGTTAGGGTTTTAAGGCTTAGGGTTTAGGGTTTAGGGTTTAGGGTTAGGGTTAGTGTTTAAGGTTTAGGTTTTAGGGTTTAGGGTTTAGGTTTTAGGGTTTTTTAATGTTTAGGGTTTAGTGTTTAGGATTTAGGGTTAAGGGTTTAGGATTTAGAGTTTATAGTTTAGGGTAATACATGTAAACCCGTAGGTTTAGGTTTATTTAATTTATTCAATTATTTTTTATTTATTTTAGTTTATTTTATTTTATACCTTCATTTAGATTTTTTTTATTTAGTTTAGTTTATTTGTCAAAGTTTTATTTAATTTAGTTTAGGTTTTTTATTTTAGTTTTTTTTAAGGTTTGTGTAGGTTTATGCCTATTTGTCAGTTCAATTTTATTTTTATTTTTAATTTTTAGGTTTAGGTTTTTACTTTATTTTTTTAGGTTTAGGTTTTAGGTTTTTATTTTATCTTTATTTTTAGATTTTATTTTTTTAGTTTATTTTATTTTATTTAGTTTAAGGTTTAGGTTTAGGTTTAAGTTTTATTTATTTTGTTTAGTTTATTTTAGCTTAGGTTTCAGTTTATTTTATTTTGTTTATTTTAGGTTTTGGTTATTTTAAAGATTATTGTTGATACTAAGATTATCAATGTTATAAGTGTCTATGCTCGTCAAGTAGGTTTGGTGGTAAGCTCAAAAGAAAAATTTTAGAATGAATTAGAGAGACTAATACGAAAGATACCTCTTGAAAAGGAAGTATTTTTTGGAGGAGATTTAAATAGACATGTTTGTAGAGTGATAGAAGATTTTAAAAGTATTCATGGTGGTTATGAATTTAGAGTGACTAAGGAAGAAGGTGGGACTATATTAGATTTTGCTTTAGCCTGTGATTTTGTAGTTGCTAATACTTTATTTAGGAAAAGAGATGAACATATTATTACTTATAAAAATGGATCTAGTAAAACACAGATTGATTATTTTTGATAAAAATAGATCGCTTAGATTGTAAAGATTGTAAGGTCATTCCAAGTGAAATTTTAAGTCATCGTTATTAGTTTTAGATTTTAAGATGAAAGGTCGTAAGAGAAAAAATAAACTAAATTATTGACCTAGGATTAGATGGGGACACTTAAAGAATACAAATAAAAATATTTTTAAGAGCAAGCTACAAGAAATTAAAGTTTGGGATGTTCATAAGGAAGCTTACGTTATGTGGGAAAAAATATCAAGTGAAATTAAGCAAGTTGCTAAAGATGTGCTTGGCGAATCAAAAGGAAAAGCTTCTTTTAATAAGAATAGTTGGTGGTGGAGTCAGAGTGTGCAAGAAAAGATAAGAAATAAGAAGCATTGTTATAACACTTGGTTTAGATGTAAAAACTCGGAGAATTGGGAAAGATGTAAAATGGCATGTAGAGATTCTAAGAAAGCGATATATGATGCAAAACATTTAGCTTTTAGTGATTTATACAATAGATTAGATACCGAAGAAGGTGAAAGATGTATGTATAAGTTAGCCAACCAAAGAGATAGGAGAAGTAAAGACATAGTTCAAGTGAGGGGTATTAAGGATGATAATAATAAAGTGCTTTTCTTAGAAAAAGATATTGAAAGTAAGTGGATGAGATATTTTAATAAACTTTTCAATGAAGGATCGAAAAGTACATTCTTAGCAAGCTTAATGCCCTAAACAAAAAGAATTTCATTTTATCATCGATTAGTAAATCAAGTTAGTGAAGCTTTAAAGAAAATGAAATGTGGAAAAGCAAGAGGACCGATAATATTCCAATAGAAGTGTGGAAATGTTTAGAAGATCATGGAATTTCTTGGCTTACAAATCTTTTATTGTTATTTTAAAGACTAAAAGATGACGGTGGAGAAAGAGTTTGTTGGTTCCTATATTTAAGAATAAAGGTGATGCACAAGAGTGTGCAAATTATAGAGGAATTAAGTTAATGTGCCATACATTAAAATTATGGGAGAGAGTAATTGAGCATAGGTTATGATGTGATACAGAAGTTTCTCACAATCAGTTTGGTTTCATGCTAGCTAGATCTACTATGGATGCTATACATTTGTTAAGAGGTTTGATGGAGAAGCATAGGGAAAATAAGAAGGATCTACATATGATATTTATTGATTTAGAGAAAGCTTATGATAAAGTTTCAAGAGATTTTCTTTGGAGAGTTCTAGAAGAGAAAGAAGTTAATATTGGTTATATTCAAGTCATTAAGGATATGTATACTAGAGCTATTACTTGTGTCCAAACACAAGGAGGATTGAAAAAATATTTTCTTATTTCAGTTGGATTACATCAAGGATCAACATTAAACCCTTATCTTTTTTACTTTAGTTATGGATGTTCTTACGAGGCATTTATAAGAAGTTGTACCTTGGTGTATGCTTTTTGCTAATGACATTCTTCTTGTTTATAAAAAAAGAGAGGGAGTCCAACAAAAACTTGGATTATGGAGGTCAACTTTAGAGTCTAAAGGTTTTCATTTAAGTAGATCTAAAACTGAATATATGGAGTGTAATTTTAGTTGTAGAAGTTTTATTGGTAGTGTTGTGACTTTAGGTTATCAAGTCATTAATAAGAGTGAGCTTGATATTTAGGCTCTATTGTTCAAAATGATGGTGAAATAGATGGAGATGTTATTAGTAGAATTCAAGTTGGATGGTTGAAGTGGAGGAATGCAACTGGCCTATTATGTGATAGAAAAATTCCACTTAAACTTAAGGGAAAATTTTATAAGGTGGTCGTAAGACCTACAATGACTTATGGTGCATAATGTTGGCCAATGAAAGAGAAACATAAGACTAAGTTAAGTGTTACAGAGATGAGGTTGCTCAGGTGGATGAGTGGCTTTACCCTTAGAGATAGAATGCAAAATGAGTATATTCAGGAAAAAGCTGGAGTATCTCCAGTGGTAGATAAGATTAGAGAGAGTCGCCTTAGATGGTTTGGCCACATAAAGCTTCGACCGTCCAATGATCGATTAGGAGAGTAGATGCATTAGATTTGCCTTATGTTAAGAAAGGTAGAGGTAGACCTAAAAGACTTGTTTAAGATGTATAAAAATGATCTTAGTATCGAATTAAATGAGAATTTGACTTAATAGGACACAATGGAGTAAGGATTCATGTAACCCCAGTGGGATTAAGGCTTGTTGTTGTTGTTGTTGTTGTTGTTGTTGTATGGTTTAGGTTTTAGGTTTTTATTTTAGGTTTATTTTTAGGTTTTATTTTTTATTTTAAGTTTAGGTTAATTTTTAGTTTATTTTATTTAACTAAGTTTAGGTTTAGGTTTAGGTTTAGTTTATTTTAGGTTTAAGTTTATGTTTAATTTATTTCAATTTAGTTTATTTTAGTTTACGTTTACGTTTATTCTACTTTGCTTATTTTAATTTGTATTTTATATATTTTCAACTTTTTTTAAGTTTTTTAGTTTATTTATTTATTTATATTTATATTTATTTTATTTTATTTAATTTATGTTTATTTATTTATTTAGTTTAGGTTTTATTTTATTTAGTTTAGTTTTGTTTAGTTTTAGGTTTATGGTTTAGTTTTAGGTTTTAGGTTTAGGTTTAGGTTTAATGTTTAGGGTTTAGTATTTAGCATTGTAGGTTTAGGGTTTACGGTTTAGGGTTTAGCATTTAGGGTTAGGGTTATTTTATTTTATTTTATTTTTTATTTAGGATTTAGGATTTAGGATTGTAGGTTTAGGGTTTTGGGTTTAGGGTATAGGGTTGTAGGTTTTAGGGTTTAAGGATTAAGTTTTTTTTTAACATAGAATAAATTCAAATTCAACATTTCTTCTTTTTGATTTCATCAACCAAGTAGCACCCCAAGTTTTCTAATACATAGGAGATGACATTGATAAAAAATGATCACCCATAGAGCAAATCAAAAATCCTAGATAAGTAGAACCGTCTTTACTATAAAGACACAATTCCATAACTGGTAGATCGGATCGACCATTCATTAATTTCTCTAGTTCCCATCAAAACCTCCTTCACCTCTTGAGTAAATGGATTAGCCATCATATTCTCGATCTTTCCCTCCGCCACCACCATAGTTGTAGCCTCCGTCGCTCCTCCCGACTCCATAACTGCCACTGCTCCAACGATCACCTCCATATCCACCAGCACCTCTAGATTCCCCACCACCACTATGATAATTGCTTCCTCTGCCTTCGCCTCCATTGCTAGATCTAGACTGAGCCTAGTTGATGGTGATGTTCTTGTCATTAAGGTTCTACCCATTCTTAGGCTTTAGGGTTAATTTAGGGTTTATGGTTTAGGGTTTGGGGTTTAAAGTATAGGATTGTAGGTTTTACAGTTTAGGGTTTTTCTTTAGAGAACCCCATGTAGGGGAATTTTATTACCACAAAAAGGGGCGGGGTTACAAGATCCTTAAGAGGGGATAAACTCAAGAACTACTGCTCAAAGGGCTACAAACAGACTAGAGAGTGATTACCCTATCTAAGTATAACCAAAATAAAAGGAAAAAAGAAAAGCAAAAAGAAAAATGGCAAGAGATACAAAAGTAGCAAAAAAAGAAAAGCTAGAGGACAGCCTTCACCCAAAGCTTAAGAAGATGAGAGAAGTATTTTCCACCTCCATAGATGGAACCTGCAAGGAAACAACACAGAACTTGCAATCAGATAGAAGAAGAAATTAGCATAGGTAAAGAGATACAAACAAAATTAATTAAAAATCTAAATAAAAGTGTGAGAAATTTAGGAGTGTGTGAAGGAAAGCTCAGGCTCAATCACAATAGAATGGGGCAGCCACAAACATGATCATCCAAACTTCAAAGGAAGGGCTTCATCACAAGTGCTACTACCGGCCAAATTATGAATGAAATCATCCCAGCCATCATAGCCTACATACCTGGGGGAAGGCAACTGCCACTGGATGAAAATCATATGATCTTTAATACCTACATACCAAGCAATAGCAAAATACATTATAGAATGAAAGGAAACACTGTTCAGTATGGCAAAGGGATGCCACAAATCCCTTGTAAGAGAAGCATCACCCAAGTATTCCACCATAACATGAGAATGAATATCTAAGAAAAAACCCTACCTAGATGAAACATCAAGACAAAGAAAATAGCCCCATAGTGATGAAAGCTAATTAGGAGCAACAACCACCTATTTATAGCTAGATCATAATAGTAATTTTACAGGTCTAATAGAGCAAAGAGTAAACTTAGCCAATATGAATAGCCAAGGGTTTAGGGTTTAGGGTTTAGGGTTTTAGGGTTTTAGGGTTTAGGGTTTAGAGTTTAGGGTTTAGGGTTTAGTGTTTAGGGTTTAATGTTTTATTTAAAATTAAGTAAACCAGCAGGTTTAGGTTTGTTTAGTTTATTTTTCATTTATTTGAGTTTACTGAATTTTTCATTTTTATTTACTTTTACTATTTATTTTTACTTAGTTTAGTTTATTTATTTTAGTTTAGTGTTAAGGGTTTAGGATTTAAGGTTTAGGGTTTAGGGCTTTGGGTTTTAGGGTTTAGGCTTGGAGGTTTAGGGTTGTAGGTTTAGGGTTTAGTGTTTAGAGTTTAGGGTTAGTTTTAACTTTTACGATATAGGGTGAGGGTTTTTTTATTTTTTTTTACTTTTAAAATTTTTTAATCTTTTAAAATTAAGTTAACAGGTAGGTTTAGGTTTATTTAGTATATTTTTTTATTTATTTTAGCTTATTTAATTTTATTTTCATTTAGGCTTATTTTTAATTTTTTTAATTTTAGTTTTGGTTTTTTTTTAGCTTCATTTTTAGGTTTAGGTTTAGGTTTGGGTTTATTTTTTAGTTTACTTTTGTTTTTATTTTATTTTATATGTTTATGTCTTATTTTTTATTTATAAGTTTAGGTTTAGGTTTTTATTTTAATTTTTTAGGTTTAGGTTTTAGGTTTTTATTTTAGGTTTATTTTCATGTTTTACTTTTAGTTTAGGTTTTGGTTTTTTTATAGTTTATTTTATTTTTTTTAGTTTATGTTTTGGTTTAGGTTTAGTTTATTTTAGGTTTAAGTTTAGATTTTAATTTAGTTTAGTTTAGTTTATTTTTGTTTATGTTTAGGTTTATTTTATTTTTATTTTTTGTTTAGGTTTTTTTTTAGTTAAGGGTTTAGGTTTTATTTTTTATTTATTTTTAGGATTATTTTTAAGGTTTAGGTGTTTATTTAGTTTTTGTTTTATTTTATTATAGGTTTATTTTTCATTTCAGGTTTAGTTTATATTTTATTTAGGTTTTTTATTTTTTAGTTTAGTTTAGGTTTTTATTAAGTTTATTTTCTTTTTAGGTTTAGGTTTAGGTTTAGGTTTTAGTTTATGTTTTTATTTTATTATATTTTTTATTTTATTTTGGTTTTGGTTTTATTATTTATTTTATTTTTAGGTTTTATTTAGTTTAGGTTTAGGTTTTTACCTTTTTAAGGTTCAGGGTTTATGGTTTAAGGTTTAGGGTTTAAGGTTAGTTTAGAGTTTAGGGTTTAGGGTTTGGGGTTTAGGGATTAGGGTTTAGGGTTGAGGGTTTAGGGTTTTGGTTTTAGGGTTTAGTTTAGTTTAGGCAGTGGCCTGC
Source organism: Cymbidium sinense (assembly GCA_021442155.1). Lineage (NCBI taxonomy): Eukaryota > Viridiplantae > Streptophyta > Magnoliopsida > Asparagales > Orchidaceae > Cymbidium > Cymbidium sinense. The sequence goes on along the minus strand of CM038214.1, from coordinate 353,950,944 downwards.
TTTTGTCATCATGGCCCAGTGGCCCATGAAATGTAGCCTGGTCTATCTAGCATAGCCTAGTGGCTGGCCCTCATCTGCTTTTAGTGGGTTTGTGGCCTAGGCCTGGGGCTTAGGGTTGTCTTAGTTTAGGGTTTTGATTCCTAAATTTAGTGTTTAGATTTTTGTTTCTTTTTTTACAAAACAAATTCATTTCAATATTTCTTTTATTTTATCAACCAAGTAACTCACCAACTTTTGTAAGACCCAAGTGGTTACATAGATCAAAATGAGCATCCATAGAGCAAATCAAAAACTCTAGATAACTTGAACCGTCTCTATTATAAAGGCACAATTCCATAAGCAGCAGATTGGATCGATTATTATTCAGTTTCTCGAGTTCCCATTAGAACCACTCCATCCTCTCAAGTAGCAAGATCCACAATCATATCCCCGATCTCTCCCTCTACCACCACCATGGTTATAACCTCTATCGCTCTTCTGGCCTCCATAACCACCACTGCTGCAACCACCAACTCCATATCCGCTAGCACATCCATATCCACCAAAGACCTCCATATCCCCACCACCACTATGATAACCACCGCCTCCGCTGCCTCCAAAGACTAGATCTGACCGAGCCTCATTGATGGTAACGCTCTTGCCCAAGGTTCATATTCTGTTTAGGTTTAGATTTAAGTTTATGTGTGGAGGGTTTAGGTTTTTTAATTTATTTAGTTACTTAGGTTTATTTTGGGGGGTTTATGGTTTAGGTTTAGGGAAGGTGGGTGGTGTGGCCCAGGTTTAGGGGGTTAAGAGTTTTGGGTTTATGCTTTTAGCTTTAGAGATGGGTTGTGATCAGTGGCTTAGTGGCCCAGAGTTTGTGCTTAGTGGCCCAGATCAGCCTGTAGTATCTGGCCCATGATTTAGGGCTCAGGGCCCAAGCCTCAGCCTGGCTCATGTCTTGGCCCATGTGGCTCAGTGGCCCAGCCTTTGGCAGCTCAGGCCCAGAGCTCATGGCCCAGGGCTCAGGATCAGGGCCTGTGGCCCAGGGTCACACTCTGGCAGCCTGTGGCCCAGGGCTGTCAGATCAGAGCCAGTGGCCCAGGAACCAGGGCCTGTGGCCTGTGGCTCCAGCCCAGCAGCTCAGTGCCCAAGCCCAGGTCCTTTGTGGCTCAGATTCCAGGGTCATTCTGAATCAGTACTCAGGCCCAGCCTGTGGGCTCTAGCCCAGGTACCTCAGGCTCATGGCCTGCAGCCCAGGGGTCCACCCAGCCTGGGCCTCAGGGCCCAGGGCTCATCTATCTTCAGGGCATCAGGCCTGGCGTCATCTTAGCCTCTTGTGGCTGAGGCCTTTTAAGGCTAAGCCTAGTTATTATTAGTTTATCTTAGTTATCTTAGGTCAGTAGGGCTCATGTTATCCATTTATCTTATTCTTTTATTTTATTATATTTTTAATGCCTTTATTTTATCTTTATTTAGGTTTAAATATTTTATTTAGTAGATTTTGGTATTTTAGTTTAATTTAGGTTTTTCTTTTTATTTTATTTTATTTAGTTTAGGTTTTAGTTAATCCAGTTTAGGTTTAGTATTTATTTTAGTTTAGTTCTCTTTAGCTTTAGGATTTATGTTTATTTTATTTTGTTTATTATTTTAGGTTTTTTTTTTTTAGTTTTTTTATTTTATTATATTTTAGGTTTATTTTTAGGTTTAGGTTTTATTTAGTTTATTTTATTTGGTTTTACATTTTTACATCTTATTTATGCTTATTTATTTTTTGGTTTATTTTATTTTTTACACTTTATTTAATTTTTTTATCTACTTTATTTAATATTTTATTTTATTTTATTTTAGAGGTTTAGTTTTAGTTAGGTTTATTTCTTTAGTTTTTTTTTATTTTATTTTATTTTAAATTTTATTTTTATGTTTTTTTATTTTTTATTTTAGGTTTTATTTAGTTTAGGTTTAGGTTTTAGCTTTTTAGGGTTTAGTTTTTAGGTTACTGAGGTTTAGGATTTTGGCTAGAGCATTTTATCCTGGGATTTAGGGTTTTAATTTTAGGTTTAGCATTTGTGTTTTAAGGTTGTGGGTTTAGGTTTATGGTTTTTGGTTTTAGGGGTTTAGGTTTCTGGAGGGTTTGTGGTTTGGGGTTGAGGTTGAGGGTTTAGGTCTGAAGGTTTAGGCTTTAATTTAGGATTTAGGGTTTTTAGTATTTTTTTATCAGAGAACAAATTCATATTTAACATTTTTACTTTTTGATTTCATCAACCAAGTAGCACACCAAGTTTTCTAAGATACAAGTGACGACATAGATTAAAAATTAGCACGCATAAAGCAAATCAAAAACCCTAGATAACTAGAGTTGTCTCTATAATAAAGACACAGTTCCATAAGGATTAGATCAGATTGGCCATTCTTCAGTTTCTTATTTCCCATCAAAACCACCCCACCTCTCGAGTAGCGGGATCCACCATCATATCCCTAATCTCTCCCTCCAACCTCCATAACCACCACTACTATGACCACCACCTCCATATCCCCAGCACCTCCAGATCCCCCACCACCACTACAATAACCTCCTCCTCCGCCTTCACGTCCACCGCCAGATCAAGATTGAGCCTGGCTGATGGTGATGTTCATGCCATTAAGGTTCTTAGGGTCTAGGTTTAGGTTTATGCTTATTAGGTTCTAGGGATTAGGCTTATTTTTTAATTTATTTAGTTACTTTAAGTTTAGGTTTAGGGTTATCGGGATGTTTATAGGTTTGTGGTAGGTTTGGGATTTGTTTAGGGTTTGTGGTTTATACTTTTTTATGGTTTAGGGTTGAGGGTTTGGTTTAGGGTTTAGTTTAGCTTGTTTTTAGGTTTATGGTTTAGGTTTAGGTTTAGGATTTAGGTTTATGGTTTTTTTTTTAAATTATGTGAACTAATAGATTATTTATTTAGTTTATTTTTTATTTATGTTTGTTTATTTTATTTTTTATTTTTATTTAGGTTTATTTTTATTTTGTTCAGTTTATTTATTTTAGGTTTATTTATTTTTGTTTAGATTTTTTTTACTTTAGTTTATTATTTTATGTTTAGTTTAGGTTTAGGTTTATTTTCTAGATTTTATTTTATTTTATTTTTTTTTTATTTTTATATTTTTTTATTTTAGGCTTTTAGGTTTCATTTTATCATTTTAGGTTTAGGTTTTAGGTTTTATTTTAAGTTTATTTTTTGGTTTTATTTTCTAGTTTAGGTTTAGGTTTATTTTATTTTCTTAATTTAGTTTAAATTTAAGTTTAGGTTTTATTCATTTTAGTTTAGGTTTAGGTTTATTTTATTTATTTTTATTTTAGGTTTAAGCTTTTTTCAGTTTAGGGTTTAGGTTTTATTTTTAATTTAATTTTAAGTTTTATTTTAAGGTTTATTTTCTAGGTTTAGGCATTTATTTAGTTTTTATTTTATTTTATTTTAGGTTTCTTTTATTTTATTTATTTTTATTTTTTAGGTTTTATTCTTATTTATATTTTTTTAGTTTAGTTTAGTATTTATTTTATCCATTTAGTTTATTTTATTTTAGTTTAGGTTTAGGTTTAGATTTTATTTTATTTATTCCAAGCCCATTTATTATTTTGTGCTAGGTTTAGGTAGGCCTAGTTTTTTTAGGGCCTCAGTCCTGGAACCCAAAGGGTCAGTGGCCTAGGTTTAGGCTCAGTTTAGGCTCAGCCTCAGTGGTCATGGCTTTAGTCAGGTCACAGTGTCAGCTCTGGGTTAGTCAGTTTTGTGGAGCTGTTAGGGCTCAGTCAGTCAGCCTTTTAGGGGCCTGGGTTGGCTCAGGGTTTAGTGGGTCATCAGGCCTAGGGTCTCATTATGATTTAGGTGGCCTAAGTGGTTAAGTGTGATTTTGTGGTTTAGGTCAGTAGGTTTAGGGTTTTTAGGATTTTGGAGCAGTGGTCACTAATTGGCCAGTAGTGTGGATTTTAGAGTTTAGTTTATTTAGGGTTTTTAATCAAGCCCAGGTTTAGTTTTATTTAGTTTATTTTTTATTTATATTTTATTTTTTTTATTTATGTTTATTTTATTATTATTTAGTTTAATTTATTTTATGTTTATTTATCTAGTTTTGGTTTAGGTTTATGTTTATTTTATTTTATTTTTTTAGGTTTATTTTATTTTTTATTTAAGTTTAGTTTAGGTTTTATTTTATTTTAGTTTGGTTTTTTTATTTTTTTTTTTTTTTGTTTTTATTTTATTTTTATTTATTTTATTTTATTTATCTTATTTAGTTTATTTTATTTTTTATTATTTTATTTATTTTATTGGGGTTTAGGTTTTATTAATTTTTGTTTATTTTAGGTTTATTTTAGGTTTAGGTTTTATTTAGTTTTAGGTTTATTTTATTTTATTTTATGTTTAGTTTTATATTTTATTTTTTTTTTATTTTTTTATTTTATTTTATTTTTAATTTAGTTTAGATTTTTATTTATTTTATTTTATCTTTATTTTTATTTATTTATTTTTTTTAGGTTTAGGTGTAGGTTTAGGTTTAGGTTTAGGTTTTAGTTTAGGTTTTATTTTTTTATTTTTTTATTTTATTTAGGTTTTGGTTTTTTATTTATATTTTTTAGGTTTTATTTAGTTTAGGGTTTTTGTGGTTTTGGTAGGTTTTAGGGTTTTTTAGTGTTTAGGGTTTAGGGGTTTAGTTTAGGTTTAGTTAGGTTTGGTTTTAGGTTTATTCAAGTTTTAATTTAGGTTTTATTTTTTTTGGTTTTTTCTTATTTTAATAGAAAAATTCAGATTCAACATTTCTTCTTTGATTTCATCAACCAAGTAACAAACCAATGAAGTGATGCAATCAAATGACCTACTTAGGCTAGCTAAAGCCTCGTGTTCCAGATGTCCGACTATATATTACCATTCAATCTTATATAAATCAACACATGAATAATGTAAAAGAGAACCCAACATTCATACACTTATTATATGCACATGCATTTCTTATGTACTTATAACTAGCATCATAACAAATTATTATTCATTTATAAGCTTTTGAAAAATACATTTGATTTAATAGTGATAATAGCCACGCATATATTAAATTAAATTAACACATGCAAGCTTACATAGAGGAAATCCATTTTATTTTACTTGATTTTGAAAAGATGGATGCGAGGATTCAAATGACATACCAAATTTAACATGATTGGAGAGAAGACAATTAAATATAAACATGTGATTCATTCAACCAAACTAGTTCTTAGGGACAATCAAATCAAATAAGATTATTTAAAGCAAACCAAAGCTTCTTTACTAATTAAGTTTTGGATTTGATTTGATTGAAAGAGGAGAAGAGAAATCATCATTTGCTGTTTTAAACCCTTTCCCACATTAGTGATTTGATTTAATTTAAGAAAATGTAATTAAGTTGATTATGTTAAACCCTTTCATGAACCTTTAATTAGATGAATTAATTACTTTTACCTATGTCACCTTAAAGTAATTAACTAAATAATTATGAGCCAACATGATATGCATGTAAAATAAACTTGCAATGATCTTAGGAAATAAAAGGGGCCTAATGGCTCATGATTAATAGTTAACTAGATTAAGGGACTTAATTAATTACTCTTATGGTTTTCCCACACATGTGGACTAACCATACATTAAACTCCATTAGTTATTAAACACCAAGATCTACCACATGATTTAATTAATTAGGTTGATGTGATTATGATTTCAATTTGATTAAGTGATTTAATTAATTAGTTAAATTTTAATTAATTTTATTTTAAAAAAATGAAATGAACTTGGGAAAGGGGTCCTAACCCTATTCCTTAGTTCACTTACTATACAATAATTAATAAACTTAATTGAGGAATTTATTATTCATGGGATTAATTAATCATTAATTAACTTAAAAGAGTAGTTAAGGTTTAATTAGTCAATTTTCTTAATGAGCAAATCCCAAGAAAATTATGGAGAACCCACTAAATTAACCCACAAAATTTGAATAATCAAGTAATTAAGGAGTAATTAAGCTAATAAATTTTGTAATTAAACTTAACTACTATTCAAAATTAGTTAAGATCATTTTTAATTAATTCTCCTCTAAAATACCTTTAAAATGAGTATTATTTACATTTTTTATTTCTCTATGATTTTATGATTTTAGAAGTTTCAACCAAAAATGATTAATTAAGCCTAAAGCCTAATGGTTGGCAACGTGGCATGCCGCTTTCCATAAGGTGTCATGGGATTGGCTACTTAAAACTTAGCCGACTCAACATCTACAAGGAGATGAAGCCCAGTTGAGTAGCTATTGGACCAACTCCTCGATGTTCGCTTAGAAGGCCATGAACTGATGATTCGAAGCTTAAGTACCACCTCTGATGCTCGGGAAGCTTAGAAGATGATTCGTTCTTGCTCGACGCATCGTAGGGAAGGTGCATGCAAAGTTAATTTGAGTTTGATGGTTAAATGGGGGAGTCAGGTCAAAAATGGGAGTCTCCTATTTCAGGACAGACGAGAATGGCATTTTTTGATTGAGGAACGAACTTGGAGCATAGGGAATGGCTCTAACAGCTCATCTTGGGTAGTTAGGGCTCTGAGCAAAGATTTTTGTGTGTGTTTGAGTGGAAATGAGTGTATACCCTTCATCTTGATTGGATGGTGGGATTGGGTTTGGCATCTATCATCCCAGCCATCTGTGAGTCTTGGGTGGCGTGGGAGAGGTGAGTTGGCTCTGCTTGGTTGGTTGAAGGTGTGGAGGTGGCTACCAAGGAGAAATCATGGGTGTCCTATGAGTTTCAAATGCTCCAATGGGAAGGGTGAGGTGATTTCACCTCCCATGGGTCATGACCGACCCAACCACCCCTCGGGGTGTCCAGGTTTAGGTGGACCATTGGGAGAGTACCAAGTGGCCAAGGAATGGAAATGACCACTTACATGGGTGATTTGTCTCATGTGATGCCCTTGACCCAAGGTAGAATGATCATTTGGCATTGGATTTGATTTGGCAGATTTGAAATGAGCCAAAAGTGTTAACCAAATTTAAAGTCAATTAGAGTTGATTTGGTTAGTTTGGCTCAATTTGACTCATTTAGGTCAAATTGCTAGTTGAGTTAAGTTGACCAATTAGTCAAATTTGGTCAAACTAGGGTTGGGTCAAATTCACATGATCATTTGGGATATTTTGGTTAAGTTTGGCTTAGATTTGATTTTGGCTCATTTGAATTCATTTGGGTTGGGTTGGGTGCTGGTTTAGGTTTAGTTGACCAATTGAAGATGATTGTAGGCTTCTATTTCAATTAATTTAGATTTAGTTTTGATCTAGGCTAACTTGAACCTTTAGGCCAATTTGGGCTAAGTAGGTCGATTGGGTTCAATTGGGTCCAATCATGGCTTTGGTCAAGTTCAACAATCAATTTGGAATGAACTTGAGCCATTGGTTGCAATCAATTTGGTTTATATTTTGATTTGAACCCATTTGGTCTTTTAGGTCAATTTGGTTCAACTTGGGTCAAGTGGGCTAATTGGGTTTGGTTTGATTAAATTGAAGGTCAAATCATATTCAAATATTGATTTTGATATGGTATGAATCATTAGTTTTAAGGGATTTGGCTTAGGTTGCAAATTGGCTAGTTTGGGTTCATATGGGTTAAGGGGTTGACTTGGTAAAATGACCAAGCTAACTTAGTTTGACCCAATTTGTGATAATTGATCCGCCTAGGGTGATAATAATCATGATGGAGTTTTTGATGGGCTTGGTTCAATCCAATTTGGGTAGGATTAGAACTTGGCTCAAATAGGTCAAATTGGCCACTTTGGGTCAAGTGGACCAATTGGGTTTAGTTACCTTGATTTTTGGTTAAGTTTAATTTAGTTGAGTTTATATATCGATTTGGAATTGATATATAAATTCAATTGCAATTGGCTTGAGTTCAAATGGGTTTTGGTTAATTTAACATTTTCAAGTCAAAAGGTTTAAGTTTGGTTTGACTTTGGGTTGATTTTGGTTTGGCTTGATGATTATAGATTTTATTTATATTTGTGAATATGATTGAAGGTATGATTGATTCATGAGAAAATAAATTTAATTTGGGTTTTGGATTGAAGGAATTTGGCTAAGTCCATGGAGTTGTCATAGTTTGGATTTTGATTTGATTTGATTTAGTTTTGATGATTTAAATGTATATTTCATTTAAATTTGTGAAGATGATTGAAAATATGATTGATTTGTAAGAAAATCAATTGAGTTTGACTTGATTTGGATTATTATTTGGCTAAGTCCATGGATAGGTCATGTAGGAAGGGTTTTGATTTAATTTGATTTAGTTTGATTTAGTTTTGATCATTTGAATTTGACTTATATTTAGGAAGATGATGGAAGATATAAATTTATTATGAAAAATCAATTGATTTTGGATTGATTTGATTAAGATTTGGCTAAGTCCATGGGATAGGTCATATGGCTTAGGAAGGGTTTCAAGTTTGGATTTGATCATGGGCTTCAATAATTTGGTTTTGGAATTTGGGTTTTGATTTGGATTTGAATTTGATGTTTGAATTGAACTTGAGGTTTGTAGAGAAGGTGAACATGGATTGGATTTGGTTGTAGGGTAGGTGGATTATCCTTATTAAGGCATAACCTAATCTATGGTTAACCATTCTAAGTCATTAGCTTAGATTAAGTGTTTACCTAATTGTGAAGTTTTTTATGACTAAGTCTTATTCAAGACTCCTCAAGTCCTATGGATAGTGTTGCCCTTGGAGATAGATGATTGGAAGATCAAAACATAGTTTTACATTATAGACTCAGATACATCTTTCAGTGCTTTGCTTGGGAGACCATGGATACATGAGAACAATATAGTTCCATCCTCTCTACATCAATGTATGAAGTTTGTGAGAGTTGAATCATATGTCAAATGAGATCTCAAGCCATTTATAGTTCATGTGGTCGATATATGAAGATGTGGCTTACTACCTCAAAATCAACAAGTATATTCTCATGAACTTGGCCAAAGTTTAAAAATAAAAAAAAATATAAAAGAAAGAGAAAAAGAAAAAGAAATGAAAAGAGAAAATGAAAAATAAAATAAAAGGGAGCAAAAATAGACTTGGAGGAAGAAGTGGAGCCTGACCTTAGGTTGCACCCACAGTTTGTTACTCCATTCAAACATATTGGTAGGATGACCTGACCTCCACCAGGAGAGGAAGAGGCTAGTTTAGAGGCAGCCTAAGGGGTGCAAAAACTCCTTAATGGCCACCCAATAAAAGATATGTCCCATACCGAGACACCTATTATCCATATAGACTTAGAATCTAGTTCATAGGATGAGTCTTATTTGGTTAGCACACCAGATAGCTCTTCTTAGTAGTAGATTCCCTTGGAGGTGACATTTGAGCCAGATAGTGGTGATGACCCCGCTCCAAAGTAAAGCATAAGTGTATCTAAGTCTATATGTGAAGCAGTTAGGCATCATTTGGGAACCATAGCTCTATTCTCACATTCCTCTCAGAAAGCTGAGGGTTTGGTTGTTAAGGAAGCCCCTAATTCATCCACAGGCATGAAGACTTAGAGGTTCTTTCTGGGAGCATCATCCTCAAGTCAAGAAGTCTAGTTAGAACTTAAGGGTGATTCATATAAAAATTTAATATAATTACCTTTTGATTGGTACTTACCTTGTGTTCATAATTTAGCAAAGAAATGGTTAATTTGACATACTTGGTCGAAGCATAGCTCAGACTACTTTGAAAGAATATGGAAAAACAAATGCAAAAGTTCTCAATCAAGACCAAGATAAAGACTCAGTACAGTGGGTCCAGTCGATGATGACGATTACTACCTCACTAATCATTTGGAATCTGATAGGTTCTTATCAAATCACATTAACTGATATGAAGACCTGTAGTTAGAAACTTTAGATGATCTAGATGATTTTGAAGTAAAAGATGCACTGCCAAAGTTCAAGGAAGAGATCAAGTCAACCATCGATGAGCTCAAGGAAATCAACTTAGGAACATCAGTTCTTTGTTGAATGAAATTGAAACCAATGACTTAGTTAGGCTATTGACTGAGTTTAAGGACTACTTTGCATGGAATTATGAAGAGATGCCTAGATTAGCTCATAACATAGCGGTCTATAAACTAGCAATAGAGCATACTGCTAACCCTATCAAGCAAGCTCCTAGACGCATAGGATTAGATATAGAACAATAGGTCATTTTTGAAGTAAAAAAATTCATCGATGTTGGCTTCATCCAGAAAGAAAAATACCTTACTTGATTAGCCAGTGTCATTACAATTAAGAAAAAGAATGGCCAAATTAACATATGTGTTGATTTTAGAAATATCCAAAAGATGAATTTCTAGTACTAATCTCAAAGTTGATGGTGGACATTGCCAAATCTCATGTAGTCTTCTATTTCATTTATGACTCATCTAGATATAACCAAATAAAGATGGCCCATGAAGATGAAAGAAATACTACTTTTAGAACCTCGATCAGAATCTATTACTATAAGGTCATACCTTTTAGCCTTAAAAATGTCGGTGCTACATACCAATGGGCTAAGATTTGATTCTTCGATTAACTCATTCATCATCAAGTTGAGTGTTATGTCGATGATTTCGTGGTCAAGAGTAGACAAAAGGAAGACCATCTCTTTGACTTGAGAGTAGTTGTTGAATAGTTTAGACAATTTAACCTCAAAATGAACCCCCTGAAATGTGCATTCCGAGTAGCTTCAAGAAAATTTCTTGGGTTTATTGTTCGATGCCAGGGAATCAAAATAGATTTAGAGAAGATCAAGGCAATATATATAAATGCCATCCCTTGAAAGTATAACTCAACTTAGATCATTCCAAGGGTGGTTGTCATATGTAAGATGCTTTATATCAAACCTATCGGGAAGATGTCAGCCATTCTCAGCACTTGTCAAAAAGGATGCCAAGTTCAAGTGGATGACAAGTGTGAGCATGCCTTCAAAGATATCAAGCATTATCTGATGACATCATTGGTTCTAGTAGCCTCTATCACAGGCAAGCCACTCAAACTTTACACAACTGCATTAGATAACTGCCTTGGTGCTTTTTTGTCCCAAGCCAATGATGAAAAGAAGGAAAATGCACTCTACTACTTCAACCGTCATCTAATCCCTACTGAAGCTAATTATCCACCCATTGAGAAGCATTGCCTAGCTTTAATCTTTGCATCCCAAAAGATACACCACTACATGCTTCCTCATAAAGTGAAATTAATCTCAAGGATCAATCCGCTATAATATCTCATGACACAATCGACGGTATCCAAACATTTGGCAAGATGGTCACAATTTGACATTACCTTCATACCCCGTGCGGTGAAAGGACAAGCTAGTGGATTTCTTAGTAGCACACCACTTCACCTGACTCTCTACTTAGTGATGATCTCCCAGATGAAGAAATCATGAACTAAGGGGATACTAGCATTCACCACTTGGAGATGTACTTTGATGGTGTGACTTCCTCTAAAATAGGCATCTAGAACATCAATATCTTTAGGGATTCTCATCTAGTTATCAACCAAATTACTGGTTCATATAAGGTTATAAAGCCCAAGCTCCATCACTACCACAAGTACACCATGGAGTTATTGGCCCAAATCTTAGAGGTTACCATTTATAAGATTCCTCGAGGAGAGAATGCGATAGCATATGCTTTAGCCAAGATTGCCAAGGAGATGGCATGTCTATAAGATGAGTCCATATCAATAAAGGTCCAAAATAGACAAGTCTTATCCCTTATTATTATTGAACTCATCAAAAAGTACTCTCTTGAAGGGAAGGTTGCCATTGCCAAGAAGGATGAAGACATAGATTGGAGACTACCATTCATGGATTACCTAAATAAAGGAAAACTACCTCAAGAGAAGTCCCAAGCCCATCTGATGAAGCAGAGAACTCTTTCCTACGCTCATGTCGATGGTGTCTTGTACTAATAGTCTTTCGATCATATGTGGTTACGTTATTTAGAAAAGCACAAAGCCCATAAGATCGTGATCGAAGTACACTCAGGATTATGTGGAGACAACTAATTCGGTCTGAAGATGAAAGCTGAGATCAAGAGTCTAGGATACTACTGGTCATCGATGATCAGATATTGCATGGATACGATTAGGCGATTCCACCAATGTCAAATATATAGTGTGATCCTACACCAACCATCCAACATTCTACATCCTACATTAGCATCATGGCCATTCGAGTGTTGGGGTACCGACATAGTGGGTCTGATTGATCCTCCTTCTTCCATGGGTCATCATTTCATCTTAGTTATTATTGATTACTTTTCCAAATGGGCGAAGATGATTCATTTCGAGCTCGGTGAGCATGTCAATTTTTTAGGAACCATAGCATATATAGGTTTGGAGTGCCTCGATGAATTATATCTGATAATGGTACTACATTCAAGTGCACTGAGATCAATAACTTTTTTTGGAGATACAACATAGATTGGAGATAATTTAACACCAACTACTAGAGGGAAAATGACTTAGCAGAAGACTTCAACAAAACTCTCATCCAAATACTAAAGATGACACTCAACAAAAACAAGCAATAGTGGCACGAGCAATTAGTTAAAGCCTTATGGGCCTACTGCACCACATATAGAACTCCAACTTAGTCTACTCCTTTATCCTTAGTGTATGGGTCTGAAGTCGTTCTACCATAAGAAGTCCAACTCCCATCACGAAGGATAGCTGTGGGTAACAAGGTCACAACAAAGCAGAACACCAAGTGGCAGTTAGAAGAGGTATAAGGTTTGGAGGAGATACGTCTGTGGGCATGCCAAAAACTTGAGTTGTAGAAAGCTAAAATGATTCAACTTCATAATAAGTTGGTCCATCCTAGAGCTTTTTAAGTAGGAGAGCTTATTTTAGTTCTAATGAGACTGATTGTTGCCCATTGTAAGATGGGAGGTAAGTTTGAACCAACTTGGGAATGCCCTTTTTCCATAGAGAAGGCCTACTAAGAAGGATATTAACTGCTTATTAACCATAAGGGAGAGTGCCCAATGCTTCCAACCAATGAGCTCTACTTATTGAAATATTATAATTCATGTTTTAAAACAACAATCATCAATGAAAATTCCATTTCGAATTCAATCTATTCCATCTTGAAAGTATTCTTATTTATGAATCCACCATGATGTGTTTAGGGTAGGTGTAAGGGACTTGAGCAAGGTCATATCCTTCATCGACACAATGCAAATACAAACTAAACACAAACATATAAAATAAACACATATCTTCTATCTTGGGCTACTATGAGTTAAGATAATGCCCCTAGCGGCATTCACTTTGTAGCTGCTCTAGGTTGGGCAGATGTGTTACCTTACTAGTGTTCCACTCTAGTGTACTTCTTGCTTTGGAGGATGTAAGTCTACTATGCTTTCCTTACTTACTTGGCCACTGCACACCGATGAGCGCTTATTAGTTTGGTAGGCCTTACTACATGGCTGGAAAGCTACCTCATGTTGTGTTTATTTAAGAGGATGTGAGTCTACTATGCTTTTTTCTTGGATTAAACTTCATACAGTGACTGGGTCGAGTATATTTGAGGTTTAGGATAGGTCCCATAGTGGCTCTTTCCCTCCTAACTACTTTATTTTAGGTCCAGTCCTTCTTCGGGGCTCCCCACTTAGTAATCACTCTAGGTCAGATAGCATCTGTCTAGCCGACGAATGATCAGTTCTTCTTAGAAGGTTGTAAGCCTACACACTTTCTTTCTAGATTGATCGTTACACACCTACGGGCACCTTAGGTTGGTTGGTTTTCACTATAATATTAGATACACCACTCATGCTGACGGATACACCTTAGGTTGGTTAGCTCTTGCTCCTTAGGATACACCACTCATGGCAAATGTAAGTCTACTATGCTTTCTCCTTGTGTTGGCCACCGTACACCTATAGGCTTACTTATAAAGGGCTAAAGATAACGCCCCTAATAGCATCTCCCCTGTGGGCACTATATTTGGATTACATCCTTTACAACCCCATTTAGACACTACCTAGGTTACTATTAGATTGGACAGTTCCCCTTTCCTAGTAACCACCCCTGTGGTTGGAGAATCCATTCAATGGATGTGCAAATTCTCCCTAAGTCAGGTTGATATAGCCAAACAAACAATATCAAATCACATGAAATTAAGATAAAATTATTCTTAAATGTTTTTGAGTTGACATAAGCCCCCAGGGGCATTCACTCAATAGTCTCCCTAGGTCAAGTTCAATTTGTTATGCATCCAACAGGTCACCCCAATCGTTGTACCTCACTTTGGAAGATGTAAGTTTGCTATGCCTTCTTCTCATTGCTGAAAGGCAACCCCTTAGGTTGGCTAGCTCTACCCATACAGTGACTATCCTTTTGGATTTGTAAAGGTAGGTCAGTTGATATAGCCCCTTCTCGGGTCCATCACACCCATGGTCCAAATTAAATCTCAATCATTAAACCCATCTAATTTTCCCTGGAGTTAAATCAAACCCTTCTTCCCAATGGTGCCCCCAAATCATATATAAATAAGTCAAGTAAAGAAATTAAATTCAAAACCAACCTCCTTAGTGGAACCAAATTAAACCAACTCCTCTAGTAGAGTACAAACCAAAGAAATCCAAACAAATTCTTATCTACAACATATATATCCCTAAACAAATCTATGAAATCAAACTCAAATCAATCCCGGTAGATGTGAACTTGTGGAAGGTTCATATACCCAATCCCAAGTGGACTCGAGCCCATATCTCGAGCAGATATGCCTCCACATCAATTAAAATAAAATAAATTAAAGTTGATTTGTTCTTAATACCCAGTGGATTATAGATTTTTATGCCCAACAGATCTTTTTTCTAGAAATCATATAATCAAATCAAATTCAAATCTTATCTCTAACAGATTATCTTCTTTTATGCCCTCAACATAGACCCCCCATATGTCATGTCCAATGCATGTTTGATCCCCTAGCAGATCTCCCTCTATGTCATAGACATGGAATTCTCAACAAATGTTATTTTTTTCTCTTATGCACACCATTAGTACTTCAACCAAAAGCCTAATAATGTATTCATTCATATTACATTATCTTAACATTGTAATTAATATTTTATGATTGGTGATGATGCAATCTCAAACTAATTATAAAATATCACGTTGAACATATTATAGTGTGAATTAACACATTATATTATATTGTAATATATGATGAAATATTACAATTTGCTATAATATAATATATTGTCTAACATTACACCTCATTAGAATCACTTAAAAGGAAGAAATAACAAATTTTCTCAAAATATAAATAATGTTCATTTTGGATGTAAAATTATTATTTTTCTATTAGAAGTGGTACAAAATAGCATAATTTTGGTGTTGCTTCTTAGTGTGTCTTTGAATTTGGCCAAATCCTCCATCTCAACCTTCAAATTAACATTTTTGTGAGTTTTGACCCAATCTATTATATAAAAGTAAAACATACTAAAATGTACAATAACATTTAGTAACACACCACCACATTCATAAATATGTGAAGTTATATTGTTATGTACATTTTATTTTAATAAGCTTTCATATAATATATTATCTAACATTACATCTTAAAATGAATCACTTTAAACAAAAAAATTATAAAATTTGGTTGAAAAATAAACTTTTATTTTGGATGCAAAATTCCCTTCTTTTGATTAAATGACACACCATAGCACACCCCAGTGATGTTTCCTAAAGCTTACATTAAATTTGGTCAAATCCCATCATCTCAGCCTATAAATCATTATTTTAATAAATTATACCAGTACAAACTCAACTACCTCTTACTATAAAAACTACAATATGCTAAACAACTAGTAGTAATACATGATAGTATGCTATAATCCATGATCTTACACTATGTTATGGCATCCTACATTATAATATACTATACATATTATATTATAATATATTGCTTATCACATCACAAGGGATTACTCATGATAAAAATCATAAAATTAGTCTAAACAATAAAAAATAATATATCTTAGTCATATCACTTACATATTTTAAATTGAAATGATATATTATGATGTCATGCTCTACCTATTATGAATTTGGCCAAATTCCACCATTTTAAAGTCTAAATCAATATTTTTATAATAATGCTAGTGTAGGCTCAATTGCATGATTGTAAAATACTAAAAAAATTTAAAATGTTAACAATATATTATGATATATGATGTTATATATGCTACAACATATAATATTTATTTTGAACATAAAATCTTACATTTTAGACTAAAAGTGGCATAGCACATTTTACAACCTAATTCCCACTTGACATAAAACAAATTTCATCATCTGATTTGTTAAATCAATATTTTTATGATTTATATTAATATAGACTATAGGGCACAATACCATAATATACTAAAACATTTCAAAACAACTTAAAACCTACAAAATCATCACTACATGCTCAAATATATGATGTTACATTATACTATAATGTATGGTATTATAATATGATTTAGAGTTAGGGTTTTGGGAATTCAAATCTCTAATAGTCGAGGGAAAGTCTCTTGAAGACATTTTTCTTAGCTGTCATAACTATGTTAGGATTAGGTCATTTTTTAGATATATTCCTAATGACATCTTTATTCAAGGTTTGAGGTTTAGGTTTTAAGGTTAGGGTTTAGGATTAGTTTAGGATTTAGGGTTTAAAGTTAGTTTAGGGTTTAGGGCTTAGGGTTTGGAGTCTAGGATTTAAGGTTTAGGGTTGTAGGTTTTAGGGCTTCAAGTTTATGGTTTTAGGGTTTAGGGTTTAGGGTTTAAGGTTTAAGGTTTAGGGTTTAGGATTTAGGGTTTAGGGTTTAAGGGTTTAGGGTTTGAGGTTTAGGGTTTATGGTTTACAGTTAAGGGTATTAGTTATAAGATTTAGGGTTTAGGGTTTTAGATTTAGGGTTTAGGGTTTAGTGTTTAGGGTTCAGGGTTTTTAGGGTTTAGGGTTTAAAGTTTAGAGTTTAGAGTTTACAATTTAGGGTTTGGTTTAGGTTTTAGGTTTAGGGTTTAAGTTTTATTTTAGGATTTAAGGTTTAGGGTTTAAGGTTTAAGGTTTTTTTTTAACAGAGAACAAATTCAAATTCAATATTTCTTCTTTTCAATTTCTTCAACCAAGTAGCACCCCAAGTTTTCTAAGACATAAGCAATGACATTGATAAAAAATGATCACCCATAGAGCAAATCAAAAATCCTAGATAAGTAGAACCATCTTTACTATAAAGACATAGTTCCATAAGTAGTAGATCGGATTGGCCATTCTTTGATTTCTCTAGTTCCCATCGGAACCTCCCCAGCCTCTTGAGTAGTGGGATCTGCCATCATATCCCCGATCTCTCCCTCCGCCACCACCACGGTTGTAGCCTTCGTTGCTCCTCCCACCTCCATAACTGCTGCTTCTCCAACAATCACCTTCATATCCACCAGCACCTCCAGATTCCCCACCACCAATGTGATAACCAGCCCTCTCGCCTCCACTTTGATATAGAGCCTAGTGAGTGTGATGTTTCTGTCAAGGTTCTACCCATTCTTAGGCTTTAGGGTTAGTTTAGGCTTTAGGGTTAAGGTTTAGTTTAGGGTTTAGGGATTGGGGTTTAAAATTTACGATTGTATGTTTTAGGGTTTAGGTTTTGTTTTAGAGAACCCATGTAAGGGAATTTTATTACCACAAAAAGGGGGTTTACAAGATCCTTAAGAGGGGATAAACTCAAGAACTACTACTCAAAGAGCTACAATCAGCCTAGAGAGTGAATCCCTTATATAAGTACAACCAAAATATAATGAAAAAATAAAAGCAAAAGAAAAATACAAGAGATAAAAGTAGAAAAAAAAAAAAAAGTAGAGGATAGCCTTGACAAAAGCTTGAGAAGATGAGAAAAGTATTTTACCTCCATGAAGGAAACCTACAAACAACACAACATATAGCTAGAAGAAGGAATTAGCACAAGTAATGAGATAAAAATAAATTAACTAAAAAATAAATGAAAGTGTGAGAAATTTGAAGTGTGAAGGAAAGCTCAGGGCTTCAGCTTAGAATGGGATGGCAAACATGAGCATCCAAACCTCAAAGGAATGGTTACATTATAAGTGCTACTACTAGCCAAATTATTAGTGAAATCATCCCGGCCTTCATACCTTACATACTTGGGGGAAGGCAGCTGCCACTAGATGAAAATCATATGATCTTGAATACCTGCATACCAAGCAATAGAGAAATATACTCTAGAATGAAAGGAAACTCTATTCAATATGGCAAAGAGATGCCACCAATCCCTTGTAAGAGAAGCATCACATAAATATTTCACCATAGCATGAGAATGAATAGCCAACAAAAACCCCGGATGAAACATCAAGGCAAGGAAAACACCCCATGATGAAAGCAATGAGAGCCTATTAATAGCTAGATCATAACAATAATTTTACAGGTCTAATAGAGTCAAGAGTAACCTTAGTCAATATGAATAGCCAAGGTATTAGGGTTTAGGGTATAGGGTTTAGGATTTAGAGTTTAGGGTTTTAGGATTTAGGGTTTAGAGTTTAGGGTTCAGGGTTTAGGATTTATGGTTTAGGGCTTAGTGTTTAGGGTTTAGGATTTAGGATTTAAGGTTTAAGGTTTTTGTAAAAATTAAGTAAACCAATAGGTTTAGGTTTGTTTAGTTTATTTTTCATTTATTTAAGTTTATTGAATTTTTTATTTTAATCTACTTTTATTTTTTATTTTTACTTAGTTTAGTTTATTTATTTTAGGTTTATTTATTTTAGTTTGGGTTTCTTATTTTAGTTTATTTTTTAAGTTTGGGTTTATGGTTTAGTTGAGTTTTATTTTTTTTATTTTTTAGGTTTAGGTTTTTCTTCTATTTTTTAGGTTTAGGTTTTTATTTTAGGTTTATTTTTAGGTTTTATTTTTAGTTCAGGTTTAGGTTTATTTTAGTTTATTTTCTTTTATTTAGTTTAGGTTTAGGTTTATGTTTACTTTATTTTAGGTTTAGGTTTATTTTATTTAGTTTATTTTATTTTTAGTTTAGGTTTAGGTTTATTTTATTCTTATTTTCGGTTTAGCTTTTTTTAGTTTAAGGTTTAGCTATTATTTTTTATTTATCTTTTGGTTTAGGATTTTTTTTTAATTTTTATTTTATTTTATTTTAGGTTAATTTATTTTATTTTAGGTTTAGTTTTTATGTTTTTTTAGGTTTTTTTTTCTTTTTTAGATTAGCTTAGGTTTTTATTTATTTTATTTTCATTTAGTTTTTATTTTCTATTTTATTTTCTTTTTAGGTTTTGGTTTAGGTTTTATATTTTAGTTTATGTTTTTATTTTATTTTATTTTATTATTTTATTTTAGTTTAGGTTTTTTAATATATTTTATTTTTTAGGTTTTATTTAGTTTAGGTTTAGGGTTTTAGCTTTTTAGGGTTTAGGGTTTAGTGTTTAGGGTTAGTTTAGGGTTTAGGATTTGGGGTTTATTTTTTCGGGTTTAGGGTTTAGGGTTGAGACTTTAGGTTTAGGTTTTAAGTTTTAGGTTAGGGTTTAAGGTTTTTTTGTAATAGAGAACAAATTCAAATTCAACATTTTTTCTTTTTGATTTCATCAACCAAGTAGCACCCCAAGTTTTCCAAGACATAAGAGGCAACATAGATAAAAAATAAGCACACATAGAGCAAATCAAAAGCCCTAGATAACTAGAACTGTCTCTACTATAAAAACACAATTCCATAAGCATCAGATCGGATCGACCATTCTTCAATTTCTCCAGTTCCCCTCAAAACCACCTTGACCTCTCGAGTAGCGGGATCCTCCATCATATCCCTGATCTCTCCCTCTATCACCACCATGACTATAACCTTTATTGCTCCTCCCACCTCCATAACCAGCATTGCTTCGCCCACCACCTCATATCCACGGCCTCCCGGATCCACCAACACCCGATAACCGCCTCCACCTTCACCTCCTTGAGACTAGGCTTGGTTGATGGTGATGTTCCTATTATCAAGGTTCTACCCATTCGTATGGTTTAGGTTTATTAGGTTTTATGGTTTAGGTTTATGTTTTAATTTATTTAGTTACTTTAGGTTTAGGTTTAGGGTTTGGGGTTTATGGTTAGGGTTTAGGGTTCAGGGTTTAAGGGTTAGGGTTTTGGGCTTCATGGTTTATGCTTTTAGGGCATAGGGTTTAGGGTTAAGGTTTAGGGTTTTAGGGTTTTATAGTTTAGGGTTTAGGGTCAGGGTTTATGGGTTAGGTTTTAGGGTTTAGGGTTTAGGGTTTAAGACTTAGGGTTTTATTTTTTTAAATTAAGTAAACTGGTAGGTTTAAGTTAATTTAGTTTATTTTTTATTTATTTTTATTTATTTTATTTTTTTGTTTCTATCTAAGTTTAATTTTTATTTTTATTTAGTTTAGTTTATTTATTTAATGTTTATTTATTTTAGTTTAGGTTTTTCTTTTAGTTTATTTTTTAGGTTTAGGTTTAGGTTTATGCTTATTTTTTAGTTTAATTTTATTTTTACTTTATCTTTAAGGTTTAGGTTTTATTTTTTATTTTTAGGTTTAGGTTTAGGTTTTTATTTTATTTTTTAGGTTTAGGTTTATTTTAATTAATTTATTTTTATTTAGTTTAGGGTTTAGGTTTAGTTTATTTTAAGTTTAGGTTAAGTTTTATTTATTTTAGTTTAATTTATTTTAGTTTAGGTTTAGGTTTATTTTTTATTTTTGTTTATTTTAGGTTTAGGTTTCTTTTTTTAGTTTAGGGTTTAGGTTTTATTTTTGTGTTTTATTTTTAGGTTTATTTTTTAGGTTTAGGCTTTTATTTAGTTTTTATTTTATTTTATTTTAGGTTTTTTTTTTATTTTACAATTATTTTTAATTTTATTTTATGTTTTTTTAGGTTTATTTTATTTTTTTTGTTTAGTTTAGGCTTTATTTATTTTATTTTATTAATTTTTATTTTTTATTTTATTTTACTTTCACTTTTAGGTTTGGGTTTAGGTTTAGGTTTAGGTTTAGGTTTTAGTTTAGATTTTAATTTTATTTATTTTTTTTATTTAGGTTTAGGGTTTTTTACTTATTTTATTTTTAGGTTTTATTTAGTTTAGGTTTAGTTTTTTACATTTTTTAGGGTTTATGGTTTATGGTTTAAGGTTTGGGGTTTATGGTTTTGGGATTATGTTATAGATTTTAGGGTTTAAGGTTTAGGGTTTAGGGTTTTGGGTTTTAAGGTTTAGGGTTTAGGGTTTAGGGTTAGTTTTAGGGTTTAGGGTTTAGGGCTAGGTTTTTTAAAAAAAAATTAAGTAAAGTCATATTTTAGGTTTATTTAGTATATTTTGTTTATTTTTTATTTATTTTAGTTTATTTTATTTTTTAATTTTATGAGGCTTATTTTTATTTTTATTTTTATTTAGTTTAGTTTATTTATTTTAGTATTATTTATTTTAGTTAAGGTTTTATATTTTAGTTTATTTTTTAGGTTTACGTTTAAGTTTATTCTTAAGTTTAGTTTTATTTTTATTTTTTTCTTGATGTTTAGGTTTTATTTTTAATTTTTAGGTTTAGGTTTATGTTTTTATCTTATTTTTTAAGTTTAGGTTTTAGGTTATATTTTAGGTTTATTTTTAGGTTTTATTTTTTAGTTTAGCTTTAGGTTTAATTTTAGTTTATTATATTTATTTATGGTTTAGGTTTAGGTTTAGCTTTAGTTTATTTTAAGTTTAGGTTTAGGTTTTATTTATTTTAGTTTAGTTTATTTTAGTTTTAGTTTAAGTTTTGGTTTATTTTATTTTTATTTTAGGTTTAGTTTTTTTTTTAGTTTAGGGTTTAAGTTTTATTTTTTATTTATTTTTAGGTTTATTTTTTAGGTTTAGGGTTTTATATAGTTTTTATTTTATTTTAATTTAGGTTTATTTTATTTTTATTTTGGAATTAGTTTATATTTTATTTAGGTTTTGTTTATTTTTTCAGTTTAGTTTAGGTTTTTATTTATTTTATTTTAGTTTAGTTTTTTTTTTCTCTTTAGGTTTAAGTTTAGGTTTAGGTTTAGGTTTTAGTTTAGTTTTGATTTTATTTTATTTATTTTTTTATTTTGCAATGGTCAGGTTTATTTATTTATTTTATTTTTAGGTTTTATTTAGTTTAGGTTTAGGTTTTTAGATTTTAAGGGTTTAGGGTTTAGGGTTTAGGTTTTAGGTTTAGTTGAGGGTTTAGGGTTTAGGGTTTGGGGTTTACTGTATAGGGTTTAAGATTTGGGGTTTAAGGTTTAGGGTTCAGAGTTTAGTGTTTAACTTTTATGGTTTAGGGTTTTTATGATTTAGGGTTTAGGTTTTAGGTCAATGGTTCAGGTTTCAGTTTAGGGTTTAAGATTTTTGGTATTTTTTTTAATAGGAAACAAATTCATATTCAACATTTCCTCTTTTTGATTTCATCAACCAAGAAACACACCAAGTTTTCTATGACACAAGCAAATCAAAAAGTCTAGATAGCTAGAACCGTCTCTAATGTAAAGACACAGTTTCATAAGTAGCTGACCGGATAGGCTGTTCTTCAGTTTCTCTAGTTCCCATCCGATCCACCCTGGCCTCTCGAGTAGCGGGATCCACCAGCATATCCCTGATCTCTCCCTCTGCCACCACCACAGTTGTAACCTCCATTTCTCCTCAGCCTCCACCTCCAAATCCACCATCAGATCCCCACCACCACTGCGATAACCACTTGCCTCCACCTTTACTCCAGATCTAAGGCACGGTGGATGGTGATGTTCTTACTGTCAAAGTTCTACCCATTCTTAGGGTTTAGGTTTATTTATTAATTTATTTAATTACTTTAGGTTTAAGTTTAGGGTTTGGGGTTTAGGGTTAGGGTTTAGAGTTTAGAGTTTAGGGTTTAGGATTTTATGGTATATGCATTTAGGGTTAAGGGTTAGGGTTTAGGGTTTTAGGGTTTGGGGTTTTAGGGATTAGGCTTTAGGGTTTGGGTCTAGGGTTTAGGGTTTATGGTTTAGTGTTAAGTATATAGGCTTTAGCATTTAGGGTTTTGAGTGTTTAGGGTTTAGGGTTAGTTTAGGGCATAGGGTTAATGTTTAGGGACATGAGCGTTTAGGGTTTAATATTTAGGGTTAGCTTAGGGTTTAACATTAGGGTTTAGGGTTTAGGATTTTTTAGGATTTAGGTTTTTTTTATTTTAAATTAAGTAAACCGGTAGAATTAAGTTTATTTAGTTTATTTCATTTATTTTTTATATATTTTAGTTTATTTTGATTTTTTTTAGGTTTATTTTTTATTTTTTTAGTTTAGTTTATTTATTTTATGTTAATTTATTTTAATTTGGGTTTTTTATTTTAGTTTATTTTTTAGGTTTAGGTTTAGTTTACTCTTATTTTTTAGTTTCATTTTATTTTTATTTTATTTTTATGGTTGAGGTTTTATTTTTTATTTTTAGGTTTAGGTTTATGTTTTTATTATATTTTTTCAAGTTTAGGTTTTAAGTTTTTATTTTAGGTTTATTTTTAGGTTTTATTATTTAGTTTAGGTTTAGTTTATTTTTAGTTTATTTTATTTTATTTTGTTTAGGGTTTAGGTATAGTTTATTTTAGGTTTAGATTTAGGTTTTATATATTTTAGTTTAGTTTATGTTAGTTTAGGTTTAGGTTTATTTTACATTCTTTATTTTAGGTCTATGCTTTTTTGAGTTTAGGGTTTAGGTTTTATTTTTGATTGATTTTTTAATTTATTTTTAGGTTTATTTTTTAGGTTTAGGTTTTTATTTAGTTTTTATTTTATTTTATTTTAGGTTTATTTTATTTTCATTTTAAGTTTAGTTTTTATTTTATTTTATTTTTCATTTTATCTTTATTTTATTTTAGTTTAGTTTATTTTTTATTTTTTTATTTTAGTTTAGTTATTATTTTTTTAATTTATTTTATTTTTAGGTTTAGGTTTTCAGTTAGGTTTTTATTTTTTTTATTATTTTTTATTTTATTTAGGTTTAGGTTTTTTTATTTCTTATTTTTTAGGTTTTATTTTGTTTGGGTTTAGTTTTTTTTTTTTTTTTAGGGTTTAGGGTTTGGGGTTTGGGGTATAGGGTTTAGAGTTTAGGGTTTTGGGTTTTATGGTTTATGGTTTAGGGTTTAGGGTTTTAGTGTTTAGGGCGTAGGGTTTAGGGTTTAGGGTTTAGGGTTTATGATTTAGGATTTTAAGATTTAGGGTCTAGGGTTGAGGGTTAGGGTTTTTTAAATAAAAAATTAAGTAAAGTTGTAGGTTTAAGTTTATTTAGTTTATTTTTTATTTATTTTAGTTTATTTTATTTTTTTATTTTATTTAGGCTCATTTTTATTTTATTTTAGGTTTATTTATTTTAGTTAAGATTTTTTTTAGTTTATTTTAGGGCTAGTTTATTATTTTTAGTTTAGTTTTATTTTTATTTTATTTTTCATGTTTAGGTTTTATTTTTTATTTTTATGTTTAGGTTTAGGTTTTTATTTTTATTTTTTAGGTTTAGGGTTTAGGTTTTTATTATAGGTTTATTCTTAGGTTTTATTTTTTAGTTTTGGGTTAGGTTTATTTTTAGTTTATTTTATTTTATTTAGGGATTAGGTTTAGTTTCGGTTTAGCTTTTATTTATTTTAGTTTAGTTTATTTTATTTTAGGTTTAATTTTAGGTATAGGATTTTTTAAAGTTTTGAGCTTAAGTTTTATTTTTTATTTAGTTTTAGGTTTATTTTATAGGTTTAGGTTTTTATTTAGTTTTTCTTTTATTTTATTTTAGGATTATATTATTTTTATTTTAGGTTAGTTTCTATTTTATTTAGGTTTTTTATATTTTTAGTTTAGTTTAAGTTTTTATTTATTTTATTTTAGTTTATTTTTATTTTTTTATTTTTTTTTAGGTTTACGTTTAGGTTTAGGTTTAGGTTTAGGTTTTAGTTTAGGTTTTTATTATATTTTATTTTGGTTTAGGTTTATTTATTAATTTTTTTAAGTTTTATTTAGTTTAGGTTTAGGTTTTAACTTTTTAGGGTTCAGGGTTTAGGTTTAGTTGAGGGTTTAGGGCTTAGGGTTTGTAGTTTAGGGTTTAGGGTTTAGGGTTTAGAGTTTAGGGTTTAGGGTTTTGGGTTTATGGTTTAGGGTTTTAGGGTTTAGGGTTTAGGGTTTAGGGTTTAGGGTTTTTAGGGTTTTGAGTTTAGGGTTTAGGTCTAAGGTTATGGTTTTAGTTTATGGTTTAAGGTTTTTGTTTTTTTTCTTAACAGTGAACAAATTCAAATTCAATATTTCTTATTTTTGATTTCATCAACCAAGTAACACACCAAGTTTTCTAAGACACAAGCGATGAGATAAATAAAAAATGAGCATGCCTAGAGCAAATGAAAAAGCCTAGATAATTAGAACTGTCTCTACTGTAAAGACACAATTCCATAAGTAGCAGATTAGATCTATCATTCTTCAGTTTCTCCAATTCACATTAAAACCACCATGACCTCCTAATTTACGGGATCCATAGTCATATCCCCCGTCTCTCTCCTCCGCCACCACCATGGTTGTAATCTCTATTGTTCCTCTCGCCTCATCCACCACACCTCAGATCCACCACCACCTTGTGTTGACATGCCTCCACCACCAGACTCCAGCGTTATGATGTTCCTACCATCAAGGTTCTGCCCATTCTTAGGGTTTAAGTTTATTAGGTTTTAGGGTTTAGGATTATTTTTTAATTTATTTTATTACTTTTGGTTTAGTTTTAGAGTTTGGGGTTTAGGGTTAGGGTTTAGGGTTTTGGGTTTATGCTTCTCAATTTTAGGATTAGTGTTTAGGGTTTTAGGATTTTGGGTTTTACAATTTAGGGTTTAGGGTTTTGGGTTAGTTTAGGGTTTGGGGTTTAAGTTTTAGGATTTTTATGGTTTAGGGTTTAGGGTTTAAAGGTTTAGGGTTTAGAGTTTTGGGTTTAGGGTTTATATTTTAGCGTTTAGTGTTAGTTCAGGGTTTAGGGTTTGGGGTTTAGGTTTTAAGCTTGTAATTTTAGGGTTGTAGGTTCAAAGCTAGTTTTAGGAATTAGGGTTTAGGGTTTAGGGTTTAGGATCTAGGGTTTATGGTTTAGGGTTTAGGGTTTACATTTTATGGGTTTTTTCTAAAAAAAATTAAGTAAAATGATAGATTTAGGTTTATTTAGGTTATTCAGTTTAATTTTTATTTATTTTATTTTTTTTATTTTTATATTTTTTTTAGATTGATTTTTTATTTTTATTCCGTTTAGTTTATTTATTTTATGTTTATCTATTGTTGTTATGCTTTTTTATTTTAGTATATTTTTTAGGTTTAGGTTTATATTTATATTTTAATTTAGTTTTATTTTAATTTTATCTTTTAGGTTTAGGTTTTAGTTTTTAATTTTAGGTTTAGGTTTAGGTTTTCATTTTCTTTTTTTGTTTAGGTTTTAGGTTTATTTTTAAGTTTTATTTTTTATTTTAGGTTTAGTTATCTTTTTACTTTATTTTATTTTATTTAGTTTAGGGTTTAGGTTTAGTTTATTTTAGGTTTAGGTTTAGATTTTTTTATTTTAGTTTAGTTTATTTTAATTTAGGTTTAGGTTTATTTTATTTTGTTTATTTTAGGTTTAGGTTATTTTTTTAGTTTAGGGTTTAGGTTTTATTTTTTATTTATTTTTATGTTTAGTTTTTAGGTTTAGGTTTTATTTAGTTTTTATTGTATTTTATTTTAGGTTTATTTTATTTTTATTTTACATTTAGTTTTTATTTTATTTAAGTTTTTTTATTTTTAGGTTTATATTATTTTTTTAGTTTAGTTTGGGTTTTTATTTATAGTATTTTAGTTAATTTTTTTAATTTTACATTTTGGTTTAGGTTAAGGTTTAGGCTCTAGTTTATGCTTTTATTTTATTTTATTTTATTTTATTTTATTTAGGTTTATGTTTATTTATTTATTTTAGTTATAAGTTCTATTTATTTTAGGTTTAGGTTTTTAGGATTATATAGTTTAGGGTTTAGGGTTTGGGGTTTAGGGTTTAGGGGTTAGGGTTCTAGGTTTTAGGGTTTTGTGTTTAGGGTTTAGGGTTTAGGGCTTAGGGTTTTAAGGTTTAGGGTTTAGGGTTTAGGGTTTTAAGATTTAAGGATTATGGTTTAGGATTGTAAGTTTAAGATTCAGGATTTAGGGTTTGTGGTTAGTTTTAGGTTTAGGGTTTAGGGTTAGGGTTTTTTTTTTTTTAAAAAAATTCTTTGATTTTCTTTTTTTTTAATTTTTTTTAATTAAGTAAATAGGAAGGTTTAGGTTTATTAAGTTTATTTAGTTTATTTAGTTTATTTATTTTCTTTTTATTTTTATTTAGTTTATTTATTTATTTTAGGTTTATTTATTTTAATTTATATTTTTTTTACTTTAGCATCTCTTTTAGGTTTAGGTTTAGGTTTATTGTTTAGTTTAGTTTTTTTAAGGTTTTGGTTTAGGTTTAGGTTTTTATTTTCTTTTTTTAGGTTTTAGGTTTAGGTTTTATTATAGGTTTATTTTTAGGTTTTATTTTTTAGTTTATTTTATTTTATTTAGTTTAGGGTTTAGGTTTAGGTTTAGATTTTATTTATTATATTTTAGTTTATTTTAGTTTATTTTAGTTTAGGTTTAGGTTTAATTTGTTTTCTTTTTTTAGGTATACATTTTTTTTAGTTTAGGGTTTAAGTTTTATTTTTTATTTATTTTTTGGTTTAACTTTTTAGGTTTATTTTTTAGGTTTAGGATTTTATTTTGTTTTTTATTTTATTTTATTTTATTTTATTTTTGGTTTATTTTATTTTTATTTTACGTTTAGTTTTTATTTTATTTAGGTATTTTATTTTTAGTTTTTTTTTTAATTTTTTATTTTAGTTTAGGTTTTTATTTATTTTATTTTATTATAGTTTTTATATTTTATTTTATTTTATTTTTACATTTTGGTTTGGGTATAAGTTTGGGTTTTAGTTTATGTATATGTTTTAGTTTAGGTTTCTATTTTATTTTATTTTATTTATGTTTAGGATTACTTATTTATTTTATTTTTAGGTTATATTTAGTTTATGTTTAGGTTTTTAAGTTTTTTAGGGTTCATGGTTTAGGGTTTCGGGTTCGGGGTTTAGGGTTTAGGGTTTAGGTTGTAGGTTGTAAATTATAGGTTGTAGGTTTTAGGGTTTAGGGTTTAGGGTTTAGGGTTTAGAGTTTATGGTTGTAGGTGTAGGGTTTACGATTAATTTTAGGGTTTTAGGTTGTTGAAGGTTTAGGGTTCAGGGTTTAGGTTTAGGGTTTAGGGATAAGTTTGTTTTTATTTATTTTTTATTTAAGTAAAGTCATAGGTTTATTTAGTTTATTTAGTTTATTTTTTATTTATTTTAATGTATTATATTTTTTGTTTTATTTAGGTATATTTTCATTTTTTTAGTTTAGTTTATTTATTTTAGGTTTATTTATTTTAGTTTAGGCTTTTTATTTTAGTATATTTTTTATTTTTAGGTTTAGGTTTATTTATTTAGTGTAGTTTTATTTTTATTTTATTTTATTTTTCAAGTTTAGGTTTTATTTTTTATATTTAGGTTTAAGTTTAAGTTTTTATTTTATTTTTTTAGGTTTAGGTTTTAGATTTATTTTTAGGTTTAATTTTTTAGTTTAGGTTTAGGTTTATTTTTATTTATTTTATTTTATTTAGGGTTTAGGTTTATGTTTAGGTTTAATTTATTTTAGGTTTAGGTTTAGGATTTATTTATTTTAGTTTAGTTTATTTTAGTTTATTTAATTTATGTTTATTTTATTTTTATTTTAGGTTTAGGTTTTCTTTTAGTTTAAGGTTTAGGGTTTATGTTTTATTTATTTTTAGGTTTAGGTTTTTATTTAATTTAATTTATTTTATTTTAGCTTTATTTTATTTTTATTTAGATTTAGTTTTTTTTTAGGTTTATTATTTTTTAGTTTAGTTTAGGTTTTTATTTATTTTATTTTAGTTTTATTTTATTTTATTTTATTTTCTTTTTAGGTTTAGCTTAAGGTTTTATTTTATTTTATGTTTTTATTTTATTTTGGTTTATGTTTTTTTATTTATTTTATTTTAGGTTTTATTTAGTTTATGTTTAGGTTTTTCAATTTTTAGGGTTTTGAGCTTTGGGTTTTGGTTTAATTGAGGGTTTAAGGTTTAGGGTTTAAGGTTTGGGTTTAGGGTTTAGGGTTTAAGGTTTTACGGTTTATAGTTTAGGATTTAGTGTTTAGGGTTTTTAAGGTTTAGGGTTTAGGTCTAGGGTTCAAGTTTTAGTTTAGGGTTTCATATTTTTGATTTTTTTAATAGAGAATAAATTCAGATTCAACATTTCTTCTTCTCGATTTCCTCAACCATCTAGCACACCAAGTTTTTTAAGACACAAGTGATGTCATAGATAAAAAATGAGCTCTCATAGAGCAAATCAAAAACCCTACAAAACTAGAGCTACCTCTACTATAAAGTCACAGTTCCATAAGAAGCAGATTGGATTAGTCATCCTTCAGTTTCTCCAGGCCCCATCAGAACCACCCCAGTCTCTTGAGTAATGGGATCCACCATCATATCCCCAATCTCTCCCTCGCCACCAGGTATAACCTCTCACCACCTCCATAACCACCCTTTACCACCACCTCATATCCACCATTTATACGTCACCACCACCTTCTCCTCCTTGATTTAGGAGCTTGGTTTACGGTGATGTTCTTGATTTCAAGGTTCTGCCCATTCTTAGGGTTTAAGTTTAGGTTTAGGTTTAGGTTTATTTTTTAAATTTATTTAGTTACTTTAAATTTAAGTTTAGGTTTGGGGTTTATGGTTTAGGGTTTAGGGTTAGGGTTTAAGATTTAGGGTTTAGAGTTTAGGATTTAGGGTTTAGGATTTTTTAAAAAAAAAATATAAACCGATAGGTTTAGGTTTATTTAGTTTATTTTTTATTTATTTTAGTTTACTTTACTTTTTTTATTTTTATTTATGTTTATTTTTTGTTTAATTTAGTTTAGCTTTTTTATTTTAGGTTTATTTATTTTAGTTTTTTTTAGGTTTAGGTTTAGGTTTAGGTTTATTTTTAGTTTCATTTTATTTTAGTTTTATTTTTTAGGTTTAGGTTTTATTTTTTATTTTAGGGTTATGTTTAGGTTTTATTATTTTTTTTTTTAGGTTAAGGTTTTAGTTTTATATTTTAGGTTTATTTTTAGATTTTATTTTTTTAGTTTAGGTTTAGGTTTATTTTTTGTTTTTTTTACTTTGTTTTGTTTATGGTTTAGGATTAGTTTATTTTAGGTTTAGGTTTAGGTTTTATTTATTTTAGTTTAGGTTTAGGTTTATTTTATTTTGTTTATTTTAGGTTTGCATTTTTTTAGTTTAGGGTTTAGGTTTGATTTTTAATTTATTTTTAGGTTTATCTTTTAGGTTTAGGTTTTTATCTAGTTTTTATTTTATTTTATTGTAGCATTATTTTATTTTTAATTTAGGTTTAGTTTCTTCTTAGGTTTATTTTATTTTATAGTTTAGTTTAGTTTTATTTATTTTATTTTATTTTAGTTTTTATTTTTATTTTATTTTATTTTTAGGTTGAGGTTTATGTTTAGGTATTAGTTTATGTTTTTATTTTGTTTTATTTTTTCATTTTATTTTGGTTTAGTTTTTTTTTTATTTTATTTTTTTGTTTTTTTTAGTTTAGGTTTAGGTTTTCGGCATTTTAGGGTGTATGGTTTAAGCTTTAGGTTTTAGGTTTTTATTTTAGGTTTATTTTTTTGTCTTATTTATTTTAGTTTAGGTTATCTTAGTTTAGTTTTAGTTTTATTTTATTTAATTTATTTTATTTTTAGTTTAGGGTTTGATTTTTTGGTCTTATTTATTTTAGGTTTAGGTTTTTTATCTAGTTTTATTTTATTTATTATTTTATTTTTTAATTTAGGTTTAGTTTCTTCTTAGTTTATTTTATTTTTATAGTTTAGTTTAGGTTTTATTTATTTATTTTATTTTAGTTTTTATTTTTATTTTATTTTATTTTTAGGTTAGGTTTTATTTTAGGTTTAGTTTATGTTTTTTATTTTGTTTTATTTTCATTTTATTTTTTTGGTTTAGTTTTTTTTTGTTTTTTTTTTTTTTTTAGTTTAGGTTTAGGTTTTATTTGCATTTTAGGGTGTATGGTTTAAATTTAGGTTTTAGTTTTATTTTAGGTTTATTTTTTGGTCTTATTTATTTTAGTTTAGGTTATCTTAGTTTAGTTTTAGTTTTATTTTATTTTATTTATTTTATTTTTAGTTTAGGGTTTGATTTTTATTTTTTATTTATTGTTAGGCTTATTTTTTAAGTTTAGGTATTTATTTAGTTTTTATTTTATTTTATTTTTATTTTACCATTAGTTTTTATTTTATTTATGCTTTTTATTATTAGGTTTATTTTATTTATTTTTAGTTTAGTTCACATTTTCATTTATTTTATTTTAGTTAATTTTATTTTTTTATTTTATTTTATTTTTAGGTTTAGGTTAGGTTTTAGTTTAGGTTTTTATTTTTATTTATTTTATTATTTTATTTAAGTTTAGGATTTTCATTTATTTTATTTTTAGGTATAATTTATACTTTTTATTTTAGGTTTATGGTTTATTTTTAGTTTAGTTTATTTATTTAGTTTAGTGTTTTTAGGGTTTAGGGTTATTTAGTTTAGTGTTTATTTTAGGGTTAGTTTTAGGGTTTAGAGTTTAGGGTTTAGGGTTTTATTTATTATTTAGGTTTATTTTAGAGTTTATTTTATTAGTTTTATTTTTTAGGTTTATGGTTTATGATTTATTTTTTTATTTTTTAGGTTTTATTAGTTTATTTAGGGTTTTATTTATTTATTTTATTTAGTTTATTTTGGGTTTAGGATTTATTTATTTATTTTTTTATTAGTTTTATTTTAGTTTAGGTTTAGCTTAGTTTAGGTTTAGGTTTAGATTTTTTTTTTAGGTTTATTTTTTTTTGTTTATGTTTATTTTTTTATTTATTTTATTATTTATTTTTTATTTTATTTAGTTTATTTTATCTATTTTAGGTTTATTCATTTTAGTTTAGTTTTTTATTTTATTTACTTTTAGGTTTAGGTTTTATGTTTATTTTTAGTTTAGTTTTATTTTATTTATTTTCTTAGGTTTAGGTTTATTTTTTTTTATTTTTTTAGGTTTAGGTTTAGGTTTTATTTTATTTTTTTTAGGTTTAGGTTTTAGTTTTTTTTTATTTATTTTTTATTTTTTTATTTTAGGTTTAGGTTTATTTTTTTAGTTTATTTTATTTCATTTAGTTTAGGGTTTAGGTTTAGTTTATTTTAGTTTTAAGTTTTATTTATTTTAGTTTAGTTTATTTTAGTTTAGGTTTAGGTTTATTTTATTTTGTTTATTTTATGTTTTGGTTTCTTTTTTTTAGTTTAAGGATTTGGTTTTATTTTTTATTTATTTTTATGTTTTATTTTTATGTTTATTTTATAGGTTTAGGTTTTGATTTAGTTTTTATTTTATTTTATTTTAATTTTATTTTAAGTGTATTTTATTTTTATTTTATGTTTAGTTTATATTTTATTTAGGTTTTTTATTCTTAGGTTTATTTTATTTTATTTACATTAAATTTAAATTTATTTTATTTTAGTTTAGTTTTTTGTTTTCATTTTATTTGATTTTTAGGTTTAGGTTTTGGTTTAGGTTTAGGTTTTAGTTTAGGTTTTTGTTTTATTTTATTTTGTTTATTTTATTTAGGTTTAGGTTTTTTTATTTATTTTATTTTTAGGTTTTATTTAATTTAGGTTTAGGTTTTTGAGGTTTAGGGTTTAGGGTTTAGGGTTGTAGATTTTAGGGATTAGGGTTTAGGGTTATATGGTTTAAGGTTTAGGGTTTAGGGTTTATGGTTTAGTGTTTAGGGTTTTAGGATATAGGGTTTTTTTATTAGGGAAATTAGGAAAATTTTCTTGCCATAAAGAAAAAGTGCAAAGTCTTTAGAGGGGGTAAATCTCTATGCTAATGCTCAAAGAGGTACAATAAATCCTAAAGAGATAAACCCCCTAACTATTACAATAATGAAGGATAGAAAGAAAAGAAAAAAAAAAAATCAATAGTAGAAAATCCATGTGAGCAGCAATAAACTTCATTTGGTCCGTCGATACTTGGATCCACCTACAAGACTCTCCCAACCTATAAAGAAATCTACATACTTTTGAAAGGATGAGTACAATTAAGAAGCATAAAAAGTAAGAGCAAACAAAAAGAATAAGTAAGAAAAGGCTTAGCTGATTACAATCATCTCAAGGACACACATGTAAGCATCAAACTTCAAGAGAAGGGTTACAATTACATATACTACTAGCCAAAAGAAGAAGAAAGAATGGGAAATATCAAGGCCATCATAGCCGCATACCTGTAGTCCATCATTCAAAATTCGGTCATCTAGTAAGGTGCAAAATCCTCCAAATAGCAAACATATAAAGCCAACCAAAGCCATTAGAACAATAAAATAAGGATAATCAACCAACCATGTGGGATAGCATAATATAGGAGCACCACCAAAGCCAAGAATAACAAAATCAAAAACAGCAAGCATCATGATGGGTAATAATACAAACCAAAGACAATAAGAGCAAAAGAAAAAAGAAAACACAAATGCTCATATCCTCCACCAATAAAGTAGAAAAAAAGAGCTAGTAAAAACAACTAGCTAACAAAGGGGTGGACATGAGGCTACCACCTAAATAAAAAAGGGAGAGAGAAAAAAAAAAGAGGAAACCAAAAATATACATCATAAAAAGAACACTTGCAGGTTCCCATAATAGTCACCAAAATAGCCACCCCAAAACCAATACAATAATACAAACCAATAAAACACCTCTAGCCAACCACCATAATAGCAAAAAACCCAAGTCAGTTTAAAGAGCAACAATAATCATCAAGCAAAAATCACCCAAGATAGCCAGGTAACAGGTAGAAGAAGATAGTAGCCACCAAACCCAACCAAGGCAAAAGAAAATCTAATCTAGGTAAGTAGAATATCCAGCCAAAGAAAAAAAAGGTACAAAGCCCAGTAAGACAGACGACAAGCCAACCAACAGGAACATCAACAATAATGGCACCCAACCAAGCCACCAGCCCTCAAGGACAACTAACAACCATAAAATAGCCTTCAACCAGCCAATCCAGAGTAATACCCAAACACAAAGCCCTTGCAGCTAAGAGAGGGAGGTCAATGTAAGAGGAGGTCAATACAATAACAAAAAGAAATAGAACAAAAATCAACAAAACTAACCATGAAGCCCTAGTCAAGAAAATAGAGAAAATAAAAGCCAACCAACAACCTCCACCATGCTAAAATCAAGCCAGAGATAAACCACCAACATCCCACTAGATCAATCACAATAGAAAATGAAAAAAATATCAAAAATAGCCAGCCATCCAATCAACCCAACTAGCTAACCCAACAAGCCAACAAAGCCACCTAGTCAACCACCACAGTAGCTGAACCAACTCAGGTAAGTTAGCAAGCAGCCCAGAAAGAGGCAAAACCCACAAAAAAGAAAACTCTACAGCAGCCATAGCCACAAACTAAAAGGAGGATATAAAAAATAGCATAGGCAAAATTATGGTAAACACCCAGCTAGATAGATAGAAGTCACCAAGATGAAAAATCCAAAACAACACAGGCCACACTTACAATAACCACCAGGTAGTAAAACCAGGCCAATCGAAAAGTAAGAGATCAAAAACATGACCCAACTCAGGATAAACAGAGAAAATAAGTTGATAACCATAACCCAAAGAGGGCTTAACAAGGGGCAACCAAACGAAAAAGATCATAAAAACCATGCTAAGAATTTATAATCTGAGATAAGGCAATCCAATATTATCTAGATTGACCAAACCTCTTAATAGTTTAGACAAAAATTGGTTATCAAATAAAGTGAACTCACTTAAGTTGGCACCAAATTTAGCCAAGTAATCAACATAAGCATTACCTTTATGAAATATATGGGAAATTTTAAAATGAACTTGAGAAAGAATATTTTTAGTATGATTAAGAAGATAAAATAATTCAACATTCCAATTCTATTAGAATTAAGCATGTCAAGAAGCAAGAGAGCATCACCCTCAATCCAGATGTTGAGGTAACCTCTATTCAAACAAATTTCAATAGCTTTATTAACAACAAAAGTAACATAACATGCTTTGAGAGGATAGGCAAAAGCATAAATGACACTAGCTTTAGAATTCCTAAGGATACCACCACAACCATATTTATTAGAAGCCATAAAACCATCAGTGATCACTTTAATCAATTTGCCTTTAGGATTGAAACAAAGAATAATCCTAGAACTTTTATAAGAGTCAAACTCAGGCATAATGATACTTAATTTTTTAGCTACCAATTTTTAACCTCTAAAATGAATATTTCTAATAAGATTGGCATTAAAAAGAGCATGAACTTTTTCTTTAGTTCTATCCATGACCCTTTTATGGTTCGTAGGTGTACCACAATATTTAGCATCATTTCTATCCATTTATATGAACCAGATAAGGGTAATAGCAATTAAAACTTTGATATGACCTTTCACTGTATTTTTGAAGCAAACTTCAAGAAGTTGATAAAAAGAAAGAGAACCTAGAAAATAGTTAGTATTAAATAAATCATCATATTGAAACCATAATTTAGAAGCAATAGCACCATTGATAAAAACATGATTTACATTTTCAATATGAAAGCAACAATAGCACTTTAAAGGTAAGGAAAACCCTTTAGTTCAGAGCAAAGAGTCCATAGAAATATAATTATTTAAAATCCTCCAAGCTATAATAGAATAAGAAATGGGAATGATATTGTTCCAAAGTTTAATAAAACATTAGAGGGGTTTTGTTTATCTAAAATTCCAAACCTCTTTAAGAACAAAGTCACCATTATAAGAAAGCTTAAAAAAGAATTTGGTCAGTTTCTTAGAAGAATGGGGATATTTCTAAGTTGTCAAAAATAGATATAGAGATATAATTCTCAAGTTTACTTTCTTTCCAATTTTTATTAAGCCAAAAAGAATTAACTTTGATAGCAATAGTAGAGTGGTAGATAAAAGAGTGTCAATAGAGTCATTGACAATCTAATTATCTTGACAAAAGAACAAAGAACCCGATTGAATACCCCAAGATATTAATGATTTGACAACGCATTTAATGGAGCAAAGCCTTTCCAAACCGGAGAGTCACCAAATTTATAACCACAGTTAAGGGGGTGTTTACCTTGGCAATATTTTTCCATCATAAAAATAGCCCAAAGTCTATCATTCTTTCTAAAATTCCACGAGCTTATGAGAGAAGATAATGATAGCTTCATGAATAACCAAGCACCTTCTCCCAAAGGACCACAATATTTATGCCAAGATGTCCAATGCATTCTTTTGGAGAAATTGGAGCCCCAAAAAAATTTGTTAAGCAAATGATCAATTCTGATATGTGTAGCATTAGTGGGGATAATAGTTTGAATCAAATAAAGAGGCATTAAGTTAAGAGTGCTTTTACGAATAGAGAGTCTACCACCAAAGGAAAGTAAATGGAATTCCCAAAAAAAATTTTATTTGAAAATTTCTAAATTAACTAGTCAAAGAGATGAGAATACTTTGGGCCTTTAAAGAGTGGAGCATCCAAGTACTTAAGTGGTACATGTTGATGTTTAAATTTAGTGATATGTAGGATTTGATTGATTTTATTGGAGATAGAGAGGAAGTGATAAAATATTTTTTGTTATCATTGATAGAAAGGCCATTCTCATGATAATAGAATCATTGCAAAAATATCATATCATATGCAAAACTTAAATGGGAAATAGGAAGACCATCAAGTGTTTTGTAGTACATACTATGATTTTTTAAGAATAAATCATTGATGCTCATAGATAAGTACTCAACAACAATAATAAATAAAGTAGGAGATAAAGGCTCCCCTTGTCATAAGCCATGGGAAGAGAGAAGGAAACCCAAGGCTTCCCCATTAAGCAAAATCAAAAACCATGCATTATTAATACAATTTTCTATAAGAAAATAAATTTATCAGAAAACCCAAATAAATTCAAAATATGGAAAAGGAAATCCTAAGAGATGTTATCAAAGGCTTTGGTAATATCTAATTTGAAAAAGATGTTGCCTCATCTTGTCTTAGCATCAAGATCATGAATTAATTCTTAGGCAAATAAAATATTATCAAAAATATATCTACCTCTAACAAAACTAGTTTGGTTGAGAGAGATAATTAATAGAAAAGGACTAAGTTAGTTGGTAAGAACTTTGCAAATCAGCTTATTGAATAAGGTGGAAAGACTAATAAGTCTGAAATCACTCCAATAGTATGGATTATCTTTCTTAAGTATGAGAATAATAGAAGTAATAGAAAAATATCTAATATAAGGATTACCTTCAAAATAAAATCAATCACAGCCTCAATCAAATCATTTTTAATGATAAACTAACAATTTTGAAAAAATTGAGTAGTGAAACCTCACGGACCAACAAAATCTATGTTCATGCTAGAACTTTGAAAATTTCATCTTCATTAGCAATGGTAAGCAAATCATTATCATCATTAGTAATAGAAGGAATCCACTATGATTGATAAATAGTTTTTTTAAGAGCAATTCTTGTTAAGCATATTTCTAAATTAATTAATAAGTGATTCCTTAATATCACTATTCTCCATAATCTAATCGCCATTATCATTTTTAATGTTTTGAATATTATTTAATACTATCTTTTTATTAACCAAAGCATAAAAATACCTAGTATTCCTATCACCATCAGTAATATATTTATTAGCAGCTTTTTGGCACCAATAGGTCACTTCCATATTTGGGAATTTAACAAGTTTATCTTTTGCTTAAGTCAAGTCTGTAATCTTAGAAGGATCAGAAATAACAGAGACTTCAAGAACCCAAACCATTTTTTTCATATCTTTAATATTATCAAAAAATGTTTTTAAAATAATGCTTTTTCCACCAGTCCAAATTTTGTTTAGGTCTTTTAAGTTTAAACCAAATTGTATTCATCCCAATAATCAAATTATTAGGATGTAAAGGAGCTTTCCAATTATTAGCCACAACATTATAAAAATCAATATGATGAATCCACATGTTTTGAAATCTAAAAGGAGTGGGGTTTTTTAGTCTATTAGAATTTTCTTTAATAGAAACCAGATGAGGTGCATGATCTGACAAGGTTCTGCTTAATTGGTCAATAGAAGTAATAGGCCATTGAGTAATCCAATGAGTATTAAAAAGAATCCAAACCAACCTTTGCCAAATTCTAGAGTTTTTCCAAGTATAATTAGTGCACTTAAAGCCAATATCAATTAAATTACAATCAAGGATCATATTGGTTAAATCTTCCATGGAATGAATATTAAGAGAGAAACCACCACATCATTCAGAAGAGATTAAAATGGTGTTGAAATCACCACCAACAAGCCAAGGTTTATTGATAGAGGTTGCAAAATTCCTTAAATTATCCCAAAGAAGATTTCTACTAGATCAACAACAAGATGCATAAATAAAAAGCCCCAAAAAATAATAATCACCATAAGAGATTTGAACATTGACAACTTGATGAAAGTCATCAAGAATAGAGACCTCAACAAAATTATTCCAAAAACACCAAATCTTATTACTAACATTAGAGAAAATTTATTTGAAACCATCATTCTAGCAACATGGTTAATTTTATTAGCTAAGAGGCTCTAGAATAATAAGAAGAGAAATATTATGAATGCAAAAATGATTTCTATTATGATTATGAATAGAAGAAATGATCCCTCTAACATTCCAAACAAGAAATTAACCATAAGGAAAATAAAAGGTGGGTTAAGTAAAGGTTAATTAAGAGAGAGTGAGAGTTATGATAGATCTAAATTTGGGAGGAAATCTTTAAGATTTTTTTCTTTTAGCATGATAAGTTTGGAAGCCATTTTCTTTTCCCTAGAGTCATCATCAGTAAGATTTAGTAACATTGGTCATAGATTTAGGAGAAATCTCCAAGTGTGTTTTGAGGGAGTTTACCTTCTTCCAAATCCATATTTAGTCAAAAAGTAGGATTAACATGAATATCAAGATTAGAAATGAGAGATGGTGATGATTTAGAGCCATTTAGAGCACAAGTAGTAAAATCTGGATAAAAAATGTTTTCAGCATGCTCAACATCATTTTAATCCTCATTAAAAGCTTTATTTTCATCAATCAAAGCCAACATAGATGCAAGAATAGAATCAGAGGAAATAGAATCATTTTTAATAACTTAGAGAGTTTATTATTCTTTGCATTAGAAATATTCAAATTCAAAGAAGGAATAAGAGGTAAAACATCCTTCCCATTTTGAATATCGGTCGAATCCCTACCAACATTAGAAGCCAAAACATGCTCAACAAGATTAACCCTGATATCCAAGGAATCAACCTCAGAAATAGCCTTAATACCATCCTTATGATCTGAGGTCAATTTTTGAACATAAGTAGGAGTCAGCTTATGGGTAGAGACAATATTTTCCTTAGGAGGAATTCATTTTTTTAAGTTGGGATGGAGAATAAAACATTTTGAATTATCATGACTGTGTATTTTACAGTGGGAACAAAAAATTGAGAGGTTCTCCAATTTAAACTTTTGCAAATACATATAATTTTCAGAGCCAATCCAAACTTCCTTAGGGTATTTTTTAGTTATGTCAAATTCCATGATGATCCGAGCCATAGAAGGGTGAGATTGCTCAGTAGTCTCTTAGTCGAGTTGCAAAGGCCAACAAAATAAAGCCCCAATAGCAAAAGGCACATGATAGGTAATAAAATGACTACACATATTAGGAAGAGATAAACACATAGGGATAATAGGAGATTCCTCCTTAATGTCACAAAGGGGTGGCCACTTTAGCAAACACTTTTGAGAATTAAAGACAAAATAAGAATGATGTGATAAAACACATGAATAATTTAGATCATTAAAAAGTTTAATCAGGATATGCCGATGGTCAATAAGACCAATCTAGAAGGCACCTGTAAGCTTGAGATTATAAAAAAAGTGTGAATCTTATCCAAATTCAGATGACGCAAAGCAAATTTACCAACAAGAGAAAATTCAAAGGGTTTTGTCAACATTTCAACATCCACATCAGAACACATTATGGCTTGGAAATCTCTAAAAGATGTCAAAATTAGATTAATTGAATCAATAGAGGGAGAAATCTTACTAGAGAGCGCTTCCTTAAAAGATTTAGTAGAAGGTGTAGCATTAGGGCCGCCAATCCCCAAAATGTCAGATGCCCTAACTGAAACATCCATATCTTAAGGTGGAGCCCAATGAATCGAACTCACCATAGCCATGATCAATGACAAAACATCACGCAAATGGTCAGATGTTGTTCAAGCTGTTAAAATCGGTCAAAATCAAAGCCAAACCCACATAAATCCCCAGTCAGTGGCGTGCCACCAAGAGGGATTCAAAAAATAAATGAGAGAAGCTTGGGGAGGAGGTTAGTTAGGGTTTAGAGTTTAGGGTTGTAGGTTTAGGGTTTAGGGTTTTTTTATATATTTTTATTTGTTTTTATTTGTTTTATTTTGTTTAAATTAAGTAAACTGGTAGGTAAAGGATTATTTAGTTTATTTTTTATTTTTATTTAGATTATTTTTATTTTTTACTTAGTTTAGTTTATTTATTTTAGGTTTATTTATTTTAGTTTTTTGGTTTGGCTTAAATTTAGGTTTAGGATTATTTTTTAGTTTAGTTTTATTTTTATCTTATTTTTTAGGTCTAGGTTTTATTTTTTATTTTTAAGTTTAGGTTTAGATTTTTATTTTATTTTTTAGGTTTAGGTTTTAGGTTTTTATTTTAGATTTATTTTTAGGTATTCTTTTTTAGTTTAGGTTTAGGTTTATTTTTAGTTTATTTTATTTTATTTAGTTTAGGTTTAGGTTTAGTTTATTTTAGGTTTAGGTTTAGGTTTTATTTATTTTAGTTTAGTTTATCTTAGTTTAGTTTTAGGTTTATTTTATTTTTATTTTAGGTCTAGGTATTTTTTTTAGTTTAGCGTTCAGGTTTTATTTTTTATTTATTTTTAGGTTTTATTTTTAAGTTTATTTTTTAGGTTTAGGTTTTTATTTAGTTTTTATTTTATTTTATTTTAGGTTTACTTTATTTTTATATTAGGTTTAGTTTTTATTTTATTTAGGTTTTTTAGTTTAATTTAGATTTTTAATTATTTTATTTTAGTTTCATTTTATATTTTTTATTTTGTTTTCTTTTTAGGTTTAGCTTTAGGTTTAGGTTTTAATTTATGTTTTTTTATTTTATTTGTTCATTTAATTATTGTTTAGGTTTTATTTTATTTTATTTCTAGGCTTTATTTAGCTTAGTTTTAGGTTTTAGCTTTTTAAGGTTTAGGGTTTAGGGTTTAGTTTTAGGTTTTTATTTTAGGTTATTATTTAGGTTTTATTGTTGTAGTTTTTATTTTTTATTTTTATGTTTAGGTTTAGGTTTTATTTTATTTTTTTTTGGTCTAGGTTTTAGGTTTTATTTTAGGTATTATTTTTAGTTTAGGTTTAGGTTTATTTTTAGTTTATTTTATTTTATTTAGGGTTTAGGTTTTAGTTATTTTAGTTTAGTTTATTTTAGTTTAAGTTTAGGTTAAGCTTTTTTTTAGTTTAGGGTTTAGGTTTTATTTTTTATTTATTTTTTGATTTTTTTAGGTTTATTTTTTAGGTTTGGTTTTTTATTTAGTTTTATTTTATTTTATTTAAGGTTAATTTTATTTAGGTTTTTTATTTTTTACTTTAGTTTAGGTTTTTCCTTATTTTATTTTAGTTTAGTTTTTATTTTTTATTTTCTTTTCTTTTTAAGTTTTGGTTTAGGTTTAGGTTTTTATTTTATTTCATTATTTTATTTTATTTTGGTTTAGGTTTATTTTATTTTATTTTTAGGTTTGATATATTTTAGGTTTAGGTTTTTAGCTTTTTAGGGTTTAGGGTTTAGGATTTATGGTTTGGGGTGTTGGGTTTTGGGTATAGGGTTTAGGGTTTAGGTTTTATGGTTTAGGTTTTAGGGTTTAAGTTTTAGGGTTTAGGGTTTTAGGGTTTAGGGTTTAGGGTTTAGTGTTTTTGGGGTTTAGGGTTTAGGGTATAAGAATTTTAGGGTTTAGGGTTTAGGTTTTATGTCTAAGCTCAGGTTTTTGGTTTTTTTTAACATATAATAAATTCATATTCAACATTTCTTCTTTTTGATTTCATTAACTAAGTAACCCACCAAGTTTTCTAAGACACCAGTGATGACATAGATAAAAATGAGTAGCCATAGACAAATTGAAAACCCTAGATTACTAGAACCATCTATACTCTAAAGACACAGTTCATAAGAACTAGATCGGATCTGCCATTCTTCAATTTCTCTAGTTCCCATCATAACCACTCTGGCCTCTTCAGTATCGGGATACAACATCATATCCCCGATATCTCCCTCTGCCACCACCACAGCTGTAACCTTCATCGCTTCTCCCACCTCCATAACCACCACTGATCCGACCAGCACATCCATAAGGACCTTTAGAATCCCCATCACCATTGCGTTAACTACTGCCTCCACCTCCACTGCTAGAGCTAAACTAACCTAGTTGACGTTGATGTTCCTACCGTCATAGTTCTGCCCATTCTTGGGGTTTAGATTTAAGTTTAGGTTTATTAGGTTTACTTTTTAATTTATTTAGCTACTTTAGGATTAAGTTTAAGGTTTGAGGTGTAGGCTTTAGGGTTTAGGGTTTGGGTTTAGTGTTAATGATTTAGGGTTAGGGTTTAGGGTTTAGGGTTTAGGGTTCAAAATGTAAGGCTTATGGTTTAGGGTTTAAGGTTTTAGGGTCTATGCTTTTAGGGTTTAAGCTTAAGGATTAAGGTTTAGGGTTTAGGGTTTAGGGTTTGCAGTTTAGGGTTTAGGGTTTTTTTGGGTTTAGGGTTTAGTGTTTAGGATTTTGGGTTTAGTTTTTTTTTTCAAATAAAGTAAATGGGTAGGTTTGGTTTATTTAGTTTAGGGTTTAGGATTTTTTATGGTTCAGGGTTCACAGCATAGGGTTTAAGGTTGTAGGTTAGGGTTTACAGTTTAGGATTTAGGATTTAGGGTTTAGTGTTTTTTTAATTAAGTAAATTGGTATGTTTAATTTTATTTAGTTTATTTTTTATTTATTTTAGTTTGTTTATTTTTTATTTTTTAAGTTTTTATTTATTTATTTTAGTTTATTTATTTTAGTTTAGGTTTTTCATTTTAGTTAATTTTTTAGGTTTAGGTTTAGGTTTAATTTTAGTTGAGTTTTCTTTTTATTTTATTTTTTAGGTTTTGGTTTTATTTTTTATTTTTAGGTTTAGGTTTAGGTTTTTATTTTATTTTTTAAGTTTAGGTTTTAGGTTTTTATTTTAGGTTTATTTTTAAGTTTTATTTTTTAGTTTAGGTTTAAGTTTATTCTTAGTTTATTTTATATTATTTAGGTTAGGTTTAGGTTTAGGTTTTATTTATTTTAGTTTAGTTTATTTTAGTTTAGGTTTAAGCTTATTTTATTTTGTTTATTTTATTTTCATTTTAGGATTAGGTTTTTTTTAGTTTAGGGTTTAGGTATAATTTTGTATTTATTTTTAGGTTTATTTTTTAGGTTTAAGTTTTTATTTGGTTTTTATTTTAGGTTTATTTTATTTTTATTTTACAGTTAATTTTTATTTTATTTAAGTTTTTTATTCTTAGGTTTATTTTACTTTTTAGTGTAGTTTTAATTTTTATTTATTTTAATTTAGTTTATTTTTATTAGATTATTTTATTTTATTTTTAGTTTTAAGTTTAGGTTTTTATTTTATTTGAAACTCAAATTTTTGATTAACTCATTCATCATCAAGTTAAGTGCTATGTCGATGATCTCATTGTAAAAAGTATAGAAAAGGAAGACCATCTCTTTGACTTGAGAGTAGTTTTTGAATAGTTAAGACAATTTAACCTCAAAATGAACCCCTGAAGTGTAGGGTGGCTTCAAGGAGATTCACGGGTTTTTGACACCAGAATCAAAATTGATCCAGAGAAGATGAAGGCCATATTAGAAATTCCACCCTTAAAATTTTAACTCAACTCAGATCATTTCAAGGGTTGTTGACATATCTAAGATGATTTATATCCAACCTATCGAGAAAATGCCAGCCATTCTCAACACTTGTTAAAAAGGCTGCCAAGTTCAAGTGGGATGACCAATGTGAGCATGCCTTCGAAGACATCAAGCATACATGATGATGTTGTCGATTCTAGCAGCCCCTATCCCAAGCAAGCTGCTCATACTTTACAATATTGCATTAGATGACTCCCTTAGTTTTTTATTGGCCCAAGCTAATGATAAAGGGAAAGAAAATGCACTCTACT
Organism: Cymbidium sinense; assembly: GCA_021442155.1. NCBI lineage: Eukaryota > Viridiplantae > Streptophyta > Magnoliopsida > Asparagales > Orchidaceae > Cymbidium > Cymbidium sinense. Next base: position 353,906,523 of record CM038214.1, on the reverse strand, counting down.
ACCTCAACCATCGCCTAATCCCTACTGAGGCTAATTAGTCAACCATTGAGAAGCATTTCCTAGTTTTAATCTTTGCATCCTAAAAGTTATAGCACCACATGCTTCCTCATAAAGTGAACATAATCTCTAGTGTCAATCCACTATAGTAGCTCATGACATGGCCGACACTATCCTAATAATTGGCATGATGATCCTTGATCCTCTCACAATTTGACATTACCTTCGTACTCCTCCATGTGGTGAAATGACAAGCACTAGCGGATTTCTTTGCAACACACCCACTTCTTGCTAACTCTTTGCTTAGAATTGATCTCCCCGATGAACAAATCATAAACTTAAGGGATACTAGAATTTACCAATATGAGATGTACTTTGATGGTGCGGCTTCCTCTCAAAGAGGTGAAAAACCATAATCTACTATTCCAAGGAAGGTAAGGGTTGGAATAGTTCTCTCAACTTTGGACCGCGATGTGATAAGATTGTCATATCATCGATCCAATCCTTGCACCAATAACAAAGCTGAATATGAGGCTCTAATTGCAGGTCTGGAGTTATCCATTACTCTAAGCATCCAAAACATCAACATCATTGGGGATTCTCAGCTAATTATCAACCAAATCGCTAGGTCCTATAAGGTTATAAAGCCCAAGCTCCATCACTACAATAAGTACACCACAGAGGTTACCATTTATAAGATTCCTCAAGGAGAGAATGTCATAGTGTATACTTTAGCCAAGCTTGCGAAGGAATTGGCATGTCCGGAGGATGAGTACTTATCAATAAAGGTCCAAAATAGGTAAGTCTTATCCCTTATTCATATTGAACTCATCAAAATGTACTCTCTTGAAGGGGATGTTGCCATTGCCAAAAAGGATGTGAAGTTAAATTGGAGGCAACAATTCCTGGATTACCTAAATAAAGGCAAACTACCTCAAGAGAAGTCCCAAGCCCATCAGATGAAGTAGAAATAACTTTCCTACACTCTTGTGGATGGTGTCTTATATCGGCAGTCTTTTGATCATATGTGGTTACATTATTTAGACAATCATCAAGCGTGATCACATGGGAACCATGATGTATGTGATGAAAGCCAAGATCAAGAGATGATGAGATACCAATAATGATGATATGGCTAACCAATGTCAAATACATGGTGTGGTCCTACACCAACCACCCAATATTCTACATCCTACATTGCCCTCATGTCCATTCGAGTGTTGGGGTACCGATATAGTGGGTCTAATTGATCCTCTTTCTTCCAAGGGTCATGGATTCATCTTTGCTACTACTAACTAGGTTTCCAACTAGGCAAAGGAGATTACACTTAGAGAGGTCACAGCTCAGCATGTGCCCCAATTTTTTATGAACCATATCGTATATAGGTTAATAGTACCCTGATAAATTATATCTAATAATGGTATTGTATTCAAGAGCACCGAGATCAACAACTTTTCTTGGAGACACAGCATAGATTGGAGATATTATACCATCAACTACTAGAGAGAAAATAGATTAGCAGAAGTCTTCAACAAAGTTACCATCAAAATACTAAAGAAGACACTCGACAACTACAAGTGATAATGGCACAAATAGTTAGTTGAAGCCTTGTGGGCTAACCACACTACATATAGAACTCCAACTCATTCTACTCCTTTCTCCTTAGTGTATGGGTCTAAAGCCATTCTACCATTAAAAGGCCAACTCCCATCACTAAGGATAACTGGGGGTAGCAAGATCATAATAGAGCAGAATGTCAAGTTACGGTTAGAAGAGCTCGAAGGTTTGGAGGAGAGACGCCTGCAGGCATGCCAAAACCTTGGTTTTATAAAGCTAAAATGGTTCAAGCTCACAACAAGTTGGTATGTCTTATACCTTTTCAAGTAGGAGAGCTTATTTTAGTTCTAAGGAGACTGATTATTACGAGACATAAGATGGGAGGTATGTTTGAACCCACTTGGGAAGGCCCTTTTTCCATAGGGAAGGCCTACCAAGGAGGACCTTATTAGCTTATTAATCATAAGGGAGAGTGTCCAATGCTTCTAATCAATGGGCTCTACTTAAAAAAATATTATAAATCAATTTTAAAAGTAATTATCATCAATGAAAATTCAATTTTGAATTCAATCTCTTCCATATTGAAAGTATTCTTGTTTGTGAATCTGCCACGATGTGTTTAGGGTAGGTGTAAAGAACCTGAGCGGTGTCCTATCCTTCATCCACACAACATGAACACAAACTACACACAAACATAGAAAACAAACACATATCTTTTGTCTTGGGCTACTCAAAGTTAATATAATATACCCAGTGGTACTCACTCGAGCTCTAGGTCGACATGCTACCTAGTGTGTCACCCTAATGGTCTTCTTGCTTTGGAGGATGTAAGTATGCAATGCTTTCCTACTTTACTTGGCCACTACACATCGATAAGCACCTTGTTAGTTTGGTAGGCCGTACTGTGTGGCCGGTAAGCTACCTTATGCTGGATTTGTTTAAGAGGATGTGAGTCTACTACACTTTCTTCTTGGATTAGCCTTTACGCATTAACTAGGTTGAGTATATTTGAGGTTTAGGATAAGTCCCCTAGCAGCTCCTTTCCAACTGACTACTCAAGTCTGGGTGCAGACCTCCCTTGGGGTTCCCCACTAAGTAGTCACTCAAGGTCAGATGGTATCTATCCTGCTAATGATATACTATACCGATGATCAATTTTGCTTGAAAAGTTGTAAGCCTACCCACTTTATTTTGAGGTTGATCGTTGCACACCAACGAGCACCTTAGGTTTCTTGGTTCTCACTATGCTGATGGATACACCACTCTTGCTGACGAATACACCTTAGGTTGGTTGGTTCTCACACCTCAAGATACACTACTCATAGCAAATTTAGTCTATTATGCTTTCTCCCTGAGTTGGCCACCTTACACCTATAGGCTTTCTTTTCCAAGGCTCAAGATAATGCCCCTAACAGCACCTCCCTTGTGGGTATTATATTTGGATCACGTGCTTTGAGACCCCATTTAGACACTACCCAGGTTACTATTAGTTTGGACCGTTCCCCTTTCCTAGTAACCACCCCTGTGATTGGAGATTCTATCTTGTGGATGTGTTGATTCTCTCTAGGTCTAGTAAATCTAAGATAGGTCAAAGCCAACATAGGCCCTTTTCAATGGTCCCTCGCACACCAACAAGGTTCATGAAATTATATAAACAAAATATATATTCACTTGTGGATTAGGAGGACATCCCTAGTGGTACCATTTCCCAAGAAAGTATCTTATCTTTAGGGTAGTGTCAACAAAACTCCCTATAAGAATCTCTTGACTACTCTTGAGTTGATATAAATCCCTAATGGAATTCACTCAGTAGTCGCTCCTAAGGCAAGTTCAATTTATTGTGCTATTAATAGGTCACCCCAGTGGTTGTTCCCTAATTTAGAAGATGTAAGCTTACTAAGCCTTCTTCCTAGCATAGCCATTGCACATTGAAAGGCAACCCCTAAGGTTGGCTAGCTCTACCCCATGGCTAGTAGGCTATCTCTTTGGATTTATAAATTAGAGATAGGACAAGTTTGATATAGCCCCTTCTCAATGGGTCCATCGCACACCAACATGGTCCATAAATTAAATCTATTAAATTTGACTGAGCTCACATCCCTAGTGGATATTCCCTCAATTTGAAATTAAACTAAGCCAAACAAACAATATCAAATCACATGAAATTAAGATAAAATAAATCTTCACTACTTTTGAGTTCATATAAGTCCCTAGCATCATTCACTCAGTAGTCTCCCAAGGTTAGATTTGATTTGTTGTGCATCTAACAGACCACCCCATTGGTTGTTCCTCGGTTTGGACGATGCAGGTGTGGTAAGCCTTCTTCCTAGCAGAACTGTTGCACATCAAAAGGAAACCCCTTAGGTTGGCTAGCTTTACCTCACAATCGGTAGACTATCCCTTTGGATTTGTAAACCTATGGTAGGTCAAGGCTCGTATAACAGCTTCTCAGTGGGTCCATCACACACCTACATCGTCCATACATTAACTCAGATTAAATTAAACCCATTTTGATTTTCCCTAGTGGAGTTAAATCATACACTTCTCCCTAATGGAACCCTTAATCAAATATCAACAAGTTAAGCAAACAAATCAAATTCAAAACCAACTTCTCCAGTGGAGCCAAATTAAACCAACTCCCCTAGTAGAGTCTAAATCAAAGAAATCCAACCAAACTCTTATCCCCAGTGGATACATCTCCAAACAAATCGATGAAATCAATCTAAAATCTCAATCCCTAATGGATAGCCTGAACCTACTTCCCTAGTGGAAGGTTCATATAAACGATCCCCAGGGACTCGAGCACATATCTCAAGCAGATATACCTCCACATCAATTAAAATAAAATAAATTAAAGCCGATTCGATCTTAATCCTTGGTGGATTATAGATTCTTATCCCTAACAAAACTTCTATCATCAAATCAAATCAAACCCAAGCCTTATCCCCAACAGATTATCTTCTTTGATGTCCTCGACATAGACCCATCACATGTCATTTCCAATGCATGTGTGATCCCACAGCAGATCTCCCTCCATGTCCTTGACATGGAATTCTCATCAAATCTTATTTCTTCTCTTATGCACACCTTTAATACTTCAACCAAAAGCCTAATAATCTATTCATTCAAATTACATCATCTTAACATTATAATCAATATTTTATGATTTTTGATGGTGCAAGCTCAATCTAACTATACAATATCATGCTAAACATATTAAAGTGTGAATTAACACACTATATTATATTATAATATATGATGTTATATTATAATTCTCTATAATATAATATATTATCTAACATTACACCTCATTAGAATCACTTAAAACAAACAAATAACAAAATTTTCTCAAAATATGAATAATGTTCATTTTGGATGTAAAATTTTTATTTTTCTATTAGAAATGGTGCAAAATGGCATAATTTTGGTGTTGCTTCTTGGTGTGTGCGTGAAATTGGCCAAATTCTTCTATCTCAACCTTCAATTTATCTTACATTACACCTTAAAATGAATCGCTTTAAGCAAAAACTATAAAATTTGGTTGAAAAATGAACATTTATTTTGGATGCAAAATTCCAATCTTTTGATTAAATGACACACCATAGCACACCCCAATGATGTTCCCTAAAGCTTACCTTAAATTTTACAAAATCCCATCATCTCAGCATATAAATCAGTATTTTTATGATTTATACCGACACAAACTCTACTACATCATACTATAACAAACTAAAAAAATACTAAACAATAAGTAGTAATACACAATAGTATGCTATAATGCATGATGGTATAGTATGTTATGGAATCATGTATTATAATACACTATAACATATTATATTATATTATACTACATATGAGATCATAAGGGATTGCTCAAAATAAAAAAATTATAATATTAGACTAAACAATAAAAAAACTATATATTTTAATCGTATTACTTACATATTTTAAATTGAAATAATATATTATGATGACATGCTCTACCTATTATGAATTTTGCCAAATTCAACTATTTTAAAGTCTAAATCAACATTTTTATAAATAATTCTATCGTAGGCTCGACTGCATCATTGTAAAATACTAAAAGATATTAAAATGTGTAAAAACATATAATATTTATTTTGAACATAAAATCTTACTTTTAAGACTACAAGTGGCGTAGGACACCTTTGGTTCTACCACCTAATTCCCACTTCAAATTTAACAAATTTCATCATTTGATTTATTAAATCAATATTTTATGATTTATATTAATATAGACTATAGGACAAAATACCATAATATACTAAAACATTTCAAAACATCTTATAACATCCAAAAACACATTACTACATGCTCAAAGATATGATTCTACATTATACTACAATATATAGTATTATAATACGATTTAGGGTTAGGGTTTAGGGTATTCAAATCTCTAATAGTCAAGGAAAACTCTCTTGAAGACATTTTCTTTAGCTACCATAACTATGTTAGGATTAGGTCATTCTTCCATTCTACTCCTAATAACTTCTTTATTCAAGGTTTAAGGTTTAGGGTTAGTTTAAGGTTTAGGGTTTAGGGTTTAGGTTTTAGAGTTTAAGGTTGTAGGTTTTAGGGTTTAGGTTTTATGGCTCTAGGGTTTAGAGTTTCGGGTTTAAGGTTTAGGGTTTAGGGTTTAAGGTTTAGGGTTTAAGGTTTAGGGTTTAGGGTTTAGGTTTAATGTTTAATGTTTAGGGTTTTCTAGGTTTAAGATATAGGGTTTAGGGTTTTGGTTTTAGGGTTAGGGTTTAAGTTTTAGTTTAGGGTTTATGGTATAAGGCTTTTTTTTAACAAAGAACAAATTTAGATTCAAAATTTCTTCTTTTCAATTTCATCAACCAAGCGGCACCCCATGTTTTCTAAGATAGAAGTGATGACATAGATAAAAAATACGCAACCAGAGAGCTAATCAAAAACTTAGAGAAAGATATAGTTCCATAAATAACAGATTGGATCGACCATTCTTCAATTTCTCTAGGTCCCATTAGAAGCACCCTCGCCCCTCGAGTTGCGAGATCTACCATCATATCATTGGCACCTCCACAACTATTACCTCTATCGCTCATTCTGCCTCCATAACCACCATTGCTCCAACCACGACCTCCATATCCAACAACACCTCCAGATCCCCCACCACCACTGTGATAACCATCGCATCCACCTAAGCCTCGACCACTAGAATTGGATTGAGCCTAGTTGATGGTGATGTTCCTACCATCAAGGTTCTATCCATTCTTAGGGTTTAGGTTTTAGGGTTAGTTTAGGGTTAGTTTAAAGTTTAGGGTTTAAGGTTTAGGGTTAGTTTAGGGTTTAAGGTTTAAGGTTTTTTAGGGTTTAGCATTTAGGGCTTATGGTTATAGGTTTAGCATTTAGGGTATAAGGTTTAGGGTTTAAGATTTATGGTTTAGGGTTTAGGGTTAAGAATTTATGGTTTAGGGTTTAGGGTTTAGAGTTTTTATTTTAAATTAAGTAAACCTAGAGGTTTAGGTTTATTTAGTATATTTTTTATTTATTTTACTTTATTTTATTTATTTTTACTTAGGTTTATTTTTTATTTTTATTTAATTTAGTTTATTTAGTAGAGGTTTATTTATTTTAGTTTACATTTTTTATTTTAGATTATTTATTAGGCTTAAGTTTAGGTTTATGCTTATTTTAACTTTAGTTTTATTTTTATTTTATTTTTTAGGTTTAGGTTTTATTTTTTTTATTTTTAGGTTTATGTTTTGGTTTTTATTTTATTTTTTTGGTTTAGGTTTTAGCTTTTATTTTTTTAGTTTAGGTTTAGCATCTTTTTTAGTTTATTTTATTTTATTTAGTTTATGGTTTAGGTTTAGTTTATTTAAGGTTTAGGTTTAGGTTTTATTTATTTTAGTCAATTTATTTTAGTTTAGGTTTAGGTTTATTTTATTTTATTTTATTTTAGATTAGGTTTAGGTTTATTTAATTTTATTTATTTTAGGTTTAGGTTTTTCTTAGTTAAAGGTTTATGTTTTATTTTTTATTTATTTTAAGTTTTATTTTTATGTATATTTTTTAGGTTTATGTTTTTATTTAGTTTTATTTTATTTTATTTTTGGTTTATTTTATTTTTATTTTATGTTTACTTTTATTTTATTTAAGTTTTTTTTTTATTTTAGGTTTATTATTTTTTAGCTTAGTTTAGATTTGTACTTATTTTATTTTAGTTTAGTTTTAATTTTTTTTATTTTGTTTATTTTTTATGTTTAGGTTTAAGTTTAGGTTTAGAGTTTTTATTTATTTTATTTTATTATTTTATGTTGGTTTAGATTTTTTATTTTTTATTTTTAGGTTTTATTTAGTTTAGGTATAGGTTTATAGTATTTAGGGTTTAAAGTTTAGGGTTTAAGGTTTGAGGTTTAGGGTTTAGGGTTTATTGTTTTAGGGTTTAGGGTTTTAGTGTTTAGGGTTTAAGGTTTAAGGTTTAGGGTTTAGGGTTTTAAGGTTTTGGGTTTAGGGTTTAGGGTTTTTGGTTTATGGTTCAGCGTATAGGGTTAGTTTCAGGGTTTAGGGTTTAGGGTTAGGGTTTTTTTTATTTTTTTGATTCTTTTTGAATTTTTTTAAATTAAGTAAACTCATAAGGTTTCGTTTATTTAGTTTATTTAATTTATTTTTTAATTATTTTAGTTTATTTTATTTTTTATTTTATTTAAGTTTATTTTTATTTTTATTTAATGTAGTTTATTTATTTTAGGTTTATTTATTGTTGTTTAGGTTTTTTATTTTATTTTATTTTTTTAGGTTTAGGTTTCGGTCTATTTTTTCATTTAGTTTTATTTTTATTTTCTTTTTTAGGTCTAAGTTTTATTTCTTAGGATTTGGTTTTTATTTTATTTTTTTAGGTTTAGGTTTTAGGTTTTTATTTTATGTTTATTTTTAGGTTTTATTTTTTAGTAAAGGTTTAGGTTTAACTTTTAGTTTATTTTATTTTATTTTGGGTTTAGGTTTAGGTTTAGTTTATTTTAGGTTTAGGTTTAGGTTTTATTTATTTTAGTTTTGTATATATAGTTTAGGTTTAGCTTTATTTTATTTGTATTTTAAGTTTAAGTTTTTTTAGTTTAGGATTTATGTTTAATTTAAATTTATTTTAAAGTTTTATTCTTAGGTTTATTTTTTAGGTTTAGGTTTTGATTTAGTTTTTAATTTATTTTATTTTAGGCTTATTTTTTTATTTTTGGTTTAGTTTTTATTTTATTTAGGTTTTTTTACTTTAGTTGAGGTTTTCATTTATTATTTTATTTTATTTTTAGGTTTAGGTTTAGGTTTAGGTTTTAGTTTAGGTTTTGATTTTATTTTATTTTTTAATTTTATTTTTATTTAGGATTTTTAATTTTTTTTATTTTATGGTATTAATTACTTTAGGTTTAGGTTTTTAGCTTCTTAGGGTTTAGGATTTAGGGTTTAGGGTTTAGGGTTAACGGTTAGTTGAGGGTTTAGGGTTTGGGGTTTAGGGTTTAGGGTTTAGGGTTTAGGGTTATGGTTTAGGGTTTAGGTTTTTGGGTTTAGGGTTTAGGGTCTTTATGGTTTATGGTTTAGGGTTTAGGTTTTAGGTCTAGGGTTCAAGTTTTAGTTTAGTGTTTAAGGTTTTTGGTTTTTTTAATAGAGAATAAATTCAAATTCATCACTTCTTCTTTTTTATTTTATCAACCAATTAACATACCAAGTTTTCTAAGAAACATGGGACAATATAGATAAAATATGAGCACGCTTAAATCAAAATCCCTAGATAACTTGATCCATCTCTATTATAAAGACATAGTTCTATAAGCAACAAATCAGATCGACCATTCTTCATTTTCTCTAGTTCTCATCAGAACCACCCCCTCCTCTCGAGTAGCAGGATCTGCGATCATATCCCTGATCTCTCCCTCGGCCACCACCCTGATTGTAACCTAGGTCGCTCCTCTTGCCTCCGAAACCACCACTGCTCTAACCACCACCTCAATGTCCACTAGCCTCTCAAGATCCCCCATCACCACAGCGATAAATGTCACCACCGCCTTCACCTCTAGTGCCAGATCTAGATTGAGCCTAGTTGACGATGATGTTCCTATCGTCAAGGTTATGCCCATTCTTAGGGTTTAGGGTTAGTTTAGGGTTTAGGATTTAGGTTTATTTATTAATTTATTTTGTTTCTTTAGGTTTAGGTTTAGGGTTTGGGGTTAAGGGTTAGGGTTTATGGCTTAGGGTTTAAGGTTTAAGGTTTAGGGTTTAGGATTTTAGGGTTTATGCCTTTAAGGGTTTAGGATTTAGGGTTATGGTTTAGGGTTTAGGGATTGTGGTTTTGCATTTAGGCATTAGGGTTTAGGGTTTTATGGGTTTAGGGTTCCAGGTTTAAGGTTTTTAAGGGTTTAGGGTTTAGGGTTTAGTGTTTTTTAGGTTTAAGGTTGTAGGTTTTGGGTTTAGGGTTTAAGGTTAGTTTTATGGTCTAGGGTTTAGGGTTTAGGGTTTAAGATTTAGGGTTTAGGGTTTATGGTTTTTATTTAAAAAAAAAAAGTAAACTAATAGGTTTAGGTTTATTTAGATTATTTTTTATTTATTTTAGTTTATTTTATTCTTTATTTTTACTTAGGTTTATTTTTTATTTTTACTTAGTTTCTTATATTTACTATAGGCTTATCTATTTTAGTTTATTTTTTAGGTTTAGGTTTAGGTTTTGGTTTAAGCTTATATTTTAGTTTATTTTTATTTTTGTTTTAGTTTTTAGGTTTAGGTTTAGGTTTTTATTTTATTTTGTTAGGTTTAGGTCTTTGGTTTTTATTTTAGGTTTATTTTTAGGTTTTATGTTTTTATTTAGGTTTAGGTTTTATTTTAGTTTATTTTATTTTATTTAGTTTATGGTTTAGGTTTAGTTTATTTTAGGCTTAGATTTAGGATTTATTTATTTTATTTTAGTTTTTTAGTTTAGGTTTAGGATTTATTTTATTTATTTTTAGTTTAGGATTTATTTATTTTATTTAGGTTTAGGCTTAGATTTAGTTTATTTATTTTATTTAGTTTATGTTTAGGTTTCTTTTAGTTTAGTGTTTAGGTTTTATTTTTTATTTAATTTTAAGTTTTATTTTTAGGTTTATTTTTTGGTTTTTGTTTTTATTTAGTTGTTTATTTTTTTTATTTTTATTTGACGTTTAGTTTTTATTTTATTTAGGTTTTTTATTTTTAGGTTTATTATGTTTTTTTAGTTTAGCTTAGTTTTTATTTTATTTTATTTTAGTTTAGTGTTTATGTTTTATGTTATTTTATTTTTACATTTAGGTTTAGGTTTTGGTTTAGGTTTAGGTTTAGGTTTTAGTTTAGGTTTTTATTTTATTTTATTTACATATAAGTTTTATTTATTTATTTTATGTTTAGGTTTTTTTTAGTTTTGGTTTAGATTTTTAGGCTTTTAAGTTTTTAGGGTTTCGGGTTTAGGGTTTAGGATTTGGGGTTTAGGGTTTAGGATTAAGGATATGGGGTTCAAGGTTTAGGGATTTGGGGTTCAAAGTTTAGGGATTAGGGTTGTAAGTTTTAGGGTTTAGGATTTAGGGTTTAGGGTTTAGGGTTTAGGGTTTAGGGTTTAGGGATTAAAGTTTTATGGTTTAGGGTTTAGGCTTTAGACTTTAGGGTTTTGGGTTTAGGGTTAGGGGTTTTAAGGTTTAGGGTTTACGGTTTAGGGTTTAGGGTTATAGGTTTAGAGTTCAGGGTTTAGGTTTTAGGGCTAGGGTTTTTTTAAGTTTTTTTTATTTTAATATTTTTTTAAAAAATAAGAAAAATAGTAGGTTTAGGTTTATTTAGTTTATTTGGTTTATTTTTTTTTATTTTATTTTTTTTATTTAGCTTGATTTTTATTTTTATTTAATTTAGTTTATATATTTTAAGTTTATTTATTTCCGTTTAGGTTTTTTTTAGTTTATTATTTAGGATTAGGTTTAGGTTTAGGTTTATTTATTTTGTATAGTTTTATTTTTATTTTATTTTTATTTTATTTTTTTAGTTTAGGTATTATTTCTTATTTTTGATTTAGGTTTATGTTTTTATTTTATATTTTTAGGTTTAGGTTTTAGGATTTTGCTTTAGGTTTATTTTTAGGTTTTATTTTTCAGTTTAGGTTTCGGTTTAATTTTAGTTTATTTTATTTTATTCAGTGTTTAAGTTTAGGTTTAGTTTCTTTAGGTTTAGGTTTAAGTTTTTATCATTTTAGTTTAGGTTTAGGTTAATTTTATTTTTATTTAGGTTTACTTTTTTTTTTAGTTTAAGGTTGAGGTTTTATTTTTAGATCTTATTTTTCTGTTTGGATTTTTATTTAATTTTAAATTAATTTATTTTAGGTTTATTTTATTTTTATTTTAGGTTTAGTTTTTATTTTACTAAGGTTTTTTATTTTTTAACTTTATTTTAAATTTTTCTTTATTTTATTTTAATTTAGTTTTTATTTTTTATTTTATTTTCTTTTAGGTTTAGATTTAAGTTTAGTGTTTTGTTTAGGTTTTTATTTTATTTTATTTTATTTTTTATTTTAGTGTAGGTTTATTTATTTATTTTATTTTTAGGTTGTATTTAGTTTAGGTTTAGGTTTTTAGCTTTTAGGGTTTAGAGTTTAAGGTTAATTGAGGGTTTAGGGTTTTAGTTTTAGGGTTTAGGGTTTAGGTTTTAGGGTTAAGGATTTTGGGTTTTAGGGTTTAGGGTTTAGGGTTTTTAGGGTTTAAGGTTTAGGGTTTAGGTTATAGTTCTAGGGTTCAAGTTTTTGTTTGGTGTTTAGGGTTTTTGGTTTTTTTAATAGAGAATAAATTCATATTCAATATTTATTCTTTTTGATTTCATCAACCAAGTAACACACTAAGTTTTCTAAGACATAAGTGACAACATAGATAAAAAATGAGCATGCATAGAGCAATTCAAAAAAAAGCTAGATATCTAGAACCATCTTTACTACAAAGACACAATTCCATAAGCAGAAGATCATATCGACTCTTCATTAATTTCTCCAGTTCCCATCAAAGCCACCCCAGCCTCTCGAGTAGCAGGATCTGCAATCAAATCCCAGATCTCTCCCTTTGCCATCACCACGGCTGTAGCCTCTGTCGCTCCTCCTCCTCCATAACAACCACTGCTCTGACCACCACCACCATATCCACCAGCACCTAAAGATCTCCCCCCACCACTGTGATAAGCATTGCCTCCACCTTTGCCTCCACCACCAGATCTAGACTTAGCCTGGTTGACATTGATGTTCCTGCCAACAAGGTTATGTCCATTCTTAGCGTTTAGATTTAGGTTTAGGTTTATTAGGTTTTTAAGTTTACGTTTACTTTTCAATTTATTTAGTTACTTTAGGTTTAGGTTTAGAGTTTAGGGTTTAGGGTTTAGGTTTTAGTTATTTTTATTTAGGTTTTGATTTTTTTTATTTTTTTTATTTTATTTTTATTTTAGGTTTAGTTTTTTTTAGTTTAGGGTTTGGGTTTTATTTTTTATTTATTTTTAGGTTTTATTTTTAGTTTTATTTCTTAAGGTTAGGTTTTTATTCTATTATTATTTTATTTCATTTTAAGTTTATTTTATTATTTTATATTTAGTTTTTATTTTATTAAGGCTTTTTAATCTTAGGTTTATTGTATTTATTTAGTTTAGTTTAGGTTTTTCTTTAATTTATTTTAGTTTTTTTTTATTTTATATTTTAGGTTTAGGTTTTAATTTAGGTTTTTATTATATTTTAATTTTTTATTTAGGTTTAGGTTTTTTGTTCATTTTATTTTTAGGTTTTATTTAGTTTAGCTTTTTATGTATTTAGGGTTTAGGGTTTTAGGGTTTATGGTTTTAGGGTTTAGGGTTTATGGTTTAGGGTTAGGATTTAGGGTTTAGAGTTTAGGATTTAGGGTTTAGGCTTTAAGGTTTAGGGTTTTTAGGCTTTAGGGATTATGGTTGAGGGCTTAGGGTTTAGGGTTTTGGGTTTAGGGTTTAGGGTTATTTCAGTGTTTTAGGTTTAGGGTTTGAGGTTTTTTAGGGTTTAGGATTTAGGTATTATGGTTTAGGGTTTTTTTTAGAAAAAATTAAGTAAACTGCTAGGTTTAGGTTTATTTAGTTTATTTAGTTTATCTTTTATTTATTTTAGGTTTATTTATTTTATTTTTTATTTTATGTTAGTTTATTTTTAGGTTTAGGTTTTAAGTTTATGTTTATTTTTTAGTTTAGTTTTGCTTTTACTTTAATTTTTAGGTTTAGGTCTAGGTTTTTATTTCATTTTTTTAGCTTTATCTTTTTGGTTTTTATTTTAGGTTTATTTTTAGGTTTCATTTTTTAGTTTAGGTCTAGGTCTATTTTTAGTTTATTTTATTTTATTTAGTTTAGGGTTTAGGTTTAGTTTATTTTACGTTTAGGTTTAGGTTCTATTTATTTTAGTTTAGTTTATTTTAATTTAGGTTTAAGTTTATTTTATAATGTTTATTTTAGGATTAAGTATTTTTTTAGTTTAGGGTTTAGCTTTTATTTTTTTATATTTAGGTTTGTTTCTAGATTTATGTTTTTATTTAGTTTTTATTTTATTTTATTTTAGGTTTATTTTATTTTTATTTTACATTTAGTTTTTATTATATTTAGGTATTTTTTTTTTGGTTTATTTTAATTTTTATAGCTTTTTATTTATTTTATTTTAGTTTTTTTTTTAATTTTAGCTTTAGGTTTATGTTTAGGTTTAGGTTTAGGTTTTTGTTTACATTTTTATTTTATTTTATATTTTATTTTATTTAGGTTTAGGTTTTTTTATTTTTTTATTTTTTTTAACACTACCATTGTCGGTTCCAAGTCTGGATGCAAAAAAGTGGAGGATTTCGTTAGGTAGTCGACAGTCAACGTAAAATTTGTCAAACTAATCATGACATGAATCCTTTAAATCATTATGTTAATGCTAGAGCGTACCCTGGAAGCAACGCACTATATGGCTTGAATACAGTGAAAAATGTGCTAGAGCCACTACATCGGCGCCTGGGTGCAGTGTTAAATAAGCAAGGGTTCGCACATTATGGACAGATGTGGGCAAAGAAGTCAGTCCATGAAACTAGAATTAGGTTAGGATCTTGGAATATAGGTACTCTTACAGGTAAATTAATGGAATTAATAGAAATTATGGTTCATAGAAAGATAAATATTTTATGTGTTCAAGAAACTAAATGGGTTGGTGAGAAGGACAAGGAGATTGATAGTTTAGGTTTTAAACTTTGGTATTCAGGTAAAAGTCGAACTAGAAATGGTGTAGGTGTGATTATAGATAAAAGTTTAAAGGATAATGTTATAAGTATTAATAGATGTAGAGATAGAATTATAGCTTTAAAGATTATTGTGGATACTAAGATTATCAATGTTATAAGTGTCTATGCTCCTCAAGTAGGTTTGGAGGTAAGCTCAAAAGAAAATTTTTGGAATGAATTAGAGGGATTAATAAAAATGATACCGCTTGAAGAAAAAGCATTTATTGGCGGAGATTTAAATGGACATGTTGGTAGAGTAGTAGAAGATTTTAAAAGTATTCATGGTGGTTATGGATTTGGAGTGACTAATGAAGAAGGTAGGACTATATTAGATTTTGCCTTAGCTTATGATTTTGTAGTTGCTAATACTTTATTTAAGAAAAGGGATGAATATATTATTACTTATAAAAATGGATCTAGTAAAATACAGATTGATTATTTTCTGATAAGAATAATAGATAGTTTAGATTGTAAAGATTGTAAGGTCATTCCAAGTGAAATTTTAAGTACCCAACATCAACTATTAGTTTTAGATTTTAAGATGAAAGGTTATAAGAGAAAAAATAAACTAAATTATTGTCCCAGGATTAGATGGGGACACTTAAAGAACACAAATAAAAATATTTTTAAGAGCAAACTACAAGAAATTAGAATTTGGGATGTTCATAAGGAAGCTAACGTTATGTGGGAAAAAGTATCAAGTGAAATCAAGCAAGTTGCTAAAGATGTGCTTGGAGAATCAAAAGGAAAAGCTTCTTTTAATAAGAATAGTTGGTGGTGGAGTTAGAGTGTGCAAGAAAAGATAAGAAATAAGAAACATTATTATAAAACTTGGTTTAGATGTAAAAACTTGGAGAATTGGGAAAGATATAAAGTGGCCTGTAGAGATTCTAAGAAAGCAATATATGATGCAAAAAATTTAACTTTTAGTGATTTGTACAATAGATTAGATACCAAAGAAGGTGAAAGATGTATGTATAAGTTAGCCAACCAAAGAGATAGGAGAAGTAGAGACATAGTTAAAGTGAGGGGTATTAAGGGTGAAAATAATAAAGTGCTTTTCTTAGAAAAAGATATTGAAAATAAGTGGATGAGGTATTTTGAT
Organism: Cymbidium sinense; assembly: GCA_021442155.1. Taxonomy (NCBI): domain Eukaryota; kingdom Viridiplantae; phylum Streptophyta; class Magnoliopsida; order Asparagales; family Orchidaceae; genus Cymbidium; species Cymbidium sinense. The sequence continues at coordinate 353,890,602 of CM038214.1, read as the reverse complement.
AAACTTTTCAATGAAGTATCTGAAAGTACGATTGATTTTAGCAACCTTAATACCCTAAACAAAAATAGAGAATTTTATTTTTATCATCATATTAGTAAATCTGAAGTTAGTGAAGCTTTAAAGAAAATGAAATCTGGAAAAGCAGTGGGACCGGATAATATTCCAATAGATGTGTGGAAATGTTTAGAAGATCAAGGAATTTCTTGTCTTACAAATCTTTTTAATGTTATTTTAAAGACTAAAAAGATGCCAGATGAGTGGAGAAAGAGTTTGTTGGTTCCTATATTTAAGAATAAAGGTGATGCACAAGAGTGTGAAAATTATAGAAGAATTAAGTTAATGTTCCATACATTAAAATTATGGGAGAGAGTAATTGAGCATAGGTTACGATGTGATACAGAAGTTTCTCACAATCAGTTTGGTTGCATGCCAGGTAGATCTGCTATGGATGCTATACATTTGTCAAGAGGTTTGATGGAGAAGCATAGAGAAAGTAAGAAGAATCTACATATGATATTTATTGATCTAGAGAAAGCTTATGATAAAGTCTCAAGAGATGTTCTTTGGAGAGTTGTAAAACAAAAAAGAGTTAATTTTGGTTATATTCTATTCATTAAGGATATGTATACTAGAGTTGTTACTTGTATCCAAACAAGGAGGACTGACAAAATAATTTCTTATTTTAGTTGGATTACATGAAGGACCAACATTAAACCCTTATATTTTTACTTTAGTTATGGATGTTCTAACGAGGCATTTCAAAGAAGATGTACCTTGGTGTATGCTTTTTGCTGATGACATTCTTCTTATTGATAAGATTAGAGAGGGGGTCCAACAGAAACTTGAATTATGGAGGTCAACTTTAGAGTCTAATGGTTTTCATTTAAGTAGATCTAAAATTGAATATGTGGAGTTTAATTTTAGTTGTAGAAGTTTTAGTGATAGTGACGTGACTTTAGGTAATCAAGTCATTAATAAGAGTGAGCGATTCAGATATTTAGGCTCTATTGTTCAAAATTATGGTGAAGTAGATGGAGACATTATTAGTAGAATTCAAGTTGGATGGTTGAAGTAGAGGAATGCATCTGGCCTATTATGTGATAGAAAAGTTCCACTTAAACTTAAGGGAAAATTTTATAAGATGGTGGTAAGACTTGCAATGACTTATGGTGCAGAATGTTGGCTAATAAAAGAGAAGTATAAGACTAAGTTAAGTGTTACAGAGATGAGGATGCTCAGGTGGATGAGTGGCTTTACTCTTAGAGATAGAATGCAAAATGAGTATGTTTAGGAAAAATTTGGAGTAGCTCTAGTGGTAGATAAGATTAGGGAGAGTCGCCTTAGATGGTTTGGCCACATAAAGCGTCGTCCGTCCGATGACCCCATTAGGAGAGTAGATGCATTAGATTTTCCTTATGTTAAGAAAGGTAGAGGTAGACCTAAAAAGACTTGGTTAAGATGCATGAAATATGATCTTAGTATACTTGAATTAAATGAGAATTTGACAAATAATAGAATAAAATAAAAACCTAAACTAAATCCTAACCCTAAACATAAAAATAAAATAAAACAAAAAATAAAAATTAAACCAAAATAAAAAAATAAGAACCAAAACTAAACTAAAAAATACAGTAAAAATAAAATAATAAAAAAACCTAACTAAAATAAAAATAAACGTAAAGTAAAAATAAAATAAATCTAAAATAAAATAAAATAAAAACTGAATAAATACCTAAACTAAAAAAATAAACTTAAAAATAAATAAAAATTAAAATCTAAACCCTAAACATAAAAAAAAACCAAAACCTAAAATAAATAAAATAAAATAAATATAAACCTAAACTAAAATAAACTAAACTAAAATAAATAAAACCCAAACCTAGATATAATAATAAAATAGAATAAAAAATAAAAATTAAACTAAAATAAAATATATAAGAACCAAAACTAAACTAAAAAATAGAATAAAGCTAAAAAATAAAAACCTAAAAAAAATGAAAACTAAGGGAAAAATAAAAATAAAATAAAATAAAAACTAAGTAAAAACTTAAACCAAAAAAATAAAAAATAAAATCTAAAACCTTAACCTCAAAAAAAAACCAAAACCCAAAATAAACGAAATAAAATAAATATAAACCTAAACTAAAATAAACTAAACTAAAATAAATAAAACCTAAACTTAAATCTAAAATAAACTAAACCTAAACCCTGAACTAAATAAAATAAAATAAAACAAAAATTAACCAAAACCTAAATTAAAAAATAAAATCTAAAAATAGACCTAAAATAAAAACCTAAAACCTAAACCTAAAAATCTAAAATAAAAACCAAAACCTAAACCTAAAAATAAAAAATAAAATAAAAATAAAACTAAACTAAAAAAAACATAAAATTAAACCTAAACTTAAACCTAAAAATAAACTAAAATAAAAGACCTAAACTAAAATAAATTAACCAAACTAAATAAAAATAAAAAGTAAACCTAAATAAAAATAAAAAATAAAATAAACTAAAATAAAAAACAAATAAACAAAATAAACCTAAACCTACCGGTTTAAAGAAAATAACCTTGAACCCTAAATTCCAAACCCTAAACCCTAAATACTATACCCTAAACCCTAAACACTAAACCCTAAAACTAAACTTACTACCTTAAACCCAAAACCTGCAACCTTAAACCCTAAACCCTAAACCCAAAACCCTAAATCCTAAACCCTCAACCCTTAACCCTAAAGCCCTAAACTTTAAACCCTAAACCCTAAACCCTAAACCTTAGACCCTAAAAAGCAAAAAACATAAACCTAAATTAAACAAAACCTTAAAATAAAATAAATAAAAAAACTTAAACAAAAAAAGTAAAATAATAAAATAAAATAAAAGCCTAAACTAAAACTAAAACATAAACCTAAACTTAAACCAGAACCTAAAAAGAAAATAAAATATAAATTACAAACTAAACTAAAATAAAATAAATAAAAACTTAAACAAAACTACAAAATAATAAACCCAAACAAAATAAAAACTAAACCTAAACTAACAATAAAATAAACACTATATACAAACCTTAACCTAAAAAATATCCTAAAAATAAATAAAAAATAAAACCTAAATAGTAAACTAAAAAGAAAAACCTAAACCTAAAATAAAAATAAAATAAACCTAAACCTAAACTAAAATAAACTAAGCAAAAATAAATAAAACATAAACTTAAACCTAAAATAAACAAAACCTAATCCTTAACCGAAACTCTAAATAAAATAAAATAAACTAAAAATAAACCTAAACCACAACTAAAAAATAATACCTAAAAATAAACCTAAAATAAAATCCTAAAATCTAAATCTAAGAAAAATAAATAAAAACCTAAACCAAAACCTAAAAATAAAAAAATAAAACTTAAACCAAGAACATAAAATAAAAATAAAACTAAACTAAGAAATAATTTGAAACTTAAACTTAAACTAAAATAAATAAATAAACCAAATAAAACTTAACTAAATAAATATGAAAATAAACCCAAATAAAAAAATAACTAAAATAAATAAAAAATAAACAAAATAAAGTTACCTAATTTTAAAAAAATAGGAAAATGAAAGAAAAAATTAAAACAAATAAAAAAGTTCCTAAATCCTAAACCAACAACCATAAACCCTAGACCCTAAGCCGGAAAACCGTAAACCCTGAACACTAAACCCTAAAACTCTAAATCCTAAACCTTAAACCCTAAACCTGAAAACCTACAACCGTAAAGTGTAAACCTTAAACCATAAACCCTAAACCCTAAACCCTAAAAACCTAAAAATCTAAACCTAAACTAAATAAAATCTAAAAATAAAATAAGTTAAAAAAATGAAAATTAAATAAAATAATAAAATAAAACCTCAACTATAACCTAAACCTAAACCTCAACCTAAACCTCAACCTAAACCTAAACCCAAAATAAATTAAAATAAAATAAATAAGAACCTAAACTAAACTAAAAAATAAAATAAACCTAAAAAATAAAAACCTAATTAAATTAAAAACAAAATGTAAAATAAAAATAATATAAACCTAATATAAAATAAAATAAAAACTAAATAAAAAAAAACCTAAAATATAAACTTAAAAATAAATAAAAAATAAAACCTAAAACCTAAACAAAATAAAATAAACCTAAACCTAAACTAAAATAAACAAAACTAAAATAAATCAAAACCTAAACCTAAACTAAGAAAAAACTTAACCTAAACCTTAAACTAAGTAAAATAAAATAAACTAAAATAAACCTAAACCTAAACTAAAAAATAAAAACTAAAATTAAACCTAAAATAAAAAAAAATCCTAAAACCTTAGCCTAAAAAATAAACTAAAACTAAAACTAAAGTTAAAAAAAAAACATAAACCTAAAACTAAACCTAAAAAATAAAACTAAACTAAAAAATAATCTTAAACTTAAACCTAAACCTAAAAATAAACTAAAATAAATAAACCAAAAGAAAAATAAACTAAATTAAATAAAAAATGGAAATAAACCCAAATAAAAAATAGCTGAAATAAATAAAAATAAATAAAATAAAGTTTACCTAATTTAACAAAATTAGAAAAAAAAATTAAAATAAATAAAAAAATTTCTAAATCCTAAACCCTAAACTCTAAACCTACAACCATAAACCCTAAACCCTAAGTCATAAAACCCTAAACCCTGAACACTAAACCCAAAAACTCTAAGCCCTAAACCCGAAAAGCTACAACCCTAAATTATAAAACTTAAACCCTAAACCCTAAAACCTAAAAACCTAAAAACCTAAACCTAAACTAAATAAAACTTAAAAATAAAATAAATTAAAAAACATAAAATTAAATAAAATAAATAAATAAAATAATGTAAAATAAAACCTCAATTATAACCTAAGCCTAAACCTCAACCTAAACCTCACCCTAAACCTAACCCTAAAAATATATTAAAATAAAATAAATAAGAACCTAAACCAAACTAAAAAATAACATAAACCTAAAAAAAAACCTAATTAAATTAAAAACAAAATGTAAAATAAAAATAAAATAAACCTAATATAAAATAAAATAAAAACTAAATAAAAATGTAAGCCTAAAAAATAAACTTAAAAATAAATAAAAAATAAAACCTAAAACCTAAACAAAATAAAATAAACCTAAACCTAAACTAAAATAAAGTTAACTAAGATAAATAAAACCTAAACCTAAACTAAGAAAAAACTTAACCTAAACCTTAAACTAAATAAAATAAACTAAACTAAAAATAAACCTAAACCTAAACTAAAAAATAAAAACTAAAATTAAACCTAAAATAAAAAACCTAAAACCTAAGCCTAAAAAATAAAGTAAAACTAAAAATAAAGTTAAAAAAAACATAAACCTAAACTTAAACCTAAAAAATAAACTAAAATAAAAAACTGAAACTAAAATAAATAAACCTAAAATAAATAAACCAAACTAAATGAAAATAAAAAGTAATCCTAAATAAAAAATAAAATAAAATAAACTAAAATTAAAAAGAAATAAACTGAATAAACCAAAACATACAGGTTTTAAAAAAACCCTAAATCCTAAATCCTATACCCTAAACACTAAATCTTAACACCTAAACCCTAAACACAAACACAATTAACTTAACCTCTACCACAACCCTAAACTACAACCATAAACCTACTAACTCTAAACCCTAAACCCTCAAACCCTAACCCTCTTCTCACTCCACCCACAGATCCACCCTACCCAACTACCTCTAAAACCACTACCCAAACACACTAAACCCAAACTACTGAACCCAAATCCTAAAACTCCAACCCAACCTCCCTCCCTCCCACCCTAAAAAACTCTAAACTACCTAAACCTAAACTATAACCTAAAATATTAAATAAATAAACCTAAACCTATAATAAATAAATAAATAAACCTTAACTGGACAAATATAATAAATAATAAACTATTAAATAAACCTAAACTATAAAAGAAAAAATAAACCTAATTATAAAACTAAATAAAATAAATTAAAAAACTTAATAAAATAAAACCTAAAAAAATAAACATAAAAAAAGAAAATAAACAAAAAATAAAAAAATAAAATAAACTTAAACCTAAACTAAAATAAACTAAACTAAAATTAATAAGACCTAAACCTAAACCTAATATAAACTTAACCTAAACCTAAACCAAAACTAAGTAAAATAAAATAAACTAAAAATAATCCTAAACATATACTAGAACATAAAACCTAAAAATAAATTGAAAATAAAAACCTATAACCTAAACCAAATAAAATAAAAGAAAATCCTAAACCTAAACCTAAAAATAAAAAATAAAACCTAAATCTAAAAAATAAATTAAAATAAAACTCAACAAAAAAATAAACCTAAACTTAAAAAATAAACTAAAAAAATCCTAAACTAAAATAAATAAACCTAAAATAAATAAACTAAACTAAATAAAGATAAAAGATAAACCTAAAAAAAATAAAAAATATTATAAACTCAGATAAACAAAAAATAAACTAAATAAATCAAAACCTACCGAATTACTTAATTTTTATTAAAAAAAAACCCTAAACCCTATCTCCTAAACCTTAAACCCTAAAATTAACCCTAAACCCACCCAAAACTACATCCCTAAACCTACAAACCTAAACTCTAAAACCTTAAACCTTAAAACCTAAACCCTAGACCCTAAACCCTATACCCAAAACCATAAACCCTAAACCTAAAACAAACCACACCTAAACCTCAAACCTAAACCAAACCTCAACCCTAAACCTTAAACCTAAACCTACAAACCTTCCACACTAAACCCTAAACACTAAACCCTAAACTAACTCAAAACTCTAAACTAAGCCTAAACCTTAAGAATGGGTAGAACTTTGATGGCAGGAACATCACAGTCAACTAGGCTTAGTCTAGATCTTGCAGTGGAGGCAAAGGAAGAGGCGGGGATTACTGTAGTGGTGGTGAGGGATCTAGAGGTGTTAGTGGATATAGAGGTGGCGGTCAGAGTAGTGGTGGTTATGGAGGTAGGAGGAGAGATAGATGTTACAACCATGGTTGTGGCAGAGGGAGAGATTGGGGATATGATGGCGGATCCCACTACTCGAGAGGAGGTGATAGTTCTGATGGGAATTGGAGAAACTAAAGAATGGCCGATCTGATCTACTACTTATGGAACTATGACTTTACAGTAGAGGCAGTTCTACTTATCTAGGGTTTTCGATTTTCTCTATGGGTGCTCATTTTTTATCTATGTCTTTGCTTATGTCATAGAAAACTTGGGGTGCTACTTGGTTGATGAAATTGAAAAGAATATATGTTGAATATGAATTTATTCTCTATTAAAAAAAATAATAAACCCTAAACTAAAACTTAAACACTAAACTTAAAACCAATACCCTTTACCTAAACCCTAAATCCCTAAACCAAAACCTAAACTAAACCTAAACCTAAACCATAAACCCAAACCTAAAACCTAAAATCTTAACCATAAACTTTAAACCCTAAAACCTATAAACAACCTAAACCCAAACCATAAACCCTAAACCCTAACTAACCCACAAACCTAAACCCTAAACTAACCTTAAAAACCTAACCTAAACCTAAACTCTAAACCTTGAATAAAGATGTCATTAGGAGTAGATCTAAAGAATGACCTAATCTAACATAGTTATGGTAGCTAAGAAAATGTCTTCAGAGACTTTCCCTTGACTATTAGAGATTTGAATACCCTAAACCCTAACCCTAAATCATAATATAGTATCATATATTATAGTATAATGTAGCATCATATCCTAAAGCATGTAATGATGTTTTTTGGATGTTATAAGATGTTTTGAAATGTTTTAGTATATTATGGTATTGTCCTATAGTCTATATTAATATAAATCATAAAACATTAATTTAATAAATCAGATGATGAAATTTGTTAAATTTGAAGTGGGAATTAGGTTGTAGTACTAAAGGTGTGTTGCATACTTGTAATCTAAAAGTAAGTTTTTATGTTCAAAATAAATATTATATGTTGTAGCATATATAGCATCATATATTATAATATATTATTCTGCATTTTAAATTCTTTTAGTATTTTACAATCATTCGAGCCTACACTAGCATTATTTATAAAATGTTGATTTAGACTTTAAAATTGTGGAATTTGGACAAATTCATAATAGGTAGAGCATGGCATCATAATATTTTGTTTCAATTTAAAATATATGTGATATGACTAAAATATATAGTTTTTTATTATTTAGACTAATTTTATGATTTTTTATCTTAAGCAATCCATTGATGTGATATGCAATATAATATAATATAATATGTTCTAGTGTATAATATAGGATGCCATAACATAGTGTACCATCTTGCATTATAGCATACTATTGTGTATTACTACTTGTTATTTAGCATATTTTAGTTTGCTATAGTATCATGTAGTATAGTTTGTCCTAGTATAATTCATAAAGATATCTTGATTTATAGGCGAGATGATGGGATTTGGCCAAATTTAAGGTAAGCTTTAGGAACATAATTGGGGTGTGCTATGGTGTGTCATTTAATCAAAAGAATGAAATTTTGCATCCAAAATAAATGTTCATTTTTCAACCAAATTTGATAAATATTTTGCCTAAAGTGATTCATTTTAAGGTGTAATGTAAGATAATATATTATATCAAAGCATATTAAAATATAATGTACATAACAATATAACTTTACATATATATGAATGTGGTGGTGTCTTACTAAATGTTATTGTACATTTTAGTATGTTTTACTTTTGTTATAATACGTTGGGTCAAAACTCACAAAAATGCTAATTTGAAGGTTGAGATGGAAGAATTTGGCCAAATTCACAACATACACCAAGAGGAACCAAAATTAAGCTATTTTGTAGCATTTCTAATAAAAAAAATAACAATTTTACATCCAAAATAAACATTATTCATATTTTGAGAAAGTTTTGTTATTTGTTCCTTTTAAGTGATTCTAATGAGGTGTAAAGTTAGACAATATATTATATTATAGCAAATTATAATATAAAATCATATATTATAATATAATATAGTGTGTTAATTCACACTATAATATGTTTAGCATGATATTGATTATTTAGTTTGAGCTTGCACCATCACAAATCATAAAATGTTAATTATAATGTTAAGATGATGCAATTTGAATGAATACATTATTAGGCTTTTGGTTGAAGTATTAAAGGTGTGCATAAGAGAAGAAATAAGATTTGAAGAGAATACCATGTCCAAGGACATGGAGGAGATCGCTAGGGATCACACATGCATTACATGTGAGGGGTCATGAGGGAATAGAAGAAGAAAATCTCGGGATAAGGTTTGAATTTGATTTGATTATATGATTTTGAAAGAAGATCTAGGGGATAAGAATCTACAATCCACCAAGGATTAAGATCAAATCAACTTTAATTTGTTTTATTTTAATTGATGTGGAGGCATATCTGAGAATATGGGCTCGGACTGGGATCAGGTATATGAAGCTTCCACTAGGGAAGCATGTTCGGGCTATTCATTTGGGATTGGGATTTGAGTTTGATTTCATAGATTTATTTGGGGATGTATCGACTAAGGATAAGAGTTTGGTTGGATTTCTTTGATTTAGATTCTACTGGGGGAGTTGGTTTAATTTGGCTCCACTAGGGAGGTTGGTTTTGAATTATAGTTATTTGCCTGAGTTATTTATATATGATTTAGGGCTCCACTAGGGAGAAGGGTGTGATTTAACTCTACTGGAGAAAATCATATTGGGTTTAATTTAATCAGAGTTAATGTATGGATCTTGTCGATGTGCGATGGACCCACTAAGAAGGGGCTATATTAGCCTTGACCTCAGTTTACAAATCCAAAAAAGATAGTTGGGGTAGAGCTAGCCAACCTAAGGGTTTCCTTTTGGTATGTATGCTAGAAAAGGTAGCAAACTTACATCTTCCAAAGTGAGGAAAAATCTAGGGTGACTGTTGGATGCACAATAAATTGAACGACTTAGGGTGACTACTAAGTGAATGTCACGGGACTTCAACTCAAAAAGTAGTCGATTAATTTTATCTTAATTTCATGTGATTGAAATGGTTTGTCATTTAGTTTATTTTTTGAGGGCATATCTGCTAGGGATATGAGCTTGATCAAATTTGATAGATTTAATTTATGGACCATGTCAGTGTGCGATGGACCCACTAAGAAGGGGCTATATCAGACTTTTCCTATCTTTGATTTACAAATCCAAAGGGTTAGTCTACTGCCCGTGGGGTAGAGTTAGCGAACCTAAGAGGTTGCTTTTCAATGTGCAATGACTATGATAAGAAGAAGGCATAGCAGACTTACATCTTCTAAAGCAAGGAACAAGAATTGGGTGGTAGTACAAACAAATTGAACCCGACTTGGGGCGACTAAGTGAATGTCGCTGAGACTTATATCAACTCAAGAGTAGTAAGGCAATTCCTATGGGGAGTTTTACATTGCCTAAAGATACCACTTTGGGAAAAGGTACCACTAGGGTGTCCTCCTAATCCACAAGTGAATATATATTTTGTTTATATGTTTGTGTGGACCTTGTGTGAGAGGGACCACGAGAATGGGTTATGTTGGCCTTGACATATCTCGCATTAGACCAAGGAAGAATCGCACATCCATAAGATTCTCCAATGGGTGGTTACTAGGAAAGGGGAAACTGATAGTATCTAAGTTGTCTAAATGCGCAAAGGATGTCATCCAAATATAGTGCCCATAGGGAGGTGTTGCTTGGAGCATTATCCGCCCTAAAAGGAAAGCCTATAGGTTTACGGTGTCTAACTCAAGGAGAAAGCATAGCAGACTTACATCTACCATGAATGGTGTATCCTAAGGAGCAAGAACCAACCAACCTAAGGTGTATTTTTCATCATTAGTGGTGTATCCATTAGCATAGTGAGAACCAACCAGCCTAAGGTTCCCATCGTAGTACAACGAACAATCTGAAAAGAAAGCATGTAGGCTGACAACTTCCCATGCATAATTGATCATTGAAATAGTCTATCATCATCATAATAGATGTTATCTAATATAAAGCCACTACTAAGTGGGGAGCCCCGAGGAAGGACTGGACCAAAACTTGAAGTAGTCAAGAGGGAAGGAGCCACTAGGGGACTTATCCTAAATGTCAAATATACTCGACCCAATGCACAAAGTCTAATCCAAGAACAAAGTGTAGTAGACTCACATCCTCTTAAATGAACCCAACATGAGGTAGCTTACTGACCACACAGTAAGGCCTACCAAACAAAGAAGGCTTCTTTCGATGTGTAGTGGCCAAGTTAGGAAAAAAAAGCATAGTAGACTTACATCCTCTAAAGTAAGAAGACCACTGGGGTGACACACGACTAAGCGGCCACCTAAAGCAGAATGCCACCATCTCAACTCGTGAGTGAGATAAAATATATGTGTTTATTTTATATGTTTGTGTAGTTTGTGTCTTATGTCGATGAAGGATAAGACACCGGGTTCTTTACACCTACCATAAACACATCATAGATTCACAAACAAGAATACTTTCAACATGGAAGAGATTGATTTGAAATGTAATTCTCATTGATGATAATTATTTTCAAACATGATTTATAATATTTTAAGTAGAGCCTATTGATTAAGCATTGTATGCCTCCCTTATGATTAATAAGCTCATAAGATCCTCCTTGGTAGGCCTTCTATATGGAAAAAGGGCCTTCCCGAGTGGGTTCAAATGGGCCTCCCATCTTATGATGGGAAACAATTGATCTCCTCATAACTAAAATAAACACTCCTACTTGAAAAGCTCTAGCACAGACCAACTTGTTGTGAGCTTGAAACATTTTAGCTTTGTTTAGCTTTTAGCATGACCGAAGTGCTCTCCTCCAAACCTTCGAGCTCTTCTAACCACTTGGTGTTCTACTCTATTGTGATCTTACCATCCTTAGTGATGGAGTTGGATTTATAATGGTAGAACAACTTGACTAAGTAGACATGGAGTTCTATATGTGTGGTGTGGTAGGCAAGGCTTCAACTAACTTCTCATGCCACTATCACTTTTTATTGTCGAGTGTCTTCTTTAGTATTTTGATGAGAGTTTTTTGATGGATTTTGCTAAGCCATTTTCCCAGTAGTTGATGGTAGAATATCTCCAATCTATGTTGTGATTCAAAAGTTGTTGATCTCGCTCTTGAATGAGTACCATTATTAGATATAATTCATCGAGGCACTCAAACCTATATATATATGGTTCCTAAAAATAGAGCACATGCTCATGTGACCTCTATGTAATCACCTTCCCATTTAGAAAAAGTAATGCTAAGATGAACCGATGACCCTTGGAAGAAGGAGAATCAATCAGACCCACTATGTTGGTACCTCAACAAATGGCCATGAGGCCAATGTATGATGTAGAATGTTGGGTCGTAGTGTAGACCACACCATGTATTTGATATTGGTAGCCAGCCATATCCATGCAATCTTTGATCATCGATGACCAGTGGTCTCTTGATCTTGGCTTTCATCTTTGGACTAGCTTGGTTGGCTAAATATAATCTTGAGTGTACACATCTTATGATCTTCGCTGTTTTGTCTAAATAACTTAACCACATATGATTGAAAAATAGACACCACCACAAGAGTGTAGAAAGTGCTCTCTCTTCATCTGACTTTGCTTCTCTTTAGGTAGTTTGCCTTTATTTAGGTAATACATGGTTGCCTCCAATCTAACTCCTCATCCTTCTTTGGAATGGAAACCTCCCCTTCAAGATAGTACTTTTTGGTGAGTTCAATATCAATAAGGGATAAGACTTGTCTATATTGGACCTTTATTGATATCGACTCATCCTTCAAACATGCCAACTCCTTGGCAAGCTTGGCTAAAGCATAAAGCTATGTTCTCCTATAGGAAATAAATGGAAACCTCTAAAATTTGGGGCAATAACTCTATGGTGTACTTGTGGTAGTGATGGAGCTTGGCATAACATAGGACCCAATGATTTGGTTGATAACTACCGAGAATCCTAAGATGTTGATGTTCTGGATGCTTAAAGAAATGCTAACTCTAGTCCAAGTCCTCATATTAGCTCATATTAAAGATTGTTGGTTTAAAGATTTACATGATATTAGAATCTCATCACATCATGGTGGAGTTTAGAAAACTATTCTACCCCTGCCTTTCTGGAATAATAGATTGTGGTTCTTCTCCTTCGAGAGGAAGTCACCATCAAAGTACACCTTAGTGAATGCTAGTATCCCCTAAGTTCATGATTTGTACATCGGGGAGATCATCACTAAGAAGAGAGTTAGTAGGAAGTGGGTGTGCTACTAAGAAATCCACTAGTGCTTGACCTTTCACCGCATGGAGGGGTACGAAGGTAATGTCAAACTGCGAGAGGATCATGGACCATCATTTCAGCCGTCTAGATAGCATCGACCATATCATGAGATACTGTAATGGATTGATCCTAGAGATTAAGTTCACCTTATGAGGAAGCATGTGGTGTAGCTTTTGGGATGCAAAGATTAAAGCTAGAAATGCTTCTTAATGGGTGGATAATTAGCCTCAGTGGGATTAGATGATGGCTAAGGTAGAGTGCATTTTCCTTCCTTCATCATTGGCTTGGCTAATAAAGAATAAAGTCATCTAACAGTGTAAAGTATGAGCGGCTTGACTAAGGATGCTAGAAATGTCGTAATGCTTGATGTCTTCAAAGACATGCTCATACTTGTCATCCTACTTGAACTTGACGTCCTTTTTGACAAGTGTTGAGAATGACTAATATCTTCCAGATAGGTTGGATATAATGCTTGTTAGATATGCCAACCGCCCTTAGAATGATCAGAGTTGAGTCAAACTTTTAGGGGGTGGCATTTCTAATATCGCCTTGATCTTCTCTAGATCAATTTTGATTCTTTGGTGTCGGATAACAAACCCAAGGAATTTCCATGAAGCTATTCTAAATGCACACTTCAGGGGGTTCATTTTGAGGTTAAATTATTTTAACTATTTGAAAACTACTCTCAAGTCAAAGAGATAGTCTTCCTTTTCTCTACTTTTTAGCAGATCATCAACATAGCACTCGACTTGATGATGAATGAGTTCATCAAGATTCGAAATAGCTACCGGTATGTAGCACCAAAGATTTCGGGAAGGGCATGACTTTATAGCAATAGATTTTGATCTGGGTTCTAAAAGTAGTTTTTTTTCATCTTAGCCATCTTTATTTGGTTATATGGATGAGCCATCCATTAAAGAGAATCATGAGATGTAATGTCCACCAGCTCCAAGATTGGTAGTGGAACATCATCTTTTGGGCATGCCTTATTTAAATCCTTAAAATTGACGTATATGTAAATTTGGCAATTTTTTTCTTAACTGGGATGATGAAAACAAGTAGGGTTTTTTTCTTGGATGAAGTTAAGCATCGATCGCTTTCTTGACTTCAAAATAACCGTTGTTCAATGTTTAATCTAGAGCTTGCTTGATAGGGTTAGAAGAAGCTCTATTGCTAGTTTATGGTCCGTTACCTAGACATCTCTTCAACTCCATGCAAAGTAGTCCTTAAACTCGAAATAGCCTAACTAAGTCATTAGTTTCAATTTCATTCAACAAAGAACTAATGTATGTATGGATCTTCTTCGCCTAAGTTAATTTCCTTGAGCTCATTGACTTGACTTGACTTTTCTTCTTGAACTCGTGGTGCATCTTTAACTTCAAAATTATCTGGATCATCTAAAGTTTCTAAGAACTCCTCATATGATTTAATGTGATTTCAAAAGAACCTATCAGATTCCAAATTATTGGTGATGACTAAGCAGTAATCATCATCATCGACTGGACCCACTGCTCAAATCTTAGTCCTGGTCCTGATTGAGAGCTTTTGCATTTGTTATTCCATATTCTTTCAAAGTATTCTGACTTGTGCTTTGATGAATTATGTGGGATTAACCCTTTCTTTGCTAAATTATGAACACAAAGCAAGTACCAATCAAAAAGTAATTCTATTTAATCTTTATATGAATCATCCTCAAGTTTTACACCAACTTCTTGACTTGAGGATTATGCTTTAAAAGAACCTATGAGTCTTCACACCTATGGATGACCTAGGGGCTTCCTTAACTATCAAACCCTCGCTTTTGAGAGGAAAAGTGGGGTTAGGGCTAAGGTTCCCAACGATGCCTAACTATTTCACATATAGAATTGATACACTTATGCTTTTCTTTGAAGCCCATCTTCATCGCTATCCGCTCAAGTGTCACCTCTAAGAAAATCTACAGAAGAGTCTAGTGTGCAAACCATATAAGACTCATCCTATGAACTAGATTCTAAGTCTATATGGATGCAGGTGTACTCCTTGAAGTTGGGACATATCTTCTATTGGGTGGCCAATAATGAGGTTTTCCACCCCTAGGACTGCCTCTGAACTGGCCTCTTCCTCTGCCTGGTGGAGGTCAGGTCATCCTACCCATATGTTTGAATGGAGTGAACTATGGGTGGAATCTAATGTCATGCTCCACTTCCTCCTCCAAGTCTATTTTTTCTCCCTTTTATTTTCTTTTTCTTTTCTTTTTCTCTTTATTTTTTTTTTAAATTTTTATACTTTGGCCAAGTTCGAGCGAATAGGCTTGTTGATTTTGAGGGAGATCTCCTTTGACACAGACAATCCCACCTAAACTTCATACACTGATGTAGAGAAGGAACTATGTTGTTCTCATGTATCCATGGTCTCCCAAGCAAAGCTTTGAAAGATGTGATCTATATTTGTGAAACTTGGCTTTAGTCTTCCAATCATCTATCTTCAAGGGCAACACTATGGAGCCTAAGGCCTATTAAATCACTTTTGGGGCGCGGATTCAATCTTCCCATCTTAGACTTAAGATTCTTCTATTAAGACTTTCCTAGTCATAAGACACTTCTAACAATTAGGTAAACACTTAACCCTAAAGACTTAGAAGGTTAACCATGGGATTAGTTATGCCTTAGGGATTAAGATAATCCACCTACCCTACAACCTAAATCCAATCCATGTTCACCATCTCAAACCAAACCTCAAGTGCAATTCAAACATTAAATTCAAATCCAAATCCGAAGGCAAATTCTAAAACCAAATTATTAAAACCCATGATCAAATCCAAACTTGAAACCTTTCCTAAGCCATATGTCCTATCCCATTGATTTAGCCAAATCTTAATCCAAATCAATCCAAAATCAATTCATTTTCTCATAATCAATTTATATCTTCAATCATCTTTCTAAATAAAAATCAAATCTACATTCAAATGATCAAAACCAAATCAAACTAAATCAAATTAAATCAAAACCCTTCCTAAGCCATATGGCCTATCCCATGGACTTAGCTAAATCTTAATCCAAATCTAGTCAAACTCAATTGATTTTCTCATAAATCAATCATATTTTTAATCATTTTCATAAATTTAAATGAAATATACATTTAAATCATCAAAACTAAATCAAACCAACTCAAAATCCAAACCTAAGCCACATGACCCAACTCCATGGACTTAGTAAAATTCCTTCATTACAAAACCCAAATTCAATTGATTTTTTGATGAATCATTCTTACCTTCAATCATATTCACAAATATAAATGAAATATACAATCATCAAGCCAAACTAAAATCAACCCAAGTCAAACCCAACTTAACCCTTTTGACTTGAAATGTTCAAATGAACCAAAACCCATTTGAACCCAAGCTAATTGCTATTGAATTTGTATATCAATCCCAAATCCATAAATAAACTTAACTAAATCAAACTAAACCCAAAATCAAGTCAATTAAATCCAATTGGTCCACTTGACCCAAAGTGGCCAGTTTGACCTATTTAAGCCAAGTTCTAATCCTACTCAAATTGATTGAATGAAGTCCATCAAAACCTCCATCATGATTGTTGATCACCCTAGTTGATCAAATCATAATTAGGTCAAACCAAGTCAACTTAGTCATTTGACCAAGTCAACCCTTATATGAATAAACTAGCCAAGTTGCAACCTAAGCCAAATCCTTTTAATCCAATGATTTATACTAAATCAAAATCAATATTTAAATATTACTTGACCTTCAATTGAGTCAAACCAAACCCAATTGCCCCTCTTGACCTAAGTTGACCCAAATTGACCTAAAAGACTAAAGTTAAATCAAAATATAAACCAAATTGATTGTAACTAATAGCCAAGTTCATTCCAAATTGATTGATTGAATTTGACCAATTGAACCTAATGACCTTTAGCTCAAATTGACCTAAAAGGTTCAAGTTGGCCTAAATAAAACCAAATCCTAAATAATTGAAACCAAAGCCTACAATCAACTTCAACAACAAACCCTAAACCCTAAGCTAACCCTAAACCATAAATAAAACCCTAAAAAAACCTAAACCCTAAAGCCTAAACTAAATCCTAGACCCTAAACCCTAAAACCCTAGACCTTAAAACCATAAACCCTAAAACTCTAAACCCTAAATAGACCCTAAACTTGAAACCCTAAACCCTAAAACCTAAACTAAATAAAACCTAAAATAATAAAATAAATAAAAAACCTAAACATAAATAAAATAAAATAATAAAATAAAATAAAACCTAAATTAGAACCTAAATGAACCTAAAAAATAAAATAAAATAAACTAATAAAAATAAACTAAAATAAAATAAAAAAACCTATACTAAACCAAATAATAAAATAAACCTAAGAATAAAACCTAAATAAAATAAAACTAAACGTAAAATAAAAATAAAATAAACCTAAAATAAAATAAAATAAAAACTAAATAAAAACCTAAACCTAAAAAATAAACTTTAAAATAAAACCTAAATATATATATAAAATAAAACCTAAACCCTAAACAAAAAAAACTAAACCTAAAATAAAATAAAATAAACAAAAATAAAATAAACCTAAACCTAAACTAAAATAAACTAAACTAAAATAAATAAAACCTAAACATAAAATATACTAAATCTAAACCTAAACATAAACTAAAATAAACTAAAATAAACCTAAACATAAACTAAAAAATAAAACCTAAAAATAAACCTAAAATAAAAACCTAAAATGTAGACCTAAAAAAATAAAATAAAAAACTTAACCTAAACCTAAAAATAAAAAATAAAACCTAAACCTAATAAATAAAATAAAAATAAAACTAAACTAAAAAATAAACTTAAACCTAAAACTAAAAAATAAACTAAAATAAAACCTAAACTAAAATAAATATACTTAAAATAAAGAAACTAAACTAAATAAAAATAAAGATAAACCTAAATCAAAATAATAAATAAATAAACTAAAATAAAAATAAACTAAATAAACCTAAACCTACTAGTTGACTTAATTTTTTATTAAAAACCCAAACCCTAAACCCTAAACTCTAAAACTAACCCTAAACCCGAAACTCTAAACCCTAAACCTACAACCATAAACCCTAAACCCTAAACCTTAAAACCCTAAACCTTAAACCCCTAAACCCTAAACCCTATACCCTAAACCCTAAAACCCTAACCCTAAAACCCAAAAACCTAAAACCCTAAACCCTAAACCCTAAACCCTAAACCCTAAACCTTAAACCCTAAACTCTAAACTAAACCATAAATTAACCCTAAATCATAAATTAACCCTAAACCCTAAACCCTAAAACCCTAAACTAAACCCTAAACCCTAAACCCTAAACCCTAAATGCAAAACCTAAACCTAAAAGTTTAAACTAAAACCTTAAACCATAAACCCTAAACCTAAACCCTAAACCCTAAACCATAAACCCTAAACTCTAAACCCTAACCCTAAACCCTAAACCCTAAACCCTAAACACAAAACTTAAACCTAAAGTAACTAAATAAATTTAAAATAAACCTAAACTATAAAGCAATAAACCTAAACAAGACTAAGAATGCTCGTAACCTGACAGAGAACATCACCATCAACCATGCTAGATGTACATGGAGGTGAAGACAGAGGCGGTGGTTATCATAGTGGTGGTGGGGGATCTGGAGGTGCTGGTGGATATGGAGGTGGTGGTTATGGAGGCGGGGAGCGATGGAGGTTACATTCGTGGTGGTGGAGAGAGAGATCGGGGATATGATGGTGGATCCGCTACTGAGGTGGGTGGTTCGATGGAAGAACTGAGAAATTGAAGAACCGATGACCCAATCTTATGGAACTATTGTCTTTATAATAGATGGTACAAATTATCTGGGATTTTTGATTTGCTTTATACGTGCTCATTTTTTGTTTATGTCATCGCTTGGGTTATAGAAAACTTAGTGTGTTAATTGGTTGATTAAATTGAAAAGATGAAATGTTGAATCTGAATTTGTTCTTTATTTAAAATTAAATAAAAACCCTAAACCCTGAACTAAAATTTGAACTCTAAACCTAAAGCCTAAATCCTAAACCCTAAAAATAAAAAATTAAAAAAAAAATTAAAAAACCTTAACCCTTAATTCTAAACCCTTAAACCCAAAACCCTAAACCCAAAACCCTAAAACCTACAACCCTAAACCCTAAACCCTAAACCTCAAATTCTAAAAACTAAACCCTAAACCCTAATCCCTAAGCCCTAATCCCTAAACCCTAAAAACCAAAAAACCTAATCCTAAATGAAATAAAACCTAAAGATAAAATAAATAAAAATACATAAACCTAAATAAAATAAATTAATAAAATAAAATAAAAACCTAAACCTAAACCTAAACCTAAAACTAAAATAAAAAATAAAAAATAAATAAAAATAAAACCTAATAAATAAAATAAAACTTAAACTAAGCTAAAAAATAAAATAAACCTAAAAATAAAAAACCTAAATAAAATAAAAAAATAAAACTAAAAATAAAAATAATATAAACCTAAAATTAAATAAAATAAAAACTAAATAAAACCTAAACCTAAAATACAAATAGAAAAATAAAACCTAAAAATTAAATAAAAATTAAAATCTAAACATTAAATTAAAAAAAAAAACCCTAAACCTGAAATAAATAAAATAAAATAAACCTAAATAAAGACTAAAATAAACAAAACTAAAATAAATAAAATTTAAACCTAAACATAGAGTAAAGTAAACCTAATCCCTAAACAAATAACATAAAATAAACTAAAATAAACATAAACCTAAACTAAAAATAAAACCAAAAAAATAAACCAAAAAAATATAATAAAAACATAAAGCTAAATATAAAAATAAGAAATAAAATTAAAACCTAAAAAATAAATTAAAAATAAAAGTAAATTAAAAAATATTCGTAAACCTAAACCTAAACCAAAAAAATATACTAAAACTTAAAAATCTAAACTAAAATTAATAAACCTAAAATAAAGAAAATAGACTAGACAAAAATAAAAAATAACCCTAATTGAAAATAAAAATAAAAATAAAGTAAACTAAAATAAATAAAAAATAAAATTAATAAATTAAAAAAATAGAAGCCTATCAGTTTATTTAATTTTTTTTAAAAAAGAACCTTAAACCTTAAACCATAAACCCAAAACCGTAAATCCTAAACCTTAAACCCTTAACCCAAAACCTTAAAACTATGCTTAAACCCTAAGTCCTAAATTTACAACCCTAAACCCTAAACCCTAAACCCTAAACTAACCCTAAATCCTAAACCCAAAAACCTAAATCTTAAACTCTAAACACTAAACTCTAACCCTAACCCTAAACCTAAACCATAAAACCAAAACCCTAAAACCCTAAACCTTAAACCCTAAACTAACCCTAAACCATAAATCTAAAACCCTAAAAATTCTAAACCCTAAAGCCTAAACCCTAAGCTATCCTTAAACCCTAAACCCTAAATCATAAACCCTTAAATCCCTAAACCCTAAAGACTATACACTAAACCCTAAACCCTAAACCCTAACATTAAACGATAAACCCTAATATCCTAAACCCTAAATCCCTAAACCCAAAACCCTAAACCCTAAACCCTAAAAATTGAAAAACCTAAAACTAAAGTAAATAAAACCTAAAAATAAAATAAATAAATAAATCTAAACAAAAATAAAATAAAATAAAATAAAAACCTAAACTAAAACCTAAATGTAAACCTAAAAATAAACTAAAATAAAATAAATATAAACCTAAACTAAACTAAAAAAAATAAACCTAAGAATAAAAAACTAAATATAATAAATACTATATGTGAATTAAAAATATAGTAAACCTAAAATAAAATAAAATAAAACCTAAATAAAAACCTAAACCTAAAAAATAAAGAAAAAATAAATAAAAATAAAACCCAAACCCTAAACCAAAAAGAAAAACTAAACTTAAAATAAAAATAAAATAAAGAAAATAAAATAAACCTAAACCTAAACTAAACTAAAATAGATAAAACCTAAACCTAAACCTAAACCCTAAACTAAATAAAATAGAATGAACGAAAAATAAACATAACTAAAATAAAAGCCTAAAACCTCAATGCTAAACCCTAAGACCTAAAAATCTAAAAACCTAAACCAAAACAAAATAAAACCTAAACATAAAAAAAAAAAATAACCTAAGCAAAAATAAAATGAAAGCTAAATGAAAAATAAAAATAAAATAAACCAAAAATAAAATAAAATAAAAACTAATTAAAAACCTAAACCTAAAATATAAACCTAAAAATAAAACATAAAAATAAATATAAAAGAAAACCAAAACCTTAAATTAAAAAGAAAACCTAAACCTATAATAAACAAAATAAAATAAACCTAAACCTAAACCAAAATAAACTAAACTAAAATAAATAAAACCTATACCTAAACCTTAAACTAAATAAAATAAAATAAACTAAAAAAAAACCTAAACCTAAACAAAATAAATAAAACCTAAAAATAAACCAAAAAAAAACATAAAACCTAAACCTAAAAAAATAAAATAAAAAATAAAACCTAAACCTAAAAAATAAAATGAAAATAAAACTAAATTAGAAAATAATCATAAACCTAAACCTAAGCCTAAAAAGTAAACTAAAATAAATAAATCTAAAATAAATAAAATAAACTAAATAAAAATAAAAATTAAACCTAAATAAAAATAATAAATAAAATAAACTAAAATAAATGAAAAATGAGCTAAATTAACATTTTAAAAACCTAAGCCTACAGGTTTACCTAATTAAAAAAAAACCCTACACCCTTAACCCACAACCCTAAATCTTAAACCCTAAACCCTAAAGCCTAATCATTAAAACTAAGCCTAAACTATGAACCCTAAACTTACAACCCTAAACCTACAACCCTAAACCTTAAGCCATAAACTTAAATCCCTAAACCTTAAACCCTAAACCTATAAACCTAAACCAAAACCTAAACCTAAACTTAAACCTAACCCTAACCTAAACCTAAATCAAACCTAAACCTAAAAATCTAAAACTTAAACCCTAAACTAACTAAACTATAAATATTAAACCCTAAAAATCCTACACCTAAATCCTAAACTTCTATAAACCCTACACCTCTAAACTAACTTAAACCAACCTAAACTTTAAACTCTAAACCTAAACTAAAACCTAAAGACTAAAACCCTAAACCTAAACCTAAACCTTAAACCCTAAACTCCTAAATAAACTAAACCTTAAAACCTAAACCCTAAACCTAAAACCTTAAACCCTAAACTAAACCTAAACTAACCCTACATTATAAACCTAAACCTAAAACCTAAACCTAAACCTAAACCTAAATTTAACCCTAAACCTAAACTGAACCTAAATTCTAAACTTAAACTCTAAACACTAAAAACCATAAACCCTAAAGCCTAAACACTAACCCATGAACCCTAAACCTTAAACCCTACCCTAAAACCCTAAACCATTAAACCCTAAACCCTAAACTCTAAAAACTTAAAAACCTAAAGTAAATAAAACCTAAAAATAAAATAAATAAATAAAGGATAAACCTAAATAATATAAAAATTATAATAAAATAGAAACCTGAACTTAAACCTAAACTTAAACCTAAAAATAAAATAAAATAAAAAATAAAAATAAACTAAAATAAAATAAATAGAAATCTAAACTATACTAAAAATAAAATAAACTTAAGAATAAAAAACCTAAATAAAATAAAACTAAAATTAAATAAAATAAAAACAAAACAAAAACCTAAACCTTAAAAATAAACCTAAAAAATAAATAAAAAATAAAAAGCCTCAACTATAAACTAAAAATAAAAACTAAAGCTTACATAAAAGTAAAATAAATAAAATAAAATAAACCTAAACCTAAACTAAAATAAATAAAACTTGAACCTAACCCTAAAATAAACTAAATCTCAACCCTAAATTAAATAAAATAAAATAAACTAAAAATAAGCCTTAACCTAAACTAAAAAATGAAACCTAAAATAAAAACCTAAGACCTGAACCCTAAACCCTAAACCATAAAAATATAGAAACCTTAACCAAAATTAAATAAAACCAAAAAATAAAATTAATAAAAAAACCTAAAGAAAAATAAACTGAAAAAGTAAATAAAATAAAAACATAAACTAAAACCTAAACCTAAAAAATAAAAAAATAAAAAAATAAAAACTAAACTAAAATAAAATAAATAAAAATCTAAACTAAACTAAAAATAAATAAATAAAACCTAAATAAAGTAAAAACTAAACCTAAAATAAAAATAAAATAAATGTAAAATAAAATAAAATAAAAACTATATAAAAATGTAAACCTAAAAATAAATAAAAAATAAAACCTAAACCCTAAACTTAAAAAAGGCCTAAACCTAAAATAAAATAAAATAAACCTAAACCTAAACTAAGATAAACTAAACTAAAATTGATAAAATCTAAACCTAAACCTAAACCTAAACTAAATAAAATAAAATAAGCTAAAAATAAACCTAAACCAAAAACTAAGAATACCTAAAAATAAAACAAAAATAAAAACCTAAAACCTAAACCTAAAAAAATTCAAAACCTAAACCTAAAAGTAAGAACTATAATAAAAATATATTTAAACTAAAAAATAAACATAAACCTAAACCTAAAAAATAAACTAAAATAAATAAACCTAAAAGAAATTAACTAAACTAAATAAAAATAAAAATAATCCTATATTAAAATAAAAAATAAAATAAACTAAATTAAATATAAAATAAACTAAATTAACTAAATAAACCTAAACCTACGAGTTTACTTAATTTTAAAAAAAATGAAAAAAAATTAAAAAATAAATTAAAAAATCCTAAACCCTAAACCTTAAACCTACAATGCAAAACCCTAAACTCGGAACCCTCCTCCCCCAAGCGCTCTCTCGTTCTATGGTGATTTTCAAATCCTCTTGGACTAAGGGTTTTCTATGTCTTGCTTTGATTTTGACCGATTTCAAAGGCTTGAATGGAATCTAGCTTGCATGATGTTTTATCATTGACCATGGTCGAGAGTTCTATTCCTTGGTTCCACCTCAAAATATGGAAGTTTCAAGGTATCTAACATTTTGAGGATTGGCCCTAATGTTGCATCTTCTAAAATCTTTCCTAAGATTTCTCCCCTATTGATTTGGTTAATCTCATTTCCATGTCTTTAGAGGTCCATCGTAATGCTGTGGATGCTAAATGTTGGAAAAACCCTTTGAATTTTCTCTTATCGATAAATTCTCTTTGTGTCATCTGAATTTGGATAAGATCTGCTCTTTTTTCCATAATCTCAAGCTTATGGGTGCCATCTCAGTTGGTCTTATTGACCCTCGGCATATCCTGATTCAACTTTCTAATGATGTGGATTATTCATGTGTTTTTTTGCATCATTCTTAATTATATTTAATTGTCAAATGTGTTTGCTGAAGTGGTCACCCCTTTTTGACATTAAGAAAGAATCTACTATTATCCCTATATGGTTATCTCTTCCTAATATGCGCATTCATTTTGTTTCCCACCATGTGGTTTTTGCTATCGTATTTTATTTTGCCTTTGTAACTAATTCACCAACGATGAACAATTTCACCCTTTTGTGGCTCAGATCCTCGTGGAATTAGACATAACTAAAAAATACCCTAAGTAAGTTTGGATTGCTTCTGAAATATATGGGTATTCACAAAAGGTTGAATTGGAGAACCTTCTATTTTTTTCCACTATAAAATACATGGTCATGATAATTCAGAATGTTTTATTCTTCATCCGCACTTAAAAAAAATAGAATTCCTCCTAAGGAAAATGTTATCTCTACCCATAAGCCAATTCCTACTTATGTTCAAAAATCAGCCTCATATCCTAAGGATGGTATGAAGGCTATTATTGAGGTTGATTCCTTGGATATTAGGGTTAATCCTATTGAACATGTTTCAGCTTCTAATGTTGGTAGGGATTTGACCAATATTCAAAATGGGAAAGATGATTTACCTTTATTCCTCCTTTGAATTTGAATATTTCTAATGTGCAGAATAATAAATTCTATAAGTTATTAGAAGATGATTCTATTTCTTTTAATTCTATTCCTACATCTATGCCAACTTTGTTCAATGAAAATGAAGCTTTTTATGAGGATTTAAATGATGTCGAGCATGCTGAAAACATTTTTTATCTAGATTTTACTACTTGTACTTTAAATTATTCTAAATCATCACCCTCTCTCATTTCTAATCTTGATATTCATGTTAATCCTACTTTTCAACTAAATATGGATTTGAAAGAAGGTGAACTTCACTCCAAATACTTGGAGATTTCTCTTAAATCTATGACAATGTTTCTAAATCTTACTCAGATAAAGACTCTAGGGGAAAAGTAAATGTCATCCAAACTTATCATGCTAAAAAGAAAAAAATGTTAAAAATTTCCCTCCCAAATTGTCCAAAAACATTAGATCTTTGTTGTCTCTCACTCCTCTTAATAACCTTGCTTAACCTCTTATTTAAATTTTAAAAGAGGGATCTCACTATTCATTCATATTAGAATATTTGTTTTCTTCTATTATTATTTCGATCCTCTTATTCAATTTTTACCATGTTAGAGGACAATCTAATGATGGTGTTTTGGAATAATTTGTTGAGGTTTATTTTGATATTTCATTTGTTAATGATTATTTAAGATAAACCTTGGTTTGATGATGGTGATTAAAACACCATTTTATTCTCTTCTAAATGAAGTGTTGGTTGCTCTTAATATTTATTCCATGGAAGATTTTACAATATGATCCTTGATTATAATTTAATTGATATTGGCTTTAAGGCTCTATATACTTGGCAAAACTCTAGACTTTGGCAAGGTTGGACCAAATTCTTTTAATAGTCATTGTATTACTCAATGGCCTATTACTTTGTTGACCATTTAAGCGTAACATTGTCAAATCATGCTTCTCTTCTAGTTTCTACTAAAGATAATTCTAATAAAAAAACCTCTCCTTTTAGATTTCAAAACATGTGGATTCAACAAATTAATTTTTTTAATGTTGTGGATAATTGGGTGCTCCTTTACAACCCGATAATTGATTATGGGGATGAATAGACTTTGGTTTAAACTTAAAAGACTTAAACAAAATTTGGGCTGGTAGAATAAGCATTATTTTAAAACCTTTTAGCTAATATTAATAAAATGGAAAAATTGGTTTGTGATCTTGAAGTTTATGTTATGTCTGATCCTTCTAAGATTATAGACTAGACTAAGGTGAAAGATAAACTTGTTAACTTCCAAAATATGGACGATACTTATTGGTGCCAGAATGCTAGTAAACATATTATGGATGGTGATAGGAATACTAAGTGTTTCCATGCTTTGGTTAATAAAAAGAGAGCTTTAAATAATACTCAAAAAATTAAAAATGGTAATGTAGATTGGATTATGGAGAATAATGATATTAAGAAATCAGTTATTAATTACTTTAGAAATATGCTTACTTAGAATTACTCTTAAGAAGCTATTTCTCAATCAAACTTGATTCCTTCTATTATTACTAATGATGATAATGATTTTCTTACCTTTGTGCTTAATGAAGATGAAATTTTCAAATTTTTGATTAGCATGAACATAGATTATGTTGCTCGTCCGGAGGGTTTCTCTACTCAATTTTTTCAAAAATGTTGGTTTATAATTAAAAATGATTTGATTGAGCTTGTGATTGATTTCTTTAATGGTAAAACTTTTCCTAGATATTTTCTAGTACATCTATTATTGTCAAACCTAACAAAAGATAATCCAGAGCATTGGAGTGATTTTAGACCTATTAGTCTTTGCACCATCTTCAATATGCTGATTTCCAATATTCTTACCAACACACTTAGTCCTTTACATAAAAGAATTATCTCTCTCAACCAAATTGGTTTTGTTAGAGGTAGATCCATTTCTAATAATATTTTACTTGCCAAAGAATTAATTCATGATCTTGATGCCAAGACTAGAGGTGGCAACATTCTTTTCAAATTAGATATTACCAAAGCCTTTGATAACATTTCTTGGGCTTCCCTTTTCCATATTCTGAATTTATTTAGGTTTTCTGCTAAATTTATTTTTCTATAAAAAATTGTATTAATATTGCCTGGTTTTCGATTTTGCTTAATGGGGAAGCCTTGGGTTTCTTTCCCTCTTCCCATGGCTTATGAAAAGGGGATCCTTAATCTCCTACTTTATTTATTATTCTTGTTGACTACTAATCTAGGAGCATCAATGATAGCTAATGAAAATGTCATCCCTTGACTATTTGAGATTTGAATGCCCTTAACCCTAACCCTAAATCATATTATAATATCATATATTATAGTATAATGTAGCATCATATAATTGAGCATGTAGTGATGTATTTTTGGATGTTATATGATGTTTTGAAATATTTTTATATATTATGGTATTATGCCTTATAGTCTTTAATAAAATAAATCATAAAAATTTTTATTTAATAAATTAGATGATGAAATTTATTAAATTTGAAGTGGGAATTAGGTTGTAGTACCAAAGGTGTGCTATGCCACTTATAGTCTAAAATGTATGATTTTATGTTCATAATAAATATTATATGTTCTAGCATATTATAGTGTCATATATCATAATATATTGTTCTGCTCATTTCAAATTCTTTTAGTATTTTACAATCATGTAGTCAAGGCTACACTAGAATTATTTATAAAAATGTTGATTTAGACTTTAAAATGGTGGAATTTGGCCAAATTCATAATAAGTAGAGCATGGCATCATAATATATTATTTAAATTCAAAATATGTAAGTGATACGACTAAAATATATAGCTTTTTATTGTTTAGACTAATTTTATAACTTTTTATCTTAAGCAATCCCTTGATATGATATGCAATATAATATAATATAATATGCTATAGTGTATTATAATATAGTATGTCATAACATAGTGTAGCATCATGCATTATAGCATGCTACTATGTATTGCTACTTGTTGTTTAGCATATTTTTGTTTGTTATAGTATGATGTAGTAGAGTTTGTATTGGTATAATTCATAAAAGTACTGATTTATACACTGAGATGATGGGATTTACACAAATTTAAGGTAAGCTTTAGGGAACATCATTGGGGGTGTGCTATGGTGTGTCATTTAATCAAAAGAATGGAATTTTGGCATACAAAATAAATGTTCAATTTTCAACCAAATTTTTTAAATTTTTTCTCAAAGTGATTCATTTTAAGGTGTAATGTAAGATAAAATATTATATGAAAGCATATTAAAATATAATGTACATAACAATATAACTTCACAAATATATGAATTTGGTGGTGTGTTACTAAATGTTATTGTACATTTTAGTATGTTTTACTTTTGTTATAATACATTGGGTCAAAATCACAAAAATATTAATTTAAAGGTTGAGATGGAAAGATTTGGCCAAATTCATGGAACACACCATGAAGCAACACCAAAATTATGCTATTTTGTACAATTTCTAATAGAAAAATAATAATTTTACATCCAAAATGAACATTATTCATATTTTGAGAAAATTTTATAATTTGTTCCTTTTAAGTGATTCTAAAGAAGTGTAATGTTAGACAATATATTTTATTATAGCAAATTATAATATAACACCATATATTATAATATAATATAGTGTGTTAATTCACACTATAATATGTTTAGCATGATATTGTATAGTTATTTTGGTCTTGCACCCTCACAAATCATAAAATATTGATTATAATGTTATGATGTAATTTGAATGAATACATTATTTTGGTTGATGTATTAAAGGTGTGCATAAGGTAAGAAATAAGATTTGATGAGAATTCCATGTTTAGGATATGGAGGGAGATCCGTTAGGGATCAAACATGCATTGGACATGACATGTGAGGGGTCTATGTTGAGGGCATAGAAGATGAAAATCTGCTAAGGATAAGAAGATCTATTAGGGATATGAATCTATAATTCATTGGGGATTATGATCGAATGAACATTAATTTGTTTTATTTTAATTGATGTGGAGGCATATCTGCTAGAGATATGGGCTTGAGTCCACTGGGGATCGGGTATATGAACCTCCACTAGGAAAGCATGTTCAGGCTATCCATTGGGGATTGGGATTTGAATTTGATTTCATAGATTTGTTTGGGGATGTGTCCACTAGGCATAAGAGTTTGGATTGATTTAGGCTACCGGGGAGTTGTTTAATTTGGCTCCATTAGGGATGTTGGTTTTGAATTTGATTTGTTTGCTTGACTTGTTTATATATGATTTTGGGCTACATTGGGGAGAAGGGTGTGATTTAACTCTACTAGGAAAATCGAGGGTTTAATTAATCGAAGTTAATGTATGAACATGATGATGGATCCACTGAGAAGGGGTTATATCAGCCTTGACCTACCTCAGGTTTACAAATCCAAAGGGATAGTTTACCAGCTACAGGGTAGAGCTACCCAACCAAAGGGGTTGCCATTTAGTGTGCAACAACTATGCTAAGAAGAAGGTGTAGCAAACTTACATCTTTCAAAGCGAGGAACAACCACTAGGGTGACCTGCTGGATGCACAATAAATTGAACTTGACCTAGGGTGACTACTTAGCGAATGTCGCTGGGGACTTATGTCAACCCAAAAGTAGTCAAGATTACTTTTATCTTAATTTCATATATTTGATATGGTTTATTTGGTTTATTTTGATTTCGAATTGAGGGCATATCTGTTGGGGATGTGAGGTCGATCAAATTTGATAGATTTAATTTATGGACCATGATGGTGTGAGATGGACCAACTGAGAAGGGGCTATATCAAACTTGTCCTATCTCAGATTTATAAATCCAAAGGGATATTCTACTGGCTCTGTGGTAGAGCTAGCAAACCTAAGGGGTTGCCACTTGGTGTGCAACAGTTATGCTAAAAAGAAGGCATGGTAGACTTATATCTTCTAAAGTAGGGAACAACCACTGTGGTGTCCTTTTGGTAGGTCAACAAATTGAACCCAACTTAGGGGTGATTAATGAGTGAATGTTGTTGGGGACTTATATCAAAAGGGTATTGCAATTTTTGAAACTACCCTAAAAATAGGATATCTCTGGGAAAAGGTACCACTATGGGTGTCCTCCTAATTCACAAGTGAATTTATATTTTATTTATATTTTTATGTGGACCCTATTGGTGTGTGAGGGACCACACTGAGAAGGGGCTATGTCAGCCTTGACCTATCTTAGATTTATTAAACCAAGAGAGAATTTGTACATCCATAGGATAGATTCTCCAACCATAGGGGTGGTTACTAGAAAAGGGGAACTGTCTAATTTGATGCTAACTTGAGTAGTGTTTATATGGGGTTTCAAAGGATGTGATCAAAATATAATGCTCACAGGGGAGGTGTTACTAGGGGAGTTATCCTGAGCCCTGGAAAAGTAAGCCTATAAGGGAACAGTGGCTAACTCAGGAGAAAGCATAGTAGACTTACATTTGCCATGAGTGGTGCATCCTAAAGTGTGAAAACCAACCAACCTATTATGTATCCATCAACATGAGTGGTGTATTCATCAACATAGTGAGAACCAATTGACCTAAGGTTCCCGTTGGTGTGCAATGATCAATCTAGAAAGAAAGCGTGTAGGCTTATAACTTTCCAAATGAAACTGATCTTCGAGATAGTCTATCATTGGTGAGACAGATGCTATCTGACCTAGAGCGACTACTAAGTGGGGAGCCCCGATGAAGGACTGGACCCAAACTTGAAGCAGTTAGGAGGGAAGGAGCTGCTAGGGGACTTATCATAAACCTTAAATATACTTGACCCAGTTAGTGCATGAAGGATAATTCAAGAAGAAAGCATATAAGACTCACATCCTCTTAAATGAAGCAAACATGAGGTAGGTTATCGACCAAGTAAGCCCTATGAAACTAACAAGCGCTCATCGGTGTGTAGTGGCCAAGTAAGGAAGAAAAGCGTAGCAGACTTGCATTTTCCAAAGTAAGAAGACCACTAGTGTGACACACAGGCTGGGTAGCACGTCATCTTGACCTAGAGCAACTACTGAGTGAGTGTCGCTGGGGGCATTATCTCAACTCAGAGTAGCCTGAGAAAAAGATATGGGTTTATTTTATATATTTGTGTGTAGTTTATGTTTGTGTTGTGTTGATGAAGGATAGGATGCTGCTCGGGTTCCTTACTCCTACCCCAAACACATCATGGTGAATTCAGAAACAAGAATACTTTTAACATGAAAGAGATTGAATTTGAGATGGAATTTTCATTGATGATAATTATTTTCAAACATGATTTATAATATTTCTTTAGAGCCCATTGATTGGAAGCATTGGGCACTCCCTTATGATTAATGATAAGGTCCTCATTGGTAGGCCATCTCTATGGCAAAAGGACATTCCCAAGTGGGTTCAAACTTGCCTTCCATCTTACGACGGGCAACAATCAGTCTCCTTAGAACAAAAATAAGCTCTCCTAATTGAAAAGCTCTAGGATAGACCAACTTGTTGTGAGCTTGAATCATTTTAGCTTTGTATAACTTGAGATTTGGACATGCCTGCGAGCTTCTCTCCTCCAAACCTTCAAAATCTTCTAACAACAACTTGTTGTTCTACTTTGTTGTGATCTTGCTACTCACAGCTATCCTTAGTGATGGGAGTTGGACTTCTAATGGTAGAATGGCTTCATACCCATGCACTAAGTAGAAAAGAGTAGACTGAGTTGGAGTTCTATATGTGGTGTGGTAGGCCCACAAGCCTTCAACTAACTGCTCATGGCCCTGTCGCTTGTTATTGTTGAGTGTCTTCTTTAGTATTTGGATGAGAGTTTTTTTAATGGCTTATGCTAAGCCGTTTTCCCTCAGGTAGTTAATGGTAGAATATCTCCAATCTATGTTGTGTCTTTGAGCAAAGTTGTTGATCTCGGTGCTCTTGAATGCAATACCATTATCAGATGTAATTCATCAAGGCACTCCGAACCTATATACGTTATGGTTCCTAAAACAGTAGAGCACATGCTGAACTGTGAGCTCTCTGAGCTGAATTGTTTTCACCCATTTGGAAAAGTAGTCAGTAGCAGCTAAGATGAACCGATGACCCATGAAAGATGGATGATCAATCAGACCCACTATGTCAACACCCTAACACTTGAATGGCCACACAATGTATTTGACATCAGTGGAATCACCTAGCTGTATCCCTGCAATCTTTGATCATCGATGCCAATAGTATCCTTGTCTCTTGATCTTGGCTTTCATCTTTGGACCAGATTGGTTGGTTCCACATAATACTTAGTGTACCTGGATCTCGATCTTATGGGATTCATGCTTATCTAAATAATGTAACCACATATGATGAAAGGACCGACAGTACAAGACACCATCCATAAGAGCATAGGAAAGTATTCTCTGCTTTATTTGATGGGCTTGGGACTTCTCTTAAGGTAGTTTGTCTTTATTTAGGTAATCCATGAATGGTTTCCTACAATCTAACTCCTCATCCTTCTTGTCAATGCCAACCTTTCCTTCAAGAGAGTACTTTTCGATGAGTTCAATATCAATAAGGGATACGACTTGTTTATTTTGGACATTTATTGATATGGACTCATCCTCCGGACATGCCAACTCCTTGGAAAGCTTGGCTAAAGCATACGCTACAACATTCTCTCCTTGAGGAATCTTATAAATAGTAATCTCTGAGATTTGGGCCAATAACTCCATGGTGTACTTATGGTTATGATGGGGCTTGGGCTTTATAACCTTATAGGACCCAACGATTTAGTTGATAACTAGCTGAGAATCCCCGAAGATGTTGATGTTCTGATGCTTAGACTAACAACTAACCTGCAAATCGAGCCTCATATTCGGCCTCATTGTTGGTACAATAATTGGACAGATGATATGAAAATCTCATCACATTGTGGTCCAGAGTTAAAAGATCTATTCCTACCGCTGCCTTTCTTAGAATAGTAGATTATGGTTCTTCTCCTCTTTGAGAGGAAGATGCACCATCAAAGTACATCTCCCAGCAATGAGTGCTAGTATACCCTAAGTTTATGTTTTTTTCATCTAGGAGTCATCACTAAGCAGAGAGTCAGCAGGAAGTGGGTGTGCTGCTAAGAAATCTGCTAGCGCTTGTCCTTTCCACATGGAGGGGTACGAAGGTAATGTCAAATTGTGAGAGGTGCATGGACCATCATGCCAATCATTTGGATAGCATCAACTGTGTCATGAGATACTGTAGTAAATTAGTCCTAGAGATTAAGTTCACCTTATGAGGAAGCATGTAGTGGTGTAGGTTTTGGGATGTAAAGACTAAAGCTAGGCAATGCTTCTCAATGGGTGGATAATTATGGGGATTAGATGATGGTCGGTAGTATTGCATTTTCCATACCTTCATCATTGACTTTGGCCAACAAAGCACCAAAGTACTCATCTAACGCACAATGTAAAGTATGAGCTTGCCGGATAGCTAACAAAGATCATCGTAATGATGTCTTCAAAGGCATGTTCAAACTTCTCATTCCACTTGAACTTGGCTTCCATTTTGACAAGTGTTGAGAATGGCTGACATCTTTCCAATAGGTTGGATATAAAGCATCTTAAATATGCCAACCTCCCTTAGAATGATCTCAGTTGAGTTAAACATTTAGGTGGTAGCATTTCAAATATCTTCTTGATCTTCTCCCGATCTATTTCAATTCCTTGGCATCGGACAACAAACCCAAGGAATTTCCTTGAAGCTACTCTGAATTCACACTTCAGGTGGTTCATTTTGAGGTTAAATTATCTTAACTGTTCGGAAACAATTCTCAGGTCAAGGAGATGGTCTTCGTTCTCTCTACTTGACCATGAGATCATCGAGACACTTGATGATGAATGAGTTCTTTGAAGATTCGAATCAGTCACCGAATGTAGCATTAGCATTTTTAAGGCTGAAAGGCATGACCTTATAGCAATAGACTCCAATTGGTGTTCTAGAAGTAGTGTTTCTTTCATCTTCAGGGGCCATCTTTATTTAGTTATATCTAGATGAGCCATCCATTAAAGAGAAGACTACATGAGATGAGGCAATGTCCACCATCAGCTCCGGGATTGGTAGTGAAAATTCATCTTTTGGACATGCCTTATTTAAATCCCAAAAATCAATGTAAATGTGCATTTGACCATTCTTATTTGGAAATTCATCTTTTGCATGCTGGCTAAATCCATAAAAGAAACCTAAACCCTCATTCCTAAACCCTAAAAACTTGAAAACCTAAACCTAAACTAAATAAAACCTAAAAATTAAATAAATAAGAAAAACCTAAACCTAAATAAATAAAATAAAATAATAAAATAAAAACATAAACTAAAATCAAAACCTAAGCCTAAACCTAAACTTAAACCTAAACCTAAACCTAAACCTAAACCTAAAAAATAAAATAAAATAAAAAATAAAAACTACACTAAAATAAAATAAATAAAAACCTAAACTAAACAAAATAAAATAAAATAAACCTAAATACAAAAAACATAAATAAAATAAAAACAAAATGTAAGACAAAATAAAATAAACCAAAAAAGAAATAAATAAAAACTTAAAATAAAACCTAAACCTAAACCTAAAATAAAACCTAAAAATAAACCTAAAATAAAAACCTAAAACCTAAACTTAAAAATATAAAATAAAAACCTAAACCTAAACCTAAAAATAAAAAATAAAAC
Source organism: Cymbidium sinense (assembly GCA_021442155.1). Classification (NCBI taxonomy): domain Eukaryota; kingdom Viridiplantae; phylum Streptophyta; class Magnoliopsida; order Asparagales; family Orchidaceae; genus Cymbidium; species Cymbidium sinense. The sequence goes on along the minus strand of CM038214.1, from coordinate 353,855,543 downwards.
CTAAACCCAAAAAATAAAATAAAAATAAAACTAAACTAAAAAAAATAAACATAAACCTAAACCTAAACCAAAAAAATAAACTAAAATAAATTAAATAAAAATCAAAAATAAAATAAACTAAAATAAAAAAAGTAAACTAAATAAAGTAAAAAAAACCTAAACCTAAATCTTAAACCCTAAACCTTAAACCCTAAATCTTAAACCCTAAAACCTAAACTCTAACCCTAAATCTTAAACCCTAAACCTTAAACTCTATACCCTAAATCCCAAACCCTAAACCATAAAAACCTAAAAATAAAATAAATAAAAATCCTAAACCTAAATAAAATAAAAAATAATATAAAAAACATAAACTAAAACATAAACCTAAGCAAAAAAAATAAAATAAAATAAATAAAAACCTAAACTAAATTAAAAAATAAAATAAACCTAGGCATAAAAACAAAAATATAGTAAAAATTAAATGTAAAATAAAAATTAAATAAACATAAACTAAAAAATAAACCTAAAAAAAATATAACTCAAATCCTAAATAAAAAAAACTAAACCTAAAATAAAAATAAAATAAATCTAAACCTAAACTAAAATAAACTAAACTAGAATAAATAAAATCTGAACCTTAACCTAAAATAAACTAAACCTAAACTAAATAAAATTAAATAAACTAAAAATAAAAATAAATTTAAATTAGAAAATAAAACCTAAAAATAAACCTAAAACCTAAACCCTAAAGCCTAAACGCTAAACCCTAAACCTTAAACCCTAAACTCTAACCCTAAATCCTAAACCCTAAACCTTAAACTCTATACCATAAATCCCAAACCCTAAACCATAAAAACCTAAAAACCTAAAAATAAAATAAATAAAAATCCTAAACATAAATAAAATAAAAAATAATATAAAAAACATAAACTAAAACCTAAACCTAAGCAAAAAAAATAAAAGAAAATAAATAAAAACCTAAACTAAATTAAAAAAGTAAAATAAACCTAGGAATAAAAACAAAAATATAGTAAAAACTAAATGAAAAATAAAAATTAAATAAACCTAAAATAAAAAATAAACCTAAAAAAAAAAATATAACCCAAATCCTAAATAAAAAAAAAACTAAACCTAAAATAAAAATAAAATAAATCTAAACCTAAACTAAAATAAACTAAACTAGAATAAATAAAATCTGAACCTTAACCAAAAATAAACTAAACCTAAACTAAATAAAATAAAATAAACTAAAAATAAAAATAAACTTAAATTAAAAAATAAAACCTAAAAATAAACCTAAAACCTAAACCCTAAACCTAAACTAAATAAAACCTAAAAATAAAATGAATAAATAACCAAAACCAAAATAAAATAAAATAAAAAACATAAACTAAAACCTAAAGCTAAATCTAAATCTAAAAGAAAAAAAAAATAAAAAATAAAAACCTATACTAAGCTAAAAAAATAGAAAAAAAACTAAACCTAAAATAAAACTAAAATTAACCTAAAATAAAATTAACGAAAAACTAAATAAAAACCCAAACCTAAAAAATAAACCTAAAAATAAAACCTAAAAATAAATAAAAAATAAAACCTAAACCTTAAATTAAAAAAAATCTAAATTTATAATTCAAATAAAATAAACTTAAACTAAGATAAACTAAACTAAAATAAATAAAACCTAAACCTAAACCTTTACCTAAAATAAACTAAACCAAAACCAAAACTTGAACTGAATATGATAAAAAAATCTAAAAATAAATCAAATCTTAAACTAAAAAAAACCAAAAATTTAAACCTAAAAAAAATAAAATAAAAACCTAAACCTAAACCAAAAAAATAAAAAATAAAACCAAAACCTAAAAAATAAAATAATAATAAAATTAAACTAAAAAAAACACCAACCTAAACCTAAACCTAAATAATAAACTAAAATAAAAAAACTTAAAATAAATAAACAAAACTAAATAAAAATAAAAAAAACCTAAATAAAAATAAAAAATAAAATAAACTAAAATAAATAAAAAATAAACTAAACAAAGTTAAACCTACTAGTTCACTTAATTTAAGAAAAATAAAAAATAAAAATAAAATAAAAGAAAAGAAAAAAAACCCAAAACGCTAAACCCTAAACTTACAACCCTAAACCCTAAATGCTAAACCCTAAAACCCTAAACCCGAAACCAGAAACCGTAAACCCAAAACCTTAAACCCTAAAATCTACACCCCTACGCTCTAAACCATAAACCCAAATTCCTAAACCCTAAGCCCTAAACCCTAAACCCTAAACCATAAACCCTAAAAATCTAAAATAAATAAAATAAACCTAAACTAAAAAATAAAAATCTAAAAATAAACATAAACCTAAACTAAAAAATAAAACCTAAAAATAAACCTAAACTAAAAACCTAAAACCTAAACCTAAACCTAAACCTAATAATAAAAAAGCAAAATCAAAACCTAAAAAATTAAATAGAAATAAAACTAAACTAAAAGATAAACTTAAACCTAAACCTAAAGCTAAAAAATTGATTAAAATAAAAAACCTAAAATAAACAAACTAAACAATTTAAAAATAAAAATAAACTTAAATCAAAATAAAAAATAAAATAAACCAAAATACATAAAAAATAAACTAAATAAACATAAATCTACCAGTTTACTTATTTTGATAATAAAAATAATAATAATAAATAATAAGAAAAAAACCCTAAACACCAAAATTTTTCCTAAACCTATAACCCTAAACCCTAAACCCTAAAAACCTAAACCTAAAACCCTGAACCCTAAACCCTAAACCCTAAACCCTTAACCCTAAGCCCTAAACCCTAAACCCTAAACTATAAACCCTAAAAACCTAAAAAAATTATAACCTAAAATAAAATAAATAAATAAACCTGAACCTAAATAAAATATAAAAAATAAAATAAAATAAAACCTTAACTTCACAAAAATAAAATAAACCTAAACCTAAAAAGAAAACCTAAAAATAAAACCTAAAAATATTTATAAAATAAAAGCCAAACTAAACAAAAAATAAACCTAAAATAAAAATAAAATAAACCTAAAATTAAACTAAAATAAATAAAACCTAAACCTAAACCTAAAATAAACTAAACCTAAACTAAATAAAATTAAATAATCTAAAAATATACTTAAATCTAACCTAAAAATTAAAATCTAAAAATAAACCTAAAATAAAATTCTAGGACTTAAACCCTAGACTCTAAACCTTGAAAAGCTAAAATCTTAAACATAAACTAATTAAAACCAAAAAAATAAAATAAATAAAAAAACCTAAACCAAAATAAAATGAAAAAATAATATAAATTAAAAACATAAACTAAAACCTAAACCTAATCATAAAAAGAAAATAAAATAAAAAATAAGAACTAAATTAAAATAAAATAAATAAAAACATAAACTAAATGAAAAAATGGAAAAGCTAAATAAAATAAAAACTAAAACTAAAATAAAAATAACCTAAAATAAAATAAAATAAAACCCTAAAACTAAAAAATAAACCTAAAAATAAATAAAAAATAAAACCTAAACCCTAAACTAAAAACAAAAACTTAAATCTAAAATGAAAATAAAATAAACCTAAACAAAGATAAACTAAACTAAAATAAATAAAACCTAAACCTAAACCTAAAATAAGCTAAACCTAAATCTAAACCTAAACTAAATAAAATAAAATAAACTAAAAATAAACATGAACCTAAACTAAAAAATAATACATAAAAATAAACCTAAAATAAAAACCTAAAACCTAAACCAAAAAATAAAAATAAAAACCTAAACCTAAAATTAAAAATAACAATTAAAACATAAACCTAAAAAATAACATAAAAATAAAACAAAACTAAAAAACCCATAAACCTAAACCTAATCCTAAAAAACAAACTAAAATAAATAAACATAAAATAAATAAACAAAACTAAATAAAAATTAAAATAAGTCTAAATAAAAAAATTAAACTAAAATAAATAAAAAATAATCTAATTAAACCTAAATCTACTAGTTTGGTTAATTTAAAAATAATAAAAATAAAATAAAAACAAATAAAAAAAACTCTAAACCCTAAACCCTAAACCTACAACCCTAAACCAAAAATGCTAAACCATAAAACCCTAAACCCTAAACCCTAAACTCGAAACCCTAAAACCCTAAACCCTAAATCTTAAACCCTAAACCCTAAAATCTACAACCCTAAACCCAAAATCCTAAACCCTAAACCCTAAAAACCTAAAATAAATAAAATAAACATAAACTGTAAAAATAAAATCCTAAAATAAACATAAACCAAAACTAAAAAATAAAACCTAAAAATAAACCTAAAATAAAAACCTAAAACCTAAATCGAAGAAAATAAAATAAAAACCTCAACCTAAACATGAAAATAAAAAATAAAATTGAAACCTAAAATATTAATTGAAAATAAAACTAAACTAAAAAATAAACCTAAACATAAACCTAAACCTTAAATATAAACTAAAATAAAAAACTTATACTAAAATAAATGAACTAAACTAAATAAAAAAATAAAAATAAACTTAAATCAAAATAAAAATAAAATAAACCAAAATACATAAAAAATAAACTAAATAAACCTAACCATATTAGTTTACTTAATTTAAAAAAAAACATAACCCTAAACCCTACAACTAACCCTAAGCACATAACTCTAAACCCTAAACCTACAACCCTAAACCCTAAACCCTAAAACACTAAACCCTAAACTCAAAACTCAAAACCCTAAACCCCAAACCCTAAACACTAAACCCTAAACCCAAAACCCTAAAAACCCTAAACCCAAAACCAAAACCCTAAATCTTAAACCCTAAAAACCTATAACCCTAAATCCTAAAAACCTATAGCCCCAAACCCTAAACCCTCAATATCTAAACCCCTAAACCCTAAACTCTAAGCCCTAAACCCTAAAACCCTAAACCAAACCTAAACCTAAACTAAAATAAAAAAATTAAATTAAAATTAAACCTAAACTAAAAAATAAAACCTAAAAATAAACATAAAATAAAAACCTAAAACATAAAGCTAAGAAAATAAAATAAAAACCTAAACCTAAACCTGAAAATAAAAAATAAAACTGAAACCTAAAAAATTAAATAAAAATAAAACTAAACTAAAAGAACAAATCTAAACCTAAACCTAAAAAATAAACTAAAATAAAAAACCTAAACTAAAATAAATAAACTAAACTAAATAAAAAAACTTAGAAAATAAAAAAATAAACCAAAATACATAAAAAAATAAGATAAATAAACTAAATAAACATAAACCTATCAGTTTACTTAATTTAAAAAAATTAAAAATAAAAATTTCTAACCTTAAATCTTAAACCCTAAAACTAACCCTAAACACTAAACTCTAAACCCTAAACCTACAACCCTAAACCATAAACCCTAAACCCTAAACTCTCATCCCTAAACTCTAAACCCTAAATCCTAAACCCAAAACCCTAAAAACCCTTAACCCAAAACCCTAAACCTTAAAAACCTACAACCCTAAATGCTAAACCCTAAACATCTAAACTCTTAAATGCCTAAAACCCAAAACCCCTAAACTAGAAACCCTAAAACCCTAAACACTAAACCCAAACCTAAACCTAATCCTAAACCTAAAATTGAACCTAAACCGAAAAAACCTAAACACCTCCTCGAGAGCTCTTTCTCTAGCAATCAATCAGGTGTCATCATTATTGGGGATATCCACATTTTTTCTTCAATTTCTGCCAATACAGCTTGATCGACATTTGGCCGATTGTGTGATGCTTCATCCTTTATGATGATTGCAGTGAGTTTGATTCTTTTGGCTCCACCTTAAATTTTGATTGCTTCGGCTAGGGCATCCGACACTTTGGAGACTGGAGGCCCTATTGCATCATCTTCTACTAAATCATTTAAGGAAGCACTCTTTGGTAAGGTTTCTCGCTCTATTGAATTGATTAATATCTTTTCGACCTCTTTTCATGGTTTTCCAGCAATTATCAGCTTTGATGTGGATGTTGAATTATTGGTGAAACCTTTTGAATTCTCTCTTGTCAAAAAATTTGCTTTACATCGTCAAAATTTGGATAAGATTCACACCTTTTTTTTCATAATATTAAGCTAACGGGTGCCTTTTCGATTAGTCTTATTAACCCTTGACATATTCCAATACAACTTTCTAATGATCTGCATTATTCACGTATTTTTCACGTCATTCTTAATTCATCTTTAATTGTCAAATGCGCTTATTGAATTGGTCACCCCTTTTTGACATTAAGGTAGAATCTGCTATTATCCCTGTGTGGTTATCTCTTCCTAATATGCACATCCATTTGTTACACATACTGTGCTTTTTATTATCAGGGCTCTTTTTGGTCAGCCTTTATAACTAAATCAAGCTACCGCTGAGCAATCCTGCCCCTCTGTGGCTTGAATCCTAATGGAAATATACATAACTAAAAAAATGAATTGGAGAATCTTCTAGTTTTTTGTTTCATTATAAAATTCATGGCCACGATCATTCAGAATGTTTTACTCTCCATCCCCATTTAAAAAGTTAAATCCTCCCAAAAAAATCTTGCTCCTAATCATAAGACGATCCCTACATATGTTCATAAAATAGCCTCAGATCCTAAGAATGGTTTAAAGGATGATATTGAGGTTGATTAATTGAATATCAAAGTTATTCCTACTGAACTGGTTTTTGGCTCCTACTATTGATATGGCTTCAGCTGATTTTTAGAATGGGAAGGATGAATTACCTTTTATCTCTTCTTTAAAGTTGAACATTTCTAATGAGAATAACAAATTTTCAAAATTATTGGATGATGATTCTGTTCCTCTTATTCTATTTTACATTTGCGCTTTGATCGATGAAAATGAAGTTTTCAATGAGGATTTAAATGATGTCGAGCATGTTGAAAATATTTTTGATCAAGATTTAACTATTTGTGCTTTAAATGGTTTTAAATCATCGTCTCTCATTTCAAATCTTGATATTCATGTTAATCCTACTTTTCAACTTAATCTAGATTTGGAAGAGGGTGGATTTCCAAACACTTGGAGAAGTCTCTAAATTGGTGACCAATGTTACTAAATCTTACTCGGATGATGATTCTAGAGGAAAAGAAAATGGTTTTCAAACTTATCATGCTAAAAAGAAAACAAAGTGTTAAAAATTACCCTCCCAAATTGTCCAAAAACACTAGATCGGCTACAGCCTCCCACTCCTCTCTTAATTAACCCTTGCTCAACTTTTTTCTTTTTATGATGATAAATTTTCTTGTTTGAAATGTTAGAGGAATTGGTACCCTCTCTATTCACAATCGCATTAGAAATCTTTGTCGCATTCATAATATTTCTTTACTGATTATTTTGGAACCTCTTATTCATGCTAATTAAATTAACCATGTTGCTAGAATGACCGAATTCAATAAATTTTACTCTAATGTTAGTAATACGATCTGGTTTTTTAGAATAATTTCGTTGATGTTTCCATTATTAATGACTTTTAAAAAGTTGTTAATCCACAAACTTCTTATGGTAAGTATTGTGTTTTGGGCTCTTTTGTTTAAGCATCCTATTATAGATCTAGTCCAAATCTCCTTTGGGAAAATTTGGGGAATTTTTCTACCTTAGTCAACAAACCTTAGTTGGTGGGTGGTGATTTCAATACTAGTCTTTTTTTCTTCTGAATGGAGTGGTGGTTGTTCTCCCAATATTCATTCTATGGAAGAATTTTTCAATATGATCCTTGATTGCAATTTGGTTGATATTGGTTTTAAGAGTTATAATTATACTTGTCAAAACTCTAGACTTTGGCAAAGGTTGGATAGGATTCTTTTTAATACTCATTAGATTACTCAATGGCCTATTACTTCTATTGATTATTTAAGCAGAACCTTGTCTGATCATGCTCCTCTTCTAGTTTCTGGTAAAGATAATTCTAATAGACTTAATAACTCCTCTCCTTTTAGATTCCAGAACATGTGGATTCAGCATATTGATTTCCTTGATGTTGTCGCTAAAAATTGGAAGGCCCCTTTACATCTTGATAATTCATTTAGGGGGATCAATAGACTTTGGTTTAAACTTAAAAGACATAAATAAAATTTGGGTTGGTGGAACAAGCATTATTTTAAAAACCTTTTTGCTAATATTAAAGACATGGACATGTTGGTTTGTGATCTTGAAATCTCTGTTATGTCTGATCCTCTTAAGCTTATAGATTTGACTGAGGCTAAAGATAAACATGTCAATTTCTAAAATGTGGAATATACTTATTGGTGCTAAAATGCTGCTAGTAAACATATTGCGGAAGGTGACAAGAATACTAGGTATTTCCATTCTTTGGTTAACAAAAATAGAGTTTTGAATAATATTCTAAAAATTAAAAATGAAAATGATGATTGGACTATGGAAAAAAATGATATTGAGGATTCGGTGATTGATTACTTTAGAAATATGCTTAATAAGAATTTCCCTTATGAAGTAATTTTTGAATCATACTTGATTCTTTATATTATTAATAATGATGATAATTATTTGTGTACCATAGTGCCTAATGAAGATGAAAATTTTAAATTTCTTAATAGCATGAATTTTTAATTTGTTGCTGGTCCGGCGGGTTTCACTACTCAATTTTTTCAGAAATGCTGGTTTATCATTAATAATGATTTGATTGAGGCAGTGGTTGATTTTTTTTAATGCTAATCCTTTTCTTTGATATTTTTCTAGTACTTCTATTATTCTCATACCTAAAAAGGATAACTCAAACTTTTGGAGTGATTTTAGACCTATTAGTCTTTACACCTTTCTCAATAAACTGATTTCCAAAATCCTTACAAATAGACTTGGTCCTTTACTCAATAGAATTATCTCTCTAAACCAAACTGGTTTTGTCAGAGGTAGATATATTTCTGACAATATTATACTTGCCCAAGAATTAATTCATGATCTTGATGCCAAGACTAGAGGGGGCAACATTCTTTTCAAATTAGATATTACCAAAGCCTATAATAACACCTCTTGGGATTTCCTTTTTCATACTCTAAATTTATTTGGGTTTTCTAGAAACTTAACTCTTCTTATTGAAAATTGTATTAATAATGCATGGTTTTTAATTTTTCTTAAAGGAGAAGCCTTGGGTTTCTTTCCCTCTTCCCATGGTTTAAGATAAGGGGATCCCTTATCTCCATCTTTATTTATTATTAATGTTGAGTACTTATCTAGGAGCATTAATGATTTATTCTTAAAAAATCCTAGTATGTACTGTATAACTATTGGTGGTCTTTCTATTTCCCATCTAAGTTTTGCCGATGATTTCATTATTTTCTGCAATGCTCATTACATCAAGCATCTTAAGAATTTTTTAAATAAATTTGGTAGAGAAAGTGGCCTTTCATTCAATGATAACAAAAGCTATTTTATCACATCCTCTAGTATCTCCAATAATAAAATCAATCAAATCCTTCATATCACAAAATTTAAACATCAACACTTACCTCTTAAGTACTTGGGTGCTCTACTCTTTAAAGGCCTGAAACATTCCCACCTTTTTGATGAGTTAATTAGAAAAATTACAAATAAAATACCTATTTGGGAATTCCATTTACTATCCTTTGGCGGTAGGCTCACTATCCTTAAAAGAACTTTCAACTCTATGCCTCTTTATTTGATTCAAACTATTATTCCCACTAATGCCATTCTAATTAGAATTGATTGTTTGCTTAAGAAATTTTTTTGGGGCTCTAATAATTCTATCAAAAGAATGCATTGGACATCTTGGCATAAATGTTGTGGTCTTTTGGTGATGGTGCTCTTGGTTGCAAACCTATTCGTGAAGCTATCATTGCTTTCTATCATAAACTCTGGTGGAATTTTAGAAAGAATGATAGCCTTTGGGCTAAGTTTATGATGAAACAATATTGTCATGGAAAACACCCTCTTAACTATGCTTATAAATTTGGTGACTATCCAGTTTGGAAAAGGCGTTGTTACATTAAATGGGTTGCTGGATCATTAATATCTTGGGGTATCCAGTCGGTTCTTCCTTCTTCTAGCAGAACAATTTGATTGGCAATGGTTCGATTGACACCCAATTATGTACCCACTATACTACTACTATCAAAGTTAATTCTTTTTGTCTCAATAACAATCAGAATTTAAATATTGATAATTATATCTGTATTTCTCTTTTAGATAATTTTATAAATATTTCCATTATTTCTAGCAAATGTGATAAAATTCTTTTTAAACTTTCTCATAATGGTGATTTTGTTCTTAAAGAGGTTAAGAACTTTATTAAAGATAAACAACACCCTTGTAATGTTTTTATTAAAATTTGGAACAATTTCATTCCCATTTCTTATTCAATTTTAGCTTGGAGGATTTTGAATAACTATATTCTTTTGGACTCTTCGCTCTAGAGTAAAGGGTTTTATTTACCTTCAAAGTGATATTGTTGCTTTCATACTGAAAATGTAAATCATGTCTTTGTAAATGGTGATATTTCTTCAAAATTATTATTTTGGTATGATCATTTATTTAATTCTAACTATTTTCATGGTTCCCTTTCTTTAAATCAACTTCTTGAAGCCTATTTCAAAAACACTGTGAAAGGTCATATAAAAGTTTTAATTGCTATTACCCTTATCTGATTCATCTAGATGAATAGAAATGATGCTAAATATTGTGGTATTCCTATGAAACATAAAAGATCTTGGCTAGAACTAAAGAAAAAATTCATGCCCATTTTAATGCCAATCTTATTAGTAACATTCATTTTAGAGGATACAAATTTGCTGCTTAAAAATTGGGTATCATTCTGCCTGATCTTGACTCTCAGAAAAGTGCTAGAATTATCCATTGGATCAAACCTAATGATAATGTGATTAAAGTTAATACTGATGGTTTTTTTGCTTCCAATAAATATGGCTGTGGTGGTATCCTTAAGGAATATAAAGGTACTAACATCTGTACTTTTGTCTACCCTCTCAAAGCCTGATCTGTTCTCTTTGTCGAGCTTATGTATGTTATTAAAGCAATTGAAATTTATTTGAATGGAGGTTTCCTCAACATCTAATTTGAAGTTGATGCTCTCTTGCTTCTTGATTTTCTTAATTCTAATAGAAATGGGGATGCTGAATTATTTTATCTTCTTGATCATACAAAAATTATGCTTTCTTAAGTTTATTTTAAAATTTCCCACATCTTTTGTCAAGGTAATGCTTGTGATGATTATTTAGCTAATTTTAGTGCTTACATGATTGAGTTAACTTTATTTAACAACCAAAATTTACCTAAATTATTAAGAAGTTTAGTTAATCTGGATAATACTGGACTGCCTTATCTTAGATTATAAGTTCTTAGATTGGTTATATCATTATTTTTGATGATCTTTTGTTTTGGCCTTGTTAAACCCTCTTTGGGTTGTGGTGAACTTCTAATTTTACCTGTTTGGGGTTTTATTTTTCAACTCTTATTCTTATTTTAGCCTGGTTGTTGCTCCCTGATGATTTTTGTTAGTGCAACCTGGGGTGTTTTGGTTTTTTCAACTTGGTGGTTGCTAATTGTCTAGCTGCGATTTTACCAACTTTATCCCTTGGCTATTTCCTATTTCTTTATTCTGGGTTGCCGCTTTGGTAGCTATAGGAATTTCTTTTTGTATGGTTTTTTCCTCTTTTATGGCCTACCTACAAACCTATTATATCTACTGCTGTAATGGTTGATTATGTGGCTTGGTTGGCTAACTGGGTTGGCTGACAATTTTTGCTGGTTGGGTTGGCAAGATGGTTGTTTTAGGTGATTTATCTCTGGCTTGATTTTAGCATGGTGGAGGTGGCTGGCAAACTATTATTTGCTCTATTTTGTTGACTAGGGGTTGGTGGTTGGTTTGACTATTTTTGTTTGGATTCTTTTGGTTATGTGTTGGACCTCCTCCTACACTACAGTGGCTTTGGGTTTGTTCATTATTCTGAAATGGTGGTTTGATGGCTGCTATATGGCTATTATTGGGCCTTGGCTGATGGTGTTTGGGTTAGGTACCTTTCTTGCTGCTATTTTTGTTTTTTGGCTTGTTATTTGTCTAATTGGGCTCTATATCTTTCTATCATTGGCTAGTTTTTCTACCTTTATGGATTGGTTTTTTCTTTGCCTTGATTGGGTTTGGAGGCTGTTGTCTTTCTCTGCCCCTTCCTGGGCTATTTTGGATGTTTCTGGCTTAATTACTACTATTGGTCTTAATACTAATGTATTTTGTTTTGATGAATTGGATCTTCTCACGTTGAGGTGGTTGGGTAGGAGGTCTTGTTGGATGGCTGGTTGGACTAGTTGTTTTGGCTGGTTGGACTGGTTGGAGGAGTGGCTGCTTTGGCTATTTTTTTTCCCGTTCCTTTGGTGACTGCTCTAGGAACCTGCTGGTTGTCTTTCTATGATTGTTTTCTTTTGGTTTCCCCTACTTGGTCTCACCTCTCTTAACTGCAGCAGAACACCCTTTTCCTGCTTGAATGGTAGTCGTGCTCCCCACCCCTCTTGCTGTTAGGCTGGGGTTTTTCTATTTGGTGGATGAAGGATTTAAGCACTTATGGTTTTCTTTTTTGCTCTAATGTTGTCTCTTTTTAGAGTTTTGTCACGTATGTCATGATGCTTGCTCTTATTGAATTGGCTATTCCTTTTTAGTGGAGGCTCTAGTGGTGCTCAAACTGTTTTGCTACTATCCTTGTGGGTTGCTTGCCTAGTTGTCTTATTAAGCTTGATTATTCTGGTGGCTTGGTGCTTGGCTGCTATATTTGCTATTTTGAGGATTTTACAGGCTTGGTGGAGGACCGTCTTTGGATAATGTGTGAAATGAGGTATTTTGGCAATGATGGCCTTAATGTTTCCCACTCTTTCTTCTTTTGGCTGGTAGCACTATATGTATTTCTAACCCTTCTCCTGAAGTTTGGATGCTTACATATAATGTTTCTCGTTGAGATGATTGTAACTGAGCCTGAGACTTTTCTTTACTTTACTCCTTTTATGTGCTCTTACTCCTTATCCTTGATTAATTGTAGTCGTTCTTCCAAATGCATGTTGAAGATTTCTTTTACAAGCTAGAAGGCTCTTTCAGTTGGATCTTGCTGGCATCAGAAGAACCAGATGAAGTTGGCTGCTGCTTACATGGATTTTCATTTGTTATTTATTTGGATATTTTTCTTTTGCTTTCTTTACTTAATTATGGTAGCAGTTAGGAGTTTTATCTCTTTAGGACATATTTTAGCTCTTTGAGCATTAGCATAGAGATTTACTCCCTTTAAGGACTTCGTACCTTTTCTTTATGGCAATAAAATATCCCTAATTTCCTTTAAAAAAACCAACCTTATACCCTAAATCCTAAATCCCAAACCCTAATCCTTAAACCCTAAGAACCTAAAAACCTAAACCTAAACTAAATAAAACCTAAAAATAAAATAAATAAGTAAACCTAAACCTGAATAAAATAAAATAAAACAAAGTAAAAGAAAAACCTAAACTGAAACATAAACTTAAACCTGAACCTAAACCTAAACCTAAACCTAAAAATATAATAAAATAAAAAATTAAAAATTAAATTAAAATAAAATAAATAAAAACCTAAAGTCTAATAAAAATAAAATAAACCTAAAAATAAAAATCCTAAATAAAATAAAAACTAAAAATAAAACAAACTTAAAATAAAATAAAATAAAAACTAAATAAAAATTTAAACCTAAAAAAATCTAAAAATAAATAAGAAATAAAACTTAAACCCTAAACTTAAAAAAAATCTAAACCAAAAATAAATAAAATAAAATAAACATAAACCTAAACTAAAATAAATAAAACCTAAACCTAAACCCAGAATAAACTAAACCTAAATCTTAAACTAAATAAAATAAAATAAAATAAAAATAACCCTAAAATAAACTAAACCTAATCCCTAAACTACTAATATAAAATAAACTAAAATAAACCTAAACCTAATCTAAAAAATAAACCAAAAAACTAAACCTAAAATAATAAACCTTATAAAACCTAAACCTCAAAAAATAAAATAAACCTAAAATAAAATAAAATAAAACATACACCTAAACCTAAACCTAAAAAATGAACCAAAATAAAAAACCTAAACTAAAACAAATAAACCTAAAATAAATAAACTAAAATAACCAAAAATAAAAAAATAAACCTAAATAAAGAAATAAAAAACTAAAATAAATATAAAATTAATAAAACCTAAAATAAACTAAAAAACTAAATCCTAAACTAAATAAAAAATTTAAAACCCTAAACTAAACCCTAAATCTAAATTAAACCCAAACCCTAAAGATACCTGCACTAAATCCTAAACCCTAAACCTAAAAACAAAACTAAAACCTAAAAAACTAAAATAAAATAAATAAACCTAAATAAATAAAATAAATAAAATAAAACCTAAACAAAACCTAAAACTAAATAAAATAAAATAAACTAAAATAAAAAATAAAAAATAAATCTAAAATAAAGATAAAATAAAAAATAAAAATAAAATAAACCTAAAATAAATAAAATAAATAAATAAAAAAACCACTAAACTAAACCTACTTTTACTTTTCTTAATCTAAACCTAAACCTAAACCCTAAACACTAAACCTAAACCCTATGCCTAAACCTAAACCTAAAACCTAAACTAAAAGCCTAAACTAAACCCTAAACCTAAACCAAACCCTAAACACTAAAATAAACTCAAACCTAAATAAACCCTAAACCCTAAAACCCTAAACCTAAACTTTAAACCCTAATCTAAACTCCTAAAACTCTAAACCTTAAAACCTCCACTAAACCCTAAACCTAAACTTAAACCAAACTCTAATAAAACCCTAAACTAAACCTAAACCTATAAAAAACTAAACTTAAAACCCTAAACACTAAGCTCTTTAAACCTAAACTAGCTCTAAACCCTAAACCTAAATAACTCCTAAACTATAAACTCTAAACTTTCAATCCTAAACTTACAACCTTAAACACTAAACCTAAAACTAAAACCTAAAACCCTAAACCTAAACCTAAATAACCCTAAAACTAAACCTTAAATCTAACCTAAACTCCTAAACTCCTAAACACTAAACTTAACCCTAAGCTCTAACCTAAACTCCTAAACCTTAAACCTAAAACTATAAAACTAATAAATCCTAAATAAACCTAAACCATAAACCCTAAACCTTAAAATAAAACACCTAAATTATAAACCCTAAACTAAACTAAAACCTAAACCCTAAAGTTTTAAACATAAAACCCTAAACCTAAACTCCTAAACCTAATAAACCCTAGATCCTAAAACCCTAAACCCTAAAACACTAAACCTTAAACCCTGAACCCTAAACCCTAAAAAGCTAGAAACCTAAACCTAAACTAAATAAAACCTAAAAATAAAATAAATTAATAAAATCTAAAATTAAATACAACAATAAGATAAAATAAAATGAAAACTTAAACTAAAACTTAAACCTAAAAAGAAAAATAAAATAAATCCTATGCTAACCCTAAACCCTAAACCCTAAACCCTAACACCAACCTTAAACCATGTTCTCTAAACCCTAAACCCTAAACCCTAAACCCTAAACCCTAACAAACCCTAAACCCTAAACCATAAATCCTATGCTAACCCTAAACCCTAATGCCTAAACCCTAAACCCTAAACCCTAAAACCTCAAACGTAAATTATAAACCCTAAACCTTAAACCCTAACCCTAACCCTAAACCCCAATCCCTAAACCCAAAACCCTAAAACCCTAAACCCTTATCCCTAAACCCTATACCCTAAACTATAAACCCTAGAATTAACCCTAAACATTAAAAACATTAAACCCAAACCTTCCTAAACCCTAGGCCACAAGCACAGACCTAGGCCACAAACCTTAAACCTTAACAAGCTAGGTGATTCTCCTATGTGGAAGAGACTTTGTTCTCAAATGGGATGAGAATCCTTAATTTTTTTGGGGCATTAACTCTAGCGCTTCTTTCTTTTAACAAGATAACTAGAGTGGATGTGGATCCATTGATGACTTACTCTCCACCCATTCCACTGCTATTAGAGAACTCTTTACGGCATAACAATAAGTGGAACAATAGTAAGCTTGTGATTTTATCCCTTTTACTTTCTTGAATATGGTTACTACTATTCTATCACTCCTCACAATCAAGACCCGATTCTCTTTAAGCTCTCACATAATGGTGATTTCAACCTCAAAATGTGTGGCTCCACATTAAAGATTCTCATGATTCCTCTATGTGTTCTCAAACTTTGGAATAATATCCTACTTACTTATTCTGTCCTTGCTTGGCATATTTTGAAAAATTTTATCGCTGTTGATTCCTTGTTGTGGGGTAAAGGGTTCCATTTACCCTCTAAATGTCAATGGTGTTTCTATATTGAAAATGTTAATCATTTTTTTGTTAATGGGGCCATTGCTTCTAAACTTTAGATTTGGTATGATGATCTTTTTAACACTGTCAATTTCAATGGCTCTCTTACTTTATATCAACTTCTTGAAGTCTATTTTGATAATACTATTAAAGGTCACATTAAAGTCATCATTGCTATCACTCTTATCTGGTTAATATGGATGGACCGTAATGATGCAAAATAGCATAGGATCCCTATGAACCACATGAGGATTATTGCTAGAACTAAAAACAAAATTCGTGACTTGTTTAAAGCCAATATCATTCATTATAGACAATTCAAAGGCTATAAATTTGTGGCCAATAAACTGGGCTTTAACCTATCGGACCAACCTTACTGTCAAAATGACAAGATTGTCTATTGGAAAAAACCTCTTGACCATATTATTAAAATTAATACTGATGGCTCTGTCTCTCATAATGGCTCTGGTTGTGGTGGCATTTTCAGGAACTCTAAGGGTATAATACAATGTGCTTTTGCTTATCCCCTTATTTTCTGCACTGTCCCATTTTCTAAGCTTATGACAGTCTACAAAGCTCTTGAGATTTGTCTCTAAAATGGCTGGCTCAATATTTGGATTGAAGTGGATGCTCTTCTGATTGATCTTTTGACTTCCACTAAGATGAGCAACACTGAATTGTACTACCTCCTCAAGCAAACTAGAGCTCTTCTTTCCCAATTGAATTTTAACATCACTCATGTTTGGCATGAAGGAAATGCTTGTGCTGACTACCTTGCCAATCTGGGTGCTAGATCCGATGGTATCATCTTCTTTGATCAAATCACCTTACCCAAACACTTGCATGGGCTGGTTAACTTGGATAATTTTGGGTTTCCTTATCTCAGAACTTAATCTACCCTTTTGATGTATATTGTCTATTCGTCTTCTATCTGTATGCCTCTTTATTTTATGGCTTTCTATTCCTTTTTGTGTCTTTTATGGATGCTTCACACGGATATTACTTCCTGTCTTGATCTCTGTGTCATGATTTGGTGTTTTAACAACTTCTCCTTTATTTGGAGGCTCTTTTCTTTTGGCATTTACACTGATAAAGGGCTGCTGTTGAGCTATGTGCATACTAATACTCTGCATTGGAATTTTGTTGAGCTACGTGCCAGCTGCCATTGGTTTTATAACACCAATCTTATTTGGGATTTTAATATCAATGCTGCCATCATTCCTAATCCTTGGGGTCTTAATCATTACTGGATGGAGATATTTATTTTGAAGGGTTTAGCTACTGCTATTAATTTCTGCAACCTGCTATTTCTCAAAGATATTAATGCTTGGAGAATCTTAGTTACCTATGTTGTTTCTATGCATTATATTAGAGTTCATTATCTTTGGTTGCAATATTTATTTTGATGATTCTTGTTAGGTTGTTGGATTTTACGATAATGTTGGGCTTTTGACATCTTTGCTTCTCTCCTATTAGAACTTGCTGATATTCTTTGACTCTATTTGGGAGACATTTCCTTTTTTATTTAGAGTTATCTTTTATTTTATTTTTGCATGAAGAGGTTTTTTGGATATTTATCTTCTTGGCTATTGTCTATACTAGAATCTGGACCCCATTCAGCATGCTCTCTTTGCAATCCATTTTTTGATTCAGCAGGGTCCCTTTGGTGGGATCTTATTGTGGGGGGCTTTCTTCTTTTCTTCCACCTGCCATAGTTATTTTTTGCAGGTTTTCTTCACTTCTTGACCTCCTTACTCCTTGCGGACTTATTGTCTGAACTTTGATATTACTTCATGGTTACCTTTTTATGCTCATTTTAGTTTTCTTGGGTGGAATCTCTGGCATTCTATTGTTTCTTTCTGCACTGTTTATTTTTTGACCTGGATGGAGTTTCTTCAGATTGTTTCTAGCTGTTTTATTCAGCAGATCCTTTTTGTGTAGGATGTTTCTGAGATTGGGGCCTTGGTTAATCTCTTTTACTACTCTTGTCTGAAGATTATTTATTTTTTTCTGGCTATCTTCTCTTGCTCCCTGTAGGAATGGGTTTTCATGTTGGCCTCCCTTTTTTGTTTTTACTATTTTATCCTCTCATTCTAGGCCCTGCTGCTAGACTGTATTTTCTAATCTAGAAAGGTCTTATTATTCCTTTCAATACTAGTCATTGGTTTTTTGGGACCTGTTTCTAAATTGTTGTCTTTATGATTTATGGTTGTTTTCTGATTCTCGATTTTCCAACTGTTTGTGTTATTATCAGTTGGGCTATTTTTGATCACATATGTAGTTACTGTTTACATCCTGGTTCTATTTGCCATAGTTAGAGTTCTTCTCCTTTATTATGGGATGCATTTTATGCACTATCTACTCTTATTGGCTTTTCCTATGGTCAACTTTTTGATACCTCCTTTCTTAGTTGTTGGCTGATATGGACCCTTGACTCTTGTCAATCTTATTTTGGATTTGTTTTCCATGCTTTCAGTTTGGAGTTACTTAATGGTTTTCATTACTTTATTGAGGTTGTGTACTTCTTGTTTACTCGGTGGGAATTACTTGAACTTCGGTCATTCTCTATTTTATATCTTTTTCTTAAAGATTGCTTTTCTTAATGGGTGTAAAAACTGTAATAATGTCTCCATTATTGGTTTTTGGAATTTTGAGTACCTTGCCCAGCAAGTTTCCTTTATTTTTCTTTCTGTCTTTGCTGCTAACATCTGGGATGCTATTGGTCTTCCCTGCTGTTGTTTTCCCTTTGTATGCTATGATGGGAAGATGCAAATCTTGAAGATCATTCTTCTGTTCTGCTTGAACTTACTCAATGGTTTATCTTATATGCATAATTGGGCTATTGGCCAACCTAGTTGTCTTGTCATTATCCTTGGTAGAATTGGATTAATGTGACTAATCCTTTCTTGGTGTTTTACCTTGAATGTCTCTTACTCGATTGGCTTGTGGTGGGAGTTGTTCATTACCTATCCCTCCTATCTTACTTTACGCTCATTCTACCTTTTTTACATAGCGTAGGTTTGGGTTGGGGTTTCTTGACTTTCTTGCTCCATGCGACTTAATTACTTTTGTCCAAGGTAGGGATTTGTTGAGCATCAAATGGGCCTTAACCTTCCTTGTGTTGTTACTTTGTTGTTTGTTAAATCCCATGTCTACTTTAATATCTCTTTGCGGGGAATGGAATTGTATCATTACCTCCATTATTGGTTTTGGTCTTTAGAGTACCTTGTTCTGAAGTGCTCTTAGTTTTCTTTTGTCTTATTTTCTTTCTAATATGGTTTGTTCTTTGATCTTTCCTGTTGTTATTTCCCCTCTCTTGGCTATGATGAGAACATGCAGATCATGAGTACTCTACTGCTTTACCTCCTTGTTGGTTTTTACTATCATTGTTTTATGATTCTTGTTCTGCTACTAAGCAACCTATTACTGAACTTTTTGCTCTGATTATCTCTTACTGGAATGTTTTGTGGTGGGGAGCTGCTCTCTACCTAATTTTTACTATCTGCTATTTTTTTTTTCATCGACTTACATGGTCAATTGTTGGGGTTTCTTGACTTTATGGTTTCTTAAAACTTACTTAATTCACCTGGCTGGCAATGTGGTGTTGATTATTTGTTGTTTGCAGCTTATGGGCTTTGCAGCCGGCCTAAAAACCACTTTATTTCTTGCCTCTCTTATCTTTTGCCTAGCTTTGTTAGTAATCTGGACCTTGTTAAGATGATCTTAACTAATTCATATTTAAACCTTATCATCTCTATCTAAATGGGTAGACTTATGTGAACTTTCTTTATCTGAATATGATGAACTTCTTGTATTCTTTGGGAATTCATTGACATGGTGTCTTATATCGGTCTTATTTCGGGATGGGAACCCCTTTCTCATTCGGCTTTTCTTTACTCTCTACCTTGTATATGGTTTTGATTATATTTGGGTACTTGGATATGAAGACTTCTATCAAATGGATGCAATACAGGTTTGTTGGCTATGATGGCTGTGATGATTTCACTTCCTTTTGGTTTGGTAGTAGCTCTTATGATATAACCATTCTGTTGAAGTCTGGATGCTCATATTTGCCTCTACCCCAACTTGGTGTGACTGATCCTGAGCCTTCTCTATCACAACTCTTTACTATCATTCTTAGATTATGCAGTTTTCAGTTATCATTTTGTGTGTATTACCTTGCTCTAACTTATTTTATTTACACTCTTGCGGTGCTTCTCTGTCCTCTTGTAGGTTTGCTCAGTGTCATGCATTCTCCCATCCACAAAGCATTGGCCTATCTTCCATTGGATTATTATGTTAATCAATTTGTATCTTTTGATTGCTTTATTGTTTTCTTTTGCTTTTGGCTGTACTTACTCCCTAAGTTGTTTGTAGCTCTTTCAGCAATAGTTATGGAGTTTATCCCATTTAAGGACCTTGTAACCCTCTTTTTCTGGCAATAAAATTCCCCTACATGGGGTTCCCCAAAAAAAAACCCTAAACCTTAACCCTAACCCTAAACCATAAACCTAACCCTAACCACAAACCCAAACCCACCTTGAAGCCCAAAACTAAAGCTAAACTTAAACCCTAAACCCAAAACCATAAAACCTAATGAAGACCTTAACCTAAACCAAACCAAAACCTAAACCATAAAGCTAAACTAAACCCTAATACAGATCTTAAACCACTAATAAAACCTAAACTAACTAACCTAACCCTGATAGCCCAAACTAAACTAGGCCCAAACCTCAGGCGTGGGTGCAGACCCTGAGCTAAAGCCTGAACTAACTGATCCCTGGGCCCAGAACTACCTAAACTGATCCTGAATAAACCAAAATAAACTCTAAATCCAATTGACCCTGAGCGTTAATAACCCAAGACCCTGACCTGAGGCTGAGCCCAAACACCCTGAGTAACCTTGAGCCCTGGACCCTGCCTGGGCCTGAAACTTACCACTGGGCCACTGACCACCAGGCCAAAATCTGAGCCTAGATCTGGGCAAAACTGGGCTAATCCACAGGCCCTGAGTGACCAGACCACAAACCCTGGGCACTAGGCCACAACACTGAGCCTAAACCCAGGCCACAAACCCAGGCCACAGGCTAAAATCACAACTGGCGTGGAGTCCTGGGCCCTGACCTGATTAAACCAAACTGAGCTGACTAAAAGGCTTTAAAATAAAATAAGTAAAAACCTAAACCTAAATGGTAATAAAATAAAACCTAAACTAAACTTAAGAATAAAATAAAATAAAATAAAAATAAACTAAAATAAAATAAACTTAAAATAAACTATAAAATAAAATAAGCGTGAAATAAAATCTTAATAAAATTAAAAAAATGTAAAATAAAAATAAAATCACAATAATATAAAATAAAATTAAATAAAACCTAAAAAAATAAACCTAAAATAAAACCTAAAACTTAAAACAAAAAAAAACTAAACTAAATAAAAACAAAATAAACTAAAATAAATAAACTTTAATAAACTAAACTAAAATAAATAAAACCTAAAGCGTGAACCTAAAATAAATAAACTAAAAACTAAACCCTAAATAAAATAAAATAAATTAAAAATAAACTTAAACCTAAAATAAAAAATATAAAACCTAAAAATAAACATAAAATAAAATCTTATATCCTAAACCGATAAAAATAATATTAAAACTTAAACCTAATACTAAAAATAAAAATTAAAACCTAAAACTAAAAAATAAAATAAAAATAAAAGTCAATTAAAAAATAAACCTAAACCTAAATATAAACCCAAAAAATAAACTAAAATAAAAACCTTAAAAATAAATAAATAAACTAATAAAAAAAAACTAAATAAAAAAATAAATAAATAAAATAAAATAAAATAAAATAAAATAGATAAACTAATTAAACCTAAAACTATGGTTACTTAATTTAAAATTAAAACACTTCTAAAATCCCTGGGGACACTAAACCACCCAAAGCTCTAACCCTAAACTTATGATTCAGGCCTAAACTACCCAAACTGACCCTAAACAGGCTGCCCTGCTTAAACTGAGCTGGGCTTTGGGCCTGACCCTGGATCCACAAACCCTGACACTGCCCCAAAGATCCTGACTAAACTGATCACCTAGTCCTGGGCCAACCCTGGGCCTGAGGCTGAGCCACACTAGGCCATAAATCCTAAAACACTGACTTTGGGCCAAGACCATAAACACTCCCACCCTAAATCATAAGTAAAACCTAAAAGCTAACTAAAGATAAGACCTAAATATATAAACCTAAACCTAAATGACTAAGATGGACCTAATAAAAACTAAAATAAGATAAAAAAATGTAAGATAAAATAAACTTAAAATACTTTGCTAAGATAAAATAAAATAAAATCTAAATAAAACCTAAACCCTACCTTATGCTTTTGCTTGATTAAAAGGTTAAACTATATGTCTTGGGTTGTTTATTTAAAAAATCCCACCCTAAATCCAAACTAATGATAAACCATGACCCTCCTGACACTAAACCCCAAACCCTAAAACCCTGATGACCCTGAGCCCTCCCAAACCCAAACAACCTGAGCCTCCACCTGAACCAGGCCAGGCCTAAAAGGTAAATACTAATGGTGACCCTATTCCCAGGCTACTGAGCCCTAACTCCACTCAAATCTTTAAACCCAAAGCTAAACACAAAACTCTCCACTCCTAAAGAACCCTCAACCTTAAACCCTAAAACCCTAAACCCAAAAACCCTAAACCTTAAACCCTAAAAACCAAAAAAAACTAAACCTTAACAAAATAAAACCTAAAAATAGAATAAATACAAAAACTTAAACCTAAATAAAATGAAATAAACCTAAGAATAAAAAAGGGTACTATTTTTACACAGTTTCATCTCATGAATCTTTGTAATTTGCATTACCAGTTGTCTCATTCTATCTCGGTCGGTTTGGTTTGTGCGGTTTTAGTATTGAAGAGTGGTGTTATGGGAAGTTCTTTGTTTTGTTGTTTGTTCTCTCGATTATCTGTTGGTGGATTATCGAATTTTGACTCGGTATCTTTGCCATGGGGTAGTAGCTCTAAATTTCCTTACTTGTAGTTAGTTTTGGTTGGTTGCATTTTCCATGTTGAGCTATCTTTGCCTTCCTTTCTGATTGTCTTTCTCCAATTACTCATATGGACATAAAAAAGGGGTTGTTTCACATACGAAAGTTTCAATTATATATCTTATGATGGGAAGGTCTGAACTATAAGATCATTGACTTGATTAGCATGATCGCAGCAATTTATCTCATCTGCTATTTTTTTTGGTGGTGGGTTTATATGATGGTTTCACTTGGATATGAGGCTCTGGCTAAGATGACTAATTCCCCTATGTTTATATACTCTCATGTCAGGATGACTATATTGATGATATCTTTCTTGAATGAGACAACTTACCATTTAGCTCTTTGCAATTACCTTTCTATTTTAGATATGATTGTGTTTAGGATTGCGGTAATAAAGTTCATAAGACTATCAACAAGGGTGTTACCTCCAGTTTGTTGGCAATGATAGTGATGTTTTCACTCCCTTTTGGTTTGGTAGTATCTCATGTGATGTAACCCTTCTAATGAAGTTTGGATGCTCAATTTTGCATCCAATTTGGTGTGATTGAGCGAGCCTTCTTTATCAACTTTCCCTTTATCGCCTCGGTTTTATTGTTTTCATTTATCTCTCTATTTGTATTATTTTGCTCTAATCTCCTCTCTAGTGTCACTTTGCGGTGATTCTCCCTTGTTCTCTTCTTGGGTTTGCTCCATATTACCAAGCTCTCTCACAACCATCAGAGCATTGGCCTTAATCTTCCTTTCGATTATTATGTTAGCCATATTGTATCTTTTGATTGCTTTAATGTTTTCTTTTGCTTTTGGATGTACTTAGATGGGGATTTACTCCTTAGGTGATTGTAGCTCTTTGAGCAGATTAGTTTATCCTCTTTAAGGATCTTGTAACCCTTTTTTTGTGGCAATAAAATACCCCTGTATAATGGGGTTTCTTTAAAAAAAAAAAAAAAAAAAACCTAAACCTAAAACTAAACCCTAAATAAAATAAAATAAACTAAAAATAAACCTAAACCTAAACCAAAAAATAAAACCTAAAAATAAACCTAAAATAAAACTTAAAAGACCTACAAAATAAAATAAAACATAAACCTAAACCTAAAAATAAAAAAATAAAACATTAACATAATAAAATAAAATAAAACTAAACTAAAATAAACTTAAACCTAAATCTAAACCTTAAAAATAAACTAAAATTAAAAAGCTAAACTAAAATAAATAAACTAATATAAATAAAAATAAAAATAGACCTAAATAAAATATAAAAATAAAATAAACTAAAATAAAAAAATAAACTTAAACCTACTCATTTACTTAATTTAAAAAAAACACTAATTCCTAAATCCTAAACCATAAATCCTAAACCACTAAATATAAACCCTAAACTAACCTTAAACCCTAAACCCTAAACCTGCAACCCTGGGCCCTAAACCCTCCCCAAACCCTAAGCCATATAACCCTCCTCAGACCTAAACCCACCCTCACCCTGCGCCTGGGCTAAACTCTAAAAAATCCCTATGGATACTGAACAAACTAAACCCTAAACCCTCTGATTGTTACCCTCCCTCCCTTCCAATCCTGAATCTTCCAAAACCCTAAATAAACTATACTAAACCTAAAACTTGAAAATTTAGGCCAAATAAGATACATGGATAAGACTTAAATAAATTAAAGCTAGTGTAATAAAATAAATACCCAATAAAGATCAATAATTAATAAACTTACCCTAACTGGCGTCGGTTTTCTTGTTTTTTAAAACATAAACCCTAAACCAAAAAACCATAAATCCTACTCCCAGGCCCTGAAGTAAACCTAAACTGATGTACCCACCACTCCAACCCTAAATCTTTCCCTATACTGACTCCACAAGACCCTCCACCACAATACAAAAACCCACCACCAACTCACTACCAGTAACCAAAATCTAAATAAGACCTCCCTAGGCCCTACTAATGAAATCTAAACTGAGCTCTAAATAAACTTTAAACTGAAACCCACCATTTACCATGAGCCCTAAACTCTGGGCGTTAAAAAAACCCTAAAACTGGGCCACACTGACACTGACCCTTTGACCCTGGGCCCTGGGCCCCAACCCTGATCACTGAGATTAACTGGGACCCTGCCAGCCCTGAGCTTGCCTTAAACTATACCTGGGCTCTGCCATCTGGGCTAAACCCACACCACTGAATACAACCACTAAACCCCAAAGGCCCTGACCTGGCCATGGGCCCTGAATCTACAGGACCCTAAACTGGGCCAAACCAACCCAGGCATTTCAACTGAATAGACCCACAATTTTTTGCTAATAAGGCCACACTGGGCGTTAATGACCATGAGCCATTTCCCCAGGCCACACTGCACTCCCTGACCTGAGCACTTTCTGGGCCCTGCCCTGCCTATCTAAATCTTTACTGACCCAAACTAACCTCCCAAAAACCACAAACCTAAACTGAGCCCTCAGCCCTGAGTGACCTAAACCCTGGCTGACCCTAGCTCTAACTAAATCCTGAGCCAACCAACCCAAGCTGAACTAAACCCACCTAAACCTAACCTCCTACCAACTGGGACCCTAAACCTCTAATCCACACCCCAAACCTTGAAAACCTAAACTACCTAAAAATAAAATAAATAAATAAACCTAAACCTAAAGAAAATAAAGATAATAAAATAAAAAAAATAAACCTAAAATAAAATAAAATAAAAATAAAAATTAAAATAAAGAAAACTAAACTAAAAATAAAACTAAGAATAAAACCTTAATAAATAAAACTAAATGTAAAGAAAAATAAAATAAACATAAAATAAAATAAAATAAACACTAAATAAAAACATAAACCTAAAAAATAAACATAAAATGAATAAAAAGTAAAGCTTAAACCATAAATTAAAAAAAAGCCCTAAACCTAACATAATAATAAAATAAATAAAATAAAATAAACATATACCTAAACTAAAATAAACAAAACTAAAATAAAAAAAATCTAAACCTAAACTTAAGATAAACTAAACTCTAAAACTTAAGAAACCTAAACCTAAACCTAAACCCTAAGAATGGGCAGAACCTTGATGGCAACAATATCACCATCAACCAAAATCAGTCTAGATTTGGCAATGGAGGAGAAGGAGGAGGCAACAGTTTTCGCAGTGGTGGTGGGGGATCTGGAGGTGCTGGTGGATATGGAGGTGGTGGTAAGAGTAGTGGAGATTATGGAGCACGAGGAGAGATGGAGGTTAAAATAATGGTGGTGGCAGAGGGAGAGATCGGGGATATGATCGTGGATCCCACTACTCGAGAGGCCAGGGTGGTTCTGATGGGAACTGGAGAAATTGGGGAATCACCGATCCGATCTGCTCCTTATGGATCTGTGTCTTTATAGTAGAAATGGTTCTACTTATCTAGGGTTTTTTATTTGCTCTATGGGTGCTCATTTTTTATCTATATCATCTCTCATGTCATAAAAAACTTGGGGTGATACTTTGGTTGATGAAATCAACATGAAGAAATGTTGAATCTGAATATGTTCTGTATTAAAAAAAAAAAAGAAAACCTTAAACCTTAAACCCTAAATCTACTAGTTAAATTTTTTTTAAAAAAAACCCTAAACCCTATATCGTAAACCCTAAACCCAAAAACCAAAACCCTACACCCTAAACCTTAATCCCTAAACCATAAAACTAACCCTAAATACTAAACCTTAAGCCCTACACCCTAAACCTTAAAAAACCATAAACCCAGAAACCCAAAACCTTAAACCTTAATCACGAAACAAATCACAGAAAAGCATAAAGCCTAAATCTAAACTTAAACCCTAAACCAAAAACCTAAATCTACTAAACCCTAAACCCTAAACCCTAAACCAAACTAAACCTACCTGCTAAACCTAAACCCCAAACCATAAACCACACCCTAAACCATAACCATTACCCTAAAGCTAAAATCCTAAATCAAAACTAAATAAAACCTAATAAATAAATAAATAAATAATAAAATAAAATAAAATAAATGAAACATAAACAACTAAACCTAAACTTAAATCTAAACAAAAATAAAATATAAAATAAAAACTAAATGAAAATAAAATTAATAAAAACTTACACTAAAATGAAAAATAGAAACCTAAATAAAAATAAAACTAAACATAAAATAAAAATAAAAGACTAAAATAAAATAAAAATAAAACCTAAATAATAAACCTAAAATAAAACTTAAAATAAATAAAAATAAACCCTAAAGCCTAAACTAAAACCTAAATAAAAAATTAAATTAAAATTAAGCTAAAATAAATTAAACCTAAACCTCAAATAAACTACATAAACCTAAACTAAACTAAATAAAGTAAACTAAACTAAAATAAACCTAAACCTAAATTAAAAATAAAACCTAAAAATAAACCTAAAACATGCCAAAAAACCTTAACCTAAACCTAAAATGAAAAAATAAAACCTAAACATAAAAATAAAATAAAAATAAAATTAAAGTAAAAAATAAAAATAAACATAAACCTAAACCTAAAAGATAAACTAAATTAAATAAACCAAAATAAAAATAAAAAATAAAGTAAACTAAAATAAATGAAAAATAGACTAAATAAACTAAATAAACCTAAACCTATTGGTTTACTTAGGTTTTTTTTTCATAAAAAAACCCTAAACCCTAAACCCTAAATGATAAAACCCTAAACCATAAAACCCTAAACCCCAAATTTAAAACCCTAACCCTAAACCCTAAACCTTAAACCCTAAAAACCCTAAAGCCTAAAGCCTAAATACTAAACCTTAAACCCTAAACCCAAACCCTAAACCCTAAATCCTAAATCGTAAACCTAAACCTAAAGTAACTAAGAAAAATTAAAAATTAAACCCAAAACCTAAATCCTAATTAACCTAAACCTAAACATAAACCCTAAGAATGGGCAAAACCTTGACAAGAGGAATATCACCATTAACCACACTTAGTCTAGATCTAGCGGTGGAGGCAAAGGTAGAGGCAACGGTTATCATAGTGGTGGTGGGGGATCTAGAGGTGCCGGTGGATATTGAGCTGGTGGTCCGAGCACTGGTGGTTATGGAGGCCGGAAGAGCGATGGAGGTTATAGCTATGGTGGTGGCGGAGGGAGAGATCAGAGATATGTGGTCAATCCTGCTACTCGAGAGACCGAGGTCATTCTGATGGGAACTGCATAAATTGAAAATGGTCGATCCGACTGCTATGATGGAACTATGTTTTATAGTAGAGATAATTCTTATCTAGGGTTTTTGATATCCTATATGGGTGCTTTTTTTAGTCTATGTCTTGTATCATAGAAAACTTGGGGTGCTACTTGGTTGATGAAATCAAAAAGAATAAATGATGAAATTGAATTTGTTCTTTGTTAAAAAAAACCTTAAACCCAATACCCTAAACTAAAACTTAAACCCTAAACATAAAACCAAAACCTAAAACTCAAAACCCTAAACCATAAACGCTAAACCCTAAATCCTAAATGGTAAACCCTAAAACCATAAACCCTAATCCCTAAAACCATAAACCCTAAAAGATATAACCTACAACCCCAAACCCTAAACCCTAAACACTACACCTGCAACCCTAAACCTATAAAACTAAACCTTAAACCCTAAACCCTAAACCCTAAACCCTATAAAATTCTAAATTTTAAACCCAATCCCTTAAACTCTAAACCATAAAATCTAAACCTTAAACTAGCCATAAACCCTAAACCTTAAACCCTAAATGCTAACCTAATCAAAACTCTAAATTTAAACTTAAAACCCTAAACCTTAAACTCCTAAAAAAAAACCTTAACTAAGCTAAAGCTAAAACCCTAAACCTCATTGCTTCGTTCGGTTACGTGTATTCACTTAAGACCTAAAGCAAAACTTCAAACACTAAACCTTCAAACCAAAATAAACCAACCTAAAACAAACCTAAAATAAGCCCTGACCTATACTAAATAAAACCAAAAAATAAAATAAATAAAACACCTAAACCTAAATAAAAAAAGAAAAAAAATAAAAATAACTACCTAAACTAAAAACTAAACCTAAAACTAAAGATAAAATAAAAAATAAAATAAAAAAAGAAAAACTTAAGCTAAAGCAAAAAAAATGAAATAAACATAAGAATAAAAAACCTTAATGAAATAAAAACTAAATGTAAAATAAAAATAAAATAAGCCTAAAATTAAAACTAAATAAAAACCTAATCCTAAAAAAAACCTAAAACCAAAACCTAAAAATGAATAAAAAAGAAAACCTAAACCCTAAACTAAAAAAAAAACCTAATCTTAAAATAAAAATAAAATAAACAAAATAAAATAAACCTAAACCTAAACTAAATTAAATAAAACCAAAACTTAAACCAAAAATAAACTATACCTAAACTGAAATGTAAACTAAATAAAATAAAATAAACTAAAAATAAACTTAAACCTAAACTATAAAATAAAACCTAAAAATAAACCTAAAACCTAAACTTAAAGAAAGAAAATAAAAACCTAAACTTAAACCTAAAAATAAAAATAAAAACTAAACTAAAAAATTAAAATGAAAATAAAATTCAACTAAAAAATTAAAATAAAATAAATTAAAAACCTAAACTAAAATAAATAAACCTAAAATAAATAAACTAAGTTAAGGAAAAATAAAAATTAAACCTAAATAAAAATAAAAAATAAAATAAACTTAAATAAATAAAAAAACAAACTAAATCAACTAAATAAACCTAAACATACCAGTTTACTTAATTAAAAAAAAACTAAACCCTAAATTCTAAACCCTAAACTATAAACCCTAAACCTACAACCCTAGTTCCTAAACCTTAAACCTTAAAACCCTGAACCCTAAACCATAAACCCTAAGCCCTAAACCCTAAACCTACAACCCTAAACCCTAGAACCATAAACCCTAAACCCTAAACCCTAAACCCTAAAACATAAATCGTAAACCCTAAACTCTAAATCCTAAAACCTACAACCTTAAATCCTAAACCCCAAACCCTAAACCTTAAACTCTAAGCCCTAAGAATGGGCAGAACCTTGATGATAAAAACATCATCATCAACTATGCTTAGTCTAGATCTGGCAGTGGAGGCAAAGGTAGAGGCCATGATTATCGTAGTGGTGGTGGGGGATCTAAAGGTGCTGGTGGATATAGAGGTGGTGGTCAGAGTAGTGGTGGTTATGGAGGTAGCAAGAGAGATGGAGGTTATAGCAGTGATGGTGGAAGAGAGAGAGATCAGGTATATGATGGTAGATCATGCTATTTGAGAGGCGGGGGTGATTCTGATGGGAACTGGAGAAACTAAAGAATAGTCGATCCAATCTACTACTTATGGAACTATGTCTTTATGGTAGAGATGGTTCTTCTTATCTTGAGTTTTTTATTTTCTCTATGGGTGCTCTTTTTTGAACTATGTCATCGCTTATGTCTTTGAAAACTAAGGGTGCTACTTAGTTGATAAAATTAAAATGAAGAAATGTTGAATCTGAATTTATTCTCTATTAAAAAAACCTTAAATCCTAAGCCATAAAGTAAATCTTATACCCTAAACCTAAAACCAAAACCCAAAACCCTAAACCCTAAACCCTAAAAATCCTAGATCATTTACACTAAACCATAAACCCTAAACCCAAAACCCTAAACCAAAACCCTAAAACCCTAAACCCTAAACCCTAAACCCTAAACCCTAAAACCATAAACCTTAAACCCTAAAACCTACAACCCTAAACCCTAAACCCTAAATCCCAAACCCTAAACCCTAAATTACCATTAAACCCTAAATCGTACACTAACCCTAAATGAATAAAGATGTCATTAGGAGTAGATCTAAAGAATGACCTAATCCTAACATAGTTATGGTAGTTAAAGAAAATGTCTTTAAGAGACTTTCCCTTGACTATTAGAGATTTCAATTCCTAAACCCTAACCCTATCTCATATTATAATAACATATATTATAGTATAATCTAGCATCATATATATGAGCATGTAGTGATGTATTTTTGGATGTTATAAGATGTTTTGAAATATTTTAATATATTATGGTATTGTGTCTATATTTTAATATAAATCATAAAAGATTGATTTAATAAATCGATGAAATGAAATTTGTTAAATTTGAAGTGGGAATTGTAATACCAAAGGTGTGTAAACTGATTTTATATTCTATAAATAATAAATAAAACATCATATATCATAATATATTGTTCTTTACATTTTAAATACTTTTAGTATTATACAATCAGTGATTTACACTAGCATTATTTATAAAAATGTTGATTTAGACTTTAAAATGGTGGAATTTGGAAAATTCATCAATATATATAGCATGGCATCATAATATATTATAAATATATATATAGTTTTTTTATTATTTAGACTAATTTTATGACATTTTATCCTAAGAAATCCTTGTGATGATGTAATATAATATATAGTGTAATATATATATAATAGCATCATGCATTATAGCATACTATTGTGAATTACTACTTGTTGTTAAGCATATTTTAGTTTGTTATAGTATGACGTAGTAGAGTTTGTACTGGTATAATTTATAAAAATATTGATTTATAGGCTGAGATGATGGGATTTGGCCAAATTTAAGGTAAGTTTAGGGAAGAACATTGGGGGTGTGCTATGGTGTGTCATTTAATCAAAAGAATGGAATTTTGTATACAAAATAAATGTTCATTTTTCAACCATATTTTATACATTTTATATTATCATTTTAACGTGTAATGTAATATAATATATTATATGAAAGCATATTAAAATATAATGCACATAACTTTATAACCTCACATATATATGAATGTGGTGGTGTGTTATTAAATGTTATTGAACATTTTAGAATGTTTTACTTTTGTTATATTAAGTTGGGTCAAAACTCACAAAAATTTTAATTTGAAGGTTGAGATGGAAGAATTTTCTCAAATTCATGGCACTCACCAGGAAGCATCACCAAAATTATGCTATTTTGTACCATTTCGAATAGAAACATAACAATTTTACATCCAAAATGAACATTATTCATATTTTGAGAAAATTTTGTTATTTATTCCCTTTAAGTGATTCTAATGAGGTGTAATGTTAGACAATATATTATATTATAACAAATTATAATATAACTTCATATATTATAATATAATATAATATAATGTGTTAATTTACACTATAATATGTTTAGCATGATATTGTATAGTTAGTTTGAGCTTGCACCATCATAAATCATAAAATATTGATTACAATGTTAAGATGATGTAATTTGAACAAATACATTATTAGGCTTTTGGTTGAAGTATTAAAGGTGTGTATAAGAGAAGAAATAAGACTTAATGAGAATTCCATGTCAAGGACATGGAGGGAGATCCGTTAGGGGATCACACATACATTGGACATTACATGTGAGGGGTCTATGTCTAGGGCACAGAATAAACAAATTTTGGGGATAAAGTTTGAATTTGTTTTGACAATATGATTTGTGGAAAGAAATTTTGCTAGGGATAAGAATCTATCATCCACCGGGATTAAGATCGAATTAACTTTAATTTTTTTAGTTTTAATTGATAGGGAGGCATATCTACTAAAGATATGGGCTCGAGTCCACTAAGGATCGGGTATATGAACCTTCCACTAGGGAGGTAAGTTTAAGCTATCTAGTGGGATTACGATTTGAGTTTAATTTCATAAATTCATTTAGGGATATATCCACTGAGAATAAGAGTTTGGTTAGATTTCTTTAATTTAGACTCTACTAGGGATGTTGGTATAATTTGGCTCCACTAGAGAGGCTGGTTTTGAATTTGATTTGTTTTTTTGACTTGTTAACATATGATTTAGGGCTCCACCAGGGAGAAGGCTCTGATTTAACTCCACTGGGGAAAATTAGATTAGGTTTTATTTAATCTGAGTTAATGTATGGACTCTATCGGTGTGCGATGAACCCAATGACAAGGGGCTAATCAACTTTGACCTAATTCAGGTTTTCAAATCCAAAGGGATAGTCTACCAGCTGTGGGGTAGAGCTAGCCAAGATATGATGTTGCCTTTTGAAGTGCATTGGCTGTGCTAAGAAGAGGCATATCATACTTACATCTTCCAAAGCGAGGAATAATCGCTGTAGTGATCTGTTGGATGCATAACAAATTGAATCTGACCTAGTGCGACTACTGAGTGAATGTCACTGGGGACTTCTGTCAACTCAAAAGTAGTTATAATTAATTTTATCTTCATTTCATATGATTTGATATGGTTTACTTGGTTTAGTTTGATTTAAAATTGAGGGAATATCTATTAGGGATGTGAACTCAGTCAAATTTAATAGATTTAATTTATGGACCATGTCGGTGTGCGATGGACCCACTAAGAAGGGGCTATATCAGACTTGTCCTATCTCAGATTTACAAATCCAAAAGGATTGTCTACTAGCCGTGGGGTAGAGCTAGCCAACCAAAGGGGTTGGCTTTTGGTGTGTAATGGATGTGCTAGGAAGAAGGCGAAGCATATTTACATCTTCTAAAGCAGGGAAAAATAACTGGGGTGATTTGTTGGTAGCACAACAAATCAAACCTGACATAGGGACGACTATTAAGTGAATGTTATTGGGGACTTATGTTAACTTAAGAGTAGTCAGGCGATTCCTATAGGGAGTTTTGCTGACACTACCCTAAAGATAGGATGCCTAAAGGTACCGCTAAGGGCATCTTCATAATCCACAACTGAGTATATCTTTACATGGACCTTGTTAGTGTGCGAGGGACCATATTGAGAATGGGCTATGCTGGCCTTAACCTATCTCATATTTACTAGACCAAGGGAGAATCTACACATCCACATGATGAAATCTCTAATCATAGAGGGTGGTGATTAGGAAAGGGGAACTATCCAATTCGATAGTAACCTGGTGTCTAAATGGTATCGCAAAGGATGTGATCCAAATATAGTGCCCACAGAGGAGGTGTTTCTAGGGACGTTATTTTGAGCCAAAAGAAAGCTTATAGGTGTAAGATGGCCAATTCATGGAGAAAGTGTAGCAGACTTACATCTACCATGAGTGGTGTATCCTAAGATGCAAGAACCAACCAACCTAAGGTGTATCCATCAGCATGAGTGCTGTATCCATCAGTATAGTGAGAGCTAACCAACCTAAGGTGCTCATCGGTGTGCAATAATCAATCTAAAAAGAAAGTGAGTAGGCATATAACTTTCTTAGTAGAACTCATCATCGGGAGAGTCTATCATCGGTGGGACAGATGATATCTGGCCTAAAGCAACTACTAAGAAGGGAGCCCTGAGGAAGGACTAGATCCAGGCTTGAAGTAGTTAGGAGGGAAGGAGCCACTAGGGGACCTATCCTAAACCTCAAATATACTCGACCAAATTAGTGTACAAAGGCTAATCCAAGAAGAAAGTGTAGCAGACTCACATCCTCTTAAATGAATCCAACATGAGGTAGCTTACCGACCATGTAGTAAGCCCTACTAAACTAACAAGGCACTTATCGGTGTGTAGTGAACAATGAGGAGGAAAGTGCAGACTTACATCTTCCAAAGCAAGAAGATCATTAGGGTGACACATTATTAGGGTAGCTACGACCTAGAGCAACTTTTGAGTGAGTATTGCTGGGGGCATTATCTTAACTTAGAGTAGCCTAAGATAAAAGATCTTTGTTTATTTTATATGTTTGTTCATAGTTTATGTTTTTTTTATGTTGATGAAGGTTAGAACGTTGCTCGGGTTCCTTACACCTATCCTGAACACATCGTGGTAGATTCATAAACAAGAATACTTTTAACATCGAAGAGATTGAATTCAAAATAGAATTTCCATTGATGATAATTGTTTTCAAACATGATTTATTATATTTCTTTAAGTAGAGCCCATTGATTGGAAGCATTCAACGCTCTACCTTATGATTAATAAGTTGATAAGATCCTCTTTGGTAAGCCTTCTCTATGGCAAAAGGGCCTTCCCAAGTGAGTTCAAACTTGCCTCCCATCTTACAATGGGCAAAAATTGGTCTCCTCAGATCTAAAATAAGCTCTTCTACTTGGAAAGCTCTAGGACAGACCAACTTGTTATGAGCCTGAATTATTTTATCTTTTTGTAACTCGAGGATTTGGCATGCTCACAGGTGTCTCTCCACCAAACCTTCAATCTCTTCTAATCGCAACTTAGCATTCTACTCTATTGTGATCTTGCTACCCACAGCTATCCTTAGTGATGGGAGTTGGACTTCTAATGGTAGAAACGACTCATATACACTAAGGAAAAAGGGCGAGTTGTAGCTTTATATGAGGTGCAGTATGCCCATAAGGCTTCAACTAACTATTCATACCACGGTTGCTTATTATTGTCGAGTGTCTTCTTCAGTATTTAAATGAGAATTTTATTGAAGGATTCTACTAAGTCGTTTAGCCTTGAATAGTTGATGGTAAAATATCTCCAATCTATTATGTGTCTCCAGGCAAAGTTGTTGATCTCAGTGCTCTTAAATGCAGTACCATTATCAAAGATATAATTCATCGAGGCACTCCAAACCTATATACGATCTGGTTCTTAAAAACTAGAGCACATGCTGAGTTATGACCTCTCTAAGCAGAATCACCTTCACCCATTTGGAAAAGTAGTTAGTAGCAGCTAAGATGAACTGATGGCCCTTGGAAGAAATAAGATCAATAGGACCCACTATGTCAGTATCCCAACACTTGAATGGCCATGAGGCCAATGTAGGATGTAGAATGTTAGGTGGTTGGTGTAGGACCAAACTGTGTATTTGACATTGGTGGCATCGCCTAGCCATATCCATGGATTGATAATTAGCCTCGATGGATTAAATGACTAGTAGTGTGTTTTCCTTATCATTATTGGCTTGGGCCAACAAAGCACCAAGGTAGTCTCTAATGCAAGTGTAAAGTATGCTTGCACGGGATAGCTTCTAGAACCGTCATCGTAATGCTTGATGTCATTAAAGGCATGTTCATACTTGTCTTCCCACTTGAACTTGGTGTCCTTTTTGACAAGTGTTGAGAATGGATGACATAGTCACGATAAGTTGGATATAAAGCACCTTAGATATGCCAACCACCCTTGGAATGATCTGAGTTGAGTTAAACTTTTAGGGGGGTGGCATTTCTAATATCGCCTTAAGCTTCTCCAGATTGATTTAGAGTCCCTAGTGTTAGACAACAAACCCAAGGAATTTTCTATATCTACTCCAAATGTACACTTCAAGGGGTTCATTTTGAGGTTAAATTATCTTAAATTTTTGAAAACTACTCTCAAGTCAAAGGGATGGTCTTTCGTTTCTCTACTTTTGAGCACAAAATCATCGACATAGCACTCAACATGATGATGAATGAGTTCATCAAATATTTTATTCATAGCCCGCTGGAATGTAGCACTAGCATTTTTAAGGCTAAAAGGCATGACCTTATAGTAATAGATTTTGGTCGAGTTCTAAAAGCAGTGTTTCTTTCATCTTCAATGACCATCTTTTTTTGGTTATATCCAAATGAGCCATCCATGAAAGAGAATACTGCATGAGATGAGGCAATGTCCACCATCTACTCCAGGATTCGTAGTGGAAGTTCATCAACACATATGTGAATTTGCACATTCTTTTTCTTAACTAGGATGATGCTGGCTAACCAAGTAGGGTAATCTTCTTCTCAAATGAAGCCGATCAATCGCTTTCTTGACTTCATAAATGACATGTTATTCTATGTCTAATTGCATGTGTCTAGGAGCTTGTCATAGGGTTAGAGTTAGTTTATGGACCGCTACATCAAGAGCCAATCCGACATCTCTTCATAACTCCATGCAAAGCAGCCTTAAACTCGCCTAATAGTCCAACTAAAGAACTTGGTGTTTCATTCCTTAGTTAATTTCTTCAAAATCATTTGACTTGATCTTAAATATTTTTGAAAAATATTATATCAAAGTTTTAAAGATAAGACTGCATTTAATAGTCCTAGATTGATTGAGAGTCAGATTTGTTCTTACATATTCTTTTGAAGTAGTTTGACCTATGCTTTGACCAAGTATGTGGGATTAACTTCTAAATTATGAACACAAAGCAAGTACCAATCAAAAGATAATTCTATTAAATCTTTATATGAATCATCCTCAAGTTTTGCATCAACTTCTTGACTTGAGGATGATGCACCCAAAAAGAACCTCTGAGTTTTCACACTTGTGGATGACTTAAGAGCTTCCTTAACCACCAAGCCCTCAACCTTTTGAGAGGAAAGTGGGGTTAGAGCTAAAATTTCTAACTAATGCCCAACTATTTCACATATAGACATGGATACACTTATGCTTTGCTTTGGAGCCCGATCTTCATCACTATCTCAAGTCACCCAAGGGAACCTAAGAGAAGAAAGAAAAGCTAAACATATAAGCTCACCCTATGAACTAGATTCTAAGTTTATATGAATAGTAGGTGTACTCCTGGTAGCTGGTACATACCTTTTATTGGGTGGCCAATAAGGAGGTTTTCCACCCCTAGGACAACCTCTAAACTAGCCTCTTCTTCTACCTAGTGGAGGTCATCCTACCCATATGTTCAAATGGAGTAATAAACTATGGGTGAAATCTAATGTCAGGCTCCACTTCCTTCTCCAAGTCTATTTTTGCTCCTTTTTATTTTCTTTTTCATATTCTCTTTTCTTCTATTTTTATTTTTCTCTTTCTTTTTCATTTTCTTTTTCTTTTATTTTTAAACTTTTGCCAAGTTTGGGAGAATAGACTTGGGAATTTTTAGGGAGGTAGTAACCCGCATCCTCATATATGTCATCCTCGTGAACTGTAAATGGCTTGAGATCTCTTTTAGCACAGTAGACGATCTCACCTCTCACAAACTTCATACATTAAGGTAAAAGGAATGGAACTATGTTGTTCTTATGTATCCATGGTTTCCCAAGCAAAGCATTGAAAGATGTATCCGAGTATATAATGCGAAACTTGGCTTCGCGCTTCCAATCATCTATCTCTAAGGGAAACACTATAGAGCCTAAAGCTTATTGACCTCACTTTTGGAATGCGAATTCAATTTTTCCATCTTAGACTTAGAAGTCTTCTAGACACTATGACTTCTCTACACATAAGACACTTCTAACAATTAGGTAAACACTTAACCTAAGTTTAAGGACTTAGAAAGGTTAACCATAGGATTAAGTTATGCCTTAGGGTTAACCCTAACTAGAAACCCTAAACCCAAAATCTAACCCTAAATACTAAACCATAAACCTTCAACCCTAAACATTAAATTAACCCTAAACCATAAATACTAAACCCTAAACTCTAAACCCTAAACTTTAAACCCTAACCCAAACCCTAAACCCAAAATTTTAAACCATAAACCCTAAAACTCTAAACATTAAACCCTAAAACCCTAAACCCTAAACCCTAAACTAACCCTAAACCCTAAATTAACCCTAAACCCTAAACCCTAAAACTCCTAAAGACTAAACTCAACTCTAAACCTTAAACCCTAAACTTAACCTAAACCCTAAGCTAACCCTAAACCCTATACCCTAAATACTAAACCTTAAAATCCCTAAACCCTAAACACTAAACACTAAACCCTAAACCTAAAAACCTAAACCTTAAACCCTAACCCTAACCATAAACCCTAAATGCTAACACCCTGAACCCTAAACCCTAAACCCTAAACCCTAAACCCTAAACATTAAACCCCAAACTAAACCATAAATCTAGACTAAATTTTACTTAAATAAAACTTAAACCTTCAACCTAAACAATAAACAACTATAAACTATACAGAAACCCTAAACCTAAACTACCCCTAACCCTAACTCCTAAACACTAAATTCTAAACCTAAACCTTAAAACCTAAAACCCTAAACCATATACCCTAAATCTTTAAATGCTAAACTAACCCTAACCCCTAAATCCAAAAAACCCTAAACCTAAGGACTAAACCCTAAACCCTAAACCTTAAACCCTAAACTAACCCTAAACCCTAACCTAACCCTAAACTCTAAACCCTAAATCCTAAACCTTAAAACCCCAAAACCCTAAAGCCTAAAACCTAAACCCTAAACTAAACCCTAAACCCTAAACCCTAACCCTAAACCCTAAAGCCTAAGACCCTAAACCCTAAAACTCTAAATCGTAAACCCTAAACCCTAAACCTTGAAAACCTAAACTAAATAAAACCTAAAAATAAAATAAATAAATAAACCTAAACCTAAAGAAAATAAAAAAATAAAATAAAATAAAAACATAAACCTAAAATAAAATAAAATAAAATAAAATAAACTAAAATAAAAAAAATAAAATAAACCTAAAATAAAAAAATAAAAACTAAAATAAAAAAAATAAATAAACCTAAATTAAAAAAAATAAAATAAACCTAAAATAAAATAAAATAAAATAAAAAAAATAAAATAAAATAAACCTAAAAATAATAAAATAAAATCTAAACCTAAACTTAAGATAAACTAAACTCTAAAACTTAAGAAACCTAAACCTAAACCTAAACCCTAAGAAATTAACCTGATCTAGATCTGATGGAGGTGAAGGAAGAGGCAACAGTTATTGCAGTGGTGGTGGGAGATTTGGAGGTGCTAGTGGATATGGAGGTGGTGGTAAGAGTAGTGGTGATTATGGAGGCAGGAGGAGCGATGGAGGTTAAAATCGTGGTGGTGGTAGAGGGAGAGATCGGGGATATGATCGTGGATCCCACAACTCGAGAGGCCAGGGTGGTTCCGATGGGAACTGAAGAAATTGAGGAATCACCGATCCGATCTGCTGCTTATGGAACTGTGTCTTTATAGTAGAGATGGTTCTACTTATATATGGTTTTTTATTTTCTCTATGGGTGCTCATTTTTTAACTATATCATCTCTCATGTCATAGAAAACTTGGGGTGATACTTTGGTTGATGAAATCAACGTGAAGAAATGTTGAATCTGAATTTGTTCTGTATTAAAAAAAAAAAAAGAAAACCTTAAACCTTAAAC
This sequence comes from Cymbidium sinense, assembly GCA_021442155.1. Lineage (NCBI taxonomy): Eukaryota > Viridiplantae > Streptophyta > Magnoliopsida > Asparagales > Orchidaceae > Cymbidium > Cymbidium sinense. The sequence goes on along the minus strand of CM038214.1, from coordinate 353,815,106 downwards.
CCTAAATCTACTAGTTAAATTTTTTAAAAAAAAACCCTAAACCCTATATCGTAAACCCTAAACCCAAAAACCAAAACCCTACACCCTAAACCTTAATCCCTAAACCATAAAACTAACCCTAGATACTAAACCTTAAGCCCTACACCCTAAACCCTAAAAAACCATAAACCCTAGAAAACCCAAAACCTTAAACCTTAATCACGAAACCCTAAAATCCTGAACCCTAAAGCATAAAGCCTAAACCCTAAACTTTAAACCCTAAACCCAAAACTATAAACCTTAAATCCTAAACCCTAAACCCTAAAACCCTAAACCTAAACCCTAAACCTTAAACCTTAAACCTACAACCCTAAACCATAAACCCTAAACCATAAACCCTAAACCCTAAACCATAACCATTACCCTAAAAAGCTAAAATCCTAAATCAAAACTAAATAAAACCTAAAAATAAAATAAATAAATAACATAAACCAAAATAAAATAAAAAATAAAATAAAATGAAAACATAAACTAAAACATAAACCTAAACCTAAACTTAAATCTATACCTGAAAGAATAAAATATAAAATACAAACTAAATGAAAATAAAATAAATAAAAACTTACACTAAAATGAAAAATAGAAACCTAAATAAAAATAAAACTAAACTTAAAATAAAAATAAAATAGACCTAAAATAAAATAAAATAAAAACCTAAACCTAAATAATAAACCTAAAAATAAAACTTAAAAGTAAATAAAAAATAAACCCTAAAGCCTAAACTAAAAAACCTAAACCTAAAATAAACCTTAAACTAAATTAAAATAAACTAAGCTAAAATAAATTAAACCTAAACCTCAAATAAACTACAGCTAAACCTAAACCTAAACTAAATAAAATAAACTAAACTAAAAATAAACCTAAACCTAAATTAAAAAATAAAACCTAAAAATAAACCTAAAACCTAAGCCAAAAAAAAACCTAACCTAAACCTAAAAATGAAAAAAATAAAACCTAAACATAAAAAATAAAATAAAAATAAAATTAAAGTAAAAAATAAAAATAAACATAAACCTAAACCTAAAAGATAAACTAAAATAAATAAACCAAAATAAAAATAAAAAATAAAGTAAACTAAAATAAATGAAAAATAGACTAAATAAACTAAATAAACCTAAACCTATTGGTTTACTTAGTTCTTTTCATAAAAAAACCCTAAACCCTAAACCCTAAATGATAAAACCCTAAACCATAAAACCCTAAACCCCAAATTTAAAACCCTAACCCTAAACCCTAAACCTAAACCCTAAAAACCCTAAAGCCTAAAGCCTAAATACTAAACCTTAAACCCTAAACCCAAACCCTAAACCCTAAATCCTAAACTGTAAACCTAAACCTAAAGTAACTAAAAAAAATTAAAAATTAAACCCAAAACCTAAAACCTAATTAACCTAAACCTAAACATAAACCCTAAGAATGGGCAGAACCTTGACAAGAGGAATATCACCATTAACCACACTTAGTCTAGATCTGGCGGGAGGGGTAAAGGCGGTTATCATAGTGGTGGTGGGGATCTAGAGGTGCAGGTGGATATGAGGTGGTGGTGAGCACGGTGGTTATGGAGGCGAAGAGCGATGGAGGATAGTATGGTGGTGGGAGGGAGAGATGTGGTCAATCCTGCTACTCGAGAGACCGAGGTCATTGTGATGGGAACTGCATAAATTGAAAAATGGCTGATCCGATCTGTTGCGTATGGAACTATGTCTTTATAGTAGAGACAATTCTACTTATCTAGGGTTTTTGATATGCTATATGGGTGCTTTTTTGGTCTATGTCTTGTATCATAGAAAACTTGGGGTGCTACTTGGTTGATGAAATCAAAAGAATAAATTGAAAATTTGTTCTTTGTTAAAAAAACCTTAAACCCAAACCCTAAACTAAACTTAAACCCTAAACCTAAACCAAAAACTCAAAACCCTAAACCAAACAAACTAAACCTAAACCTAAACCCTAAACCATAAACCTAATCCAAACCATAAACCTAAACCTGACCCCACCTAAAAAACTACCTAAACCCTGACCTGTAAAACTACCCTGACCCTAGGCCAAACCTTAAAATTCTAAACAACCCCATCCCTACTCTAAACCAAAATCTAAACCCTACTAATCACCAAAACTGGGCCCACCATGCTAATCTCAGCCCTAAATCCTGGGCCTAAACCCTGAGCCCTAGAGCCCTAAACCCAGCTCCCAAGGAGCCCTAGCCCACAAACCTAGGACCCTTAAACCATAAACCCTGGCTAGGCACTAAACTTGGGCCCTAGGCCCTAAAGGGACTCTGGCCCCTAAACCCTGGGGCCCTAAACCCTACCCTGTGCTAAATAAACCAAGATAAGATAAATACACTAAACCTAAATAAAAAGATAAAATGACCTAAACTAAAACTAAACTAAACCTAAATAAAATAAAAATAAAATAAACTATAAATAAAAAAAACTAAACAAATGAATAAACATATAAACCATAAAACTAAATGTAAAATAAAATAAAATAAATAAATAAAACTAAATAAAACTAAACTAAACCTAAAAAAACCTAAAATGAATAAAGAAACCTAAACCCTAAACTAAAACCTAAACTAAATAAAAAATAATAAAATAAAAAATAAAATAAACCTAAACCTAAACTAAAATAAATAAATAAACTTAAAAAAATAAACTATACTAAACCTGTAAACTAAAATAAAATAAAATAAACTAAAATAAATAAACCTAAAAATAAAACCTAAAACCTAAACTAAAAAGATAAAAACCTAAACTTAAACCTAAAAATAAAATAAAACCTAAACTAAAAATTAAAATAAAATTCACTAAAATTAAAATAAATTAAAATAAAACCTAAACTAAAATAAATAAACCTAAAATAAATAAACTAAATTAAAGATAAAAGTAAACCTAAATATAAAATAAAATAAACTCAAATAAATAAAAAACAAACTAAATCAACTAAATAAACTTAAACCTACCGGTTTACTTAATTAAAAAACACTAAACCCTAAATTCTAAACCCTAACCTCTAAACCCTAAACCTACAGCCCTAACCTAAACCTAAAACCCACAACCTAAACCTAAACCCTATGCCTAAACCCTAAACCACACTAAACCTAAACCTAAACCCACAAACCACAAAACATAAGTTAAACCCTAAACTCTAAACCCTAAACCTAAACCCTAAACCCCAAACCCTAAACCTAAACCTAAGCCCCAAGAATGGGCGGGAACCTTGATGTAGAAACATCACATCATCAACTAGCTAGTCTAGATGGGTGGAGGCGAAGGTAGAGGCCATGATTATCGTAGTGGTGGTGGGGGATCTAGAGGTGATGGTGGATATAGAGGTGGTGGTTGGAGTAGTGGTGGTTATGGAGGTAGCAAGAGAGATGGAGGTTATAGCTGTGATGGTGGCAGAGGGAGATATCAGGTATATGATGGTAGATCATGCTATTCGGGGTGGTTGATGGGAACTGGGCGAGAATAGTCGATCCAATCTACTACTTATGGAACTATGTCTTTATGGTAGAGATGGTTCTTCTTATCTAGAGTTTTTTATTTGCTCTATGGGTGCTCTTTTTGATCTATGTCATCGCTTGTGTCTTAGAAAACTTGGGGTGCTACTTGGTTGATGAAATTAAAAAGAAGAAATGTTGAATCTGAATTTGTTCTCTATTAAAAAAACCTTAAACCCTAAACCATAAAGTAAATCTTATACCTTAAACCTAAAACCAAAACCCAAAACCCTAAAAATCCTAGACCATATACACTAAACCATAAACCCTAAAACCAAAACCCTAAATCCAAAACCCTAAAACCCTAAACCCTAAACCCTAAACCCTAAAACCATAAATGCTAAACCCTAAAACCTACAACCCTAAACCATAAACCCTAAATCCCAAACCATAAACCCTAAATTAACATTAAACTAAATCTACTAACCCTAAATGAATAAAGATGTCATTAGGAGTAGATCTAAAGAATGACCTAATCCTAACATAGTTATGGTAGTTAAAGAAAATGTCTTCAAGAGACTTTCCCTTGACTATTAGAGATTTGAATTCCTAAACCCTAACCCTATCTCATATTATAATACCATATATTATAGTATAATCTAGCATCATATATTTGAGCATGTAGTGATGTATTTTTGGATGTTATAAGATGTTTTGAAATGTTTTAGTATATTATGGTATTGTGTCGTATAGTCTATTTTAATATAAATCATAAAAAGATTGATTTAATAAATCAGATGATGAAATTTGTTAAATTTGAAGTGGGAATTAGGTTGTAATACCAAAGGTGTGCTACACCACTTGTAGTCTAAAAAGTAAGATTTTATATTCTAAATAAATATTATATGTTGTAGCACAGTATAACATCATATATCATAATATATTGTTCTTTACATTTTAAATTCTTTTAGTATTATACAATCATGCAGTCGAGCCTACACTAGCATTATTTATAAAAATGTTGATTTAGACTTTAAAATGGTGGAATTTGGCCAAATTCATAATCGGTAGAACTTGGCATCATAATATATTATTTCAATTTAAAATATGTAAGTGATACACTAAAATATATAGTTTTTTATTATTTAGACTAATTTTATGATATTTTATCTTAAGAAATCCCTTGTGATCTGATATGCAATATAATATAATATAATATAATATGTTATAGTGTATTATGATATAGGATGCCATAACATAGTGTAGCATCATGCATTATAGCATACTATTGTGAATTACTACTTGTTGTTAAGCATATTTTAGTTTGTTATAGTATGATGTAGTAGAGTTTGTACTAGTATAATTCATAAAAATATTGATTTATAGGCTGAGATGATGGGATTTGGCCAAATTTAAGGTAAGTTTAGGGAACAACATTGGGGGTGTGCTATGGTGTGTCATTTAATCAAAAGAATGGAATTTTGTATCCAAAATAAATGTTCATTTTTCAACCATATTTTATACATTTTATATATTATCATTTTAAGGTGTAATGTAAGATAATATATTATATGAAAGCATATTAAAATATAATGTACATAACTTTATAACCTCACATATATATGAATGTGGTGTGTGTTATTAAATGTTATTGTACATTTTAGTATGTTTTACTTTTGTTATAATAAGTTGGGTCAAAACTCACAAAATTTTAATTTGAAGGTTGAGATGGAAGAATTTTCCCAAATTCATGGCACTCACCAGAAGCATCACCAAAATTATGCTATTTTGTACCATTTCTAATAGAAAATAACAATTTTACATCCAAAATGAACATTATTCATATTTTGAGAAAATTTATTATTTGTTCCTTTTAAGTGATTCTAATGAGGTGTAATGTTAGACAATATATTATATTATAGCAAATTATAATATAACATCATATATTATAATATAATATAATGTGTTAATTCACACTATAATATGTTTAGCATGATATTGTATAGTTAGTTTGAGCTTGCACCATCATAAATCATAAAATGTTGATTACAATGTTAAGATGATGTAATTTGAACAAATACATTATTAGGCTTTTGGTTGAAGTATTAAAGGTGTGTATAAGAGAAGAAATAAGAATGAGAATTCCATGTCAAGGACATGGAGGGAGATCCGGGGGATCACACATACATTGGACATGACATGTGAGGTCTATGTCAGGGCATAGAATAAACAAATTTATTGGGGATAAGGTTTGAATTTGATTTGACAATATGATTTGTGGAAAGAAATTTTGCTAGGGATAAGAATCTATAATCCACAGGGATTAAGATCAAATTGACTTTAATTTTTTAGTTTTAATTGATAGAGGCATATCTACTAAAGATATGGGCTCGAGTCCTAAGGATGATATGAACCTTCCACTAGGGAGGTAAGTTTAGCTATCTCGTGGGATTATGATTTGAGTTTGATTTCATAGATTTGTTTAGGGATGTATCCGCTGAGAATAAGAGTTTGGTTGGATTTCTTTAATTTAGACTCTACTAGGGAAGTTGGTTTAATTTGGCTCCACTGGAGAGGTTGGTTTTGAATTGGATTTGTTTGTTTGACTTGTTTACATATGATTTGGGGCTCCACTAGGGAGAAGGTTGTGATTTAACTCCACTGGGGAAAATCATATTAGGTTTTATTTAATCTGAGTTAATGTATGGACCCTATCAGTGTGCGATGAACCCAATGAGAAGGGGCTAATCAACTTTGACCTAACTCAGGTTTACAAATCCAAAGGGATAGTCTACATTTGGGGTAGAGCTAGCCAAGGTTGCCTTTTGAAGTGCAATGGCTGTGCTAAGAAGAGGCATATCATACTTACATCTTCCAAAGTGAGGAATAATCACTACAGTGACCTGTTGGATGCATAGCAAATTGAATCTGACCTAGGGCGACTACTGAGTGAATGTCACTGGGGACTTCTTTCAACTCAAAAGTAGTTATAATTAATTTTATCTTCATTTCATGTGATTTGATATGGTTTGTTTGGTTTAGTTTGATTTCAAATTGAGGGAATATCCACTAGGGATGTGAGCTCAGTCAAATTTAATAGATTTAATTTATGGACCATGTCGGTGTGCGATGGACCCACTGAGAAGGGGCTATATCAGACTTGTCCTATCTCAGATTTACAAATCCAAAGGGATTGTCTACTAGCCATGGGGTAGAGCTAGCAAACCAAAGGGGTTGGCTTTTGGTGTGTAATGGATGTGCTAGGAAGAAGGCGAAGCATATTTACATCTTCTAAAGCAGGGAAAAATTACTGGGGTGACTTGTTGGTAGCATAACAAATCGAACCTGACATAGGGATGACTATTAAGTGAATGTTATTGGGGACTTATGTCAACTTAAGAGTAGTCAGGCGATTCCTATAGGGAGTTTTGCTGACACTACCTTAAAGATAGGATGCCTGAAGGAACCGCTAAGGGCATCTTCATAATCCACAACTGAATATATCTTTGCATGGACCTTGTTAGTGTGCGAGGGACCATATTGAGAATGGGCTATGCTGGCCTTGACCTATCTCATATTTACTGGACCAAGGGAGAATCTACTCATCCACATGATAAAATCTCTAATCATAGAGGGTGGTGATTAGGAAAGGGGTACTGTCCAATTCGATAGTAACCTAGTGTCTAAATGGGATCGCAAAGGATGTGATCCAAATATAGTGCCCACGAGGTGTTTAGGGATTATTTTGAGCCTGGAAAAGAAAGCTTATAGGTGTAAGATGGCCAATTCAAGGAGAAAGTGTAGCAGACTTACATCTACCATGAGTGGTGTATCCTAAGATGCGAGAACCAACCAACCTAAGGTGTATCCATCAGCATGAGTGGTGTATCCATCAGTATAGTGAGAGCTAACCAACCTAAGGTGCTCGTCGGTGTGCAATAATCAATCTAAAAAGAAAGTGTGTAGGCATATAACTTTCTAAGTAGAACTCATCATCGGGAGAGTCTATCATCGGTGGGATAGATGATATCTGGCCTAAAGCGACTACTAAGCAGGGAGCCCGAGGAAGGACTAGACCTAGACTTGAAGTAGTTAGGAGGGAAGGAGCCACTAGGGGACCTATCCTAAACCTCAAATATACTCGACCAAATCAGTGTGCAAAGGCTAATCCAAGAAGAAAGTGTAGCAGACTCACATCCTCTTAAATGAAGCCAACATGAGGTAGCTTACCGACCACGTAGGCCTACTAAACTAACAAGGCACTTATTGTGTAGTGAACAATGAAGGAAAGTGTAGAGACTTACATCCTCCAAAGCAAGAAGACCATTGGGGTGACACACTAGTAGAGCTAGTCGACCTAGAGCAACTTTGAGTGTCGGGCATTATCTTAACTTAGAGTAGCCTAAGATAAAAGATATTTGTTTATTTTATATGTTTGTTCATAGTTTCTATTTTTGTTATGTTGTTGAAGGTTAGAACGCTGCACGGGTTCCTTACACCTATCCTGAACACATCGTGGTAGATTCACAAACAAGAATACTTTTAACATGGAAGAGATTGAATTCAAAATAGAATTTTCATTGATGATAATTATTTTCAAACATGATTTATTATATTTCTTTAAGTAGAGCCCATTGATTGGAAGCATTTGACGCTCTACCTTATGATTAATAAGTTGATAAGATCCTCTTTGGTAAGCCTTCTCTATGGCAAAAGGGCCTTCCCAAGTGAGTTCAAACTTGCCTCCCATCTTACAATGGGCAAAAATTGGTCTCCTCAGATCTAAAATAAGCTCTTCTACTTGGAAAGCTCTAGGACAGACCAACTTGTTATGAGCCTGAATTATTTAATCTTTTTGTAACTCGAGGATTTGGCAAGCTCGTAGGTGTCTCTCCTCCAAACCTTCAATCTCTTCTAATCGCAACTTAGCATTCTACTCTATTGTGATCTTGCTACCCACAGCTATCCTTAGTGATGGGAGTTGGACTTCTAATGGTAGAATAGCTTCAGACCCATACACTAAGGAAAAAAGAGTAGACTGAGTTGTAGCTTTATATGAGGTGCAGTATGCCCATAAGGCTTCAACTAACTATTCATGCTATTATTGTCGAGTGTATTCTTCAGTATTTAAATGAGCATTTTATTGAAGGCTTCTACTAAGTTGTTTTCCCTTGAGTAGTTGATGGTAAAATATCTCCAATCTATTATGTGTCTCCAGGAAAAGTTGTTGATCTCAGTGCTCTTAAATGTAGTACCATTATCAAAGATATAATTCATCGAGGCACTCCAAACCTATATGTGATCTGGTTCTTAAAAAACTAGAGCACATGCTGAGTTGTGACCTCTCTAGAGAATCACCTTCATTTGGAAAAGTAGTTAGTAGCAGCTAAGATGAACTGATGGCCCTTGGAAGAAATAAGATCAATAGGACCCACTATGTCAGTACCCCAACACTTGAATGGCCATGAGGCCAATGTAGGATGTAGAATGTTGGGTGGTTGGTGTAGGACCACACTGTGTATTTGACATTGGTGGCATCGCCTAGCCATATCCATGGATTGATAATTAGCCTCAGCATGGATTAGATGATGGCTGAGGTAGTAGAGTGTGTTTTCCTTATCATTATCATTGGCTTGGGCCAACAAAGCACCAAGGTAGTCTTCTAATGCAGTAGTGTAAAGTATGAGCAGCTTGCCTGGGATAGGGGCTTCTAGAACTGGCCGTCATCAGGTAATGTTTGATGTTTTTAAGGCATGTTCATACTTGTCTTCCCACTTGAACTTGGTGTCCTTTTTGACAAGTGTTGAGAATGGATGACATATTCCCGATAAGTTAGATATAAAGCATCTTAGATATGTCAACCACCCTTCGAATGATCTGAGTTGAGTTAAACTTTTAGGGGTGGCATTTCTAATATCGCCTTAAGCTTCTCCAGATTGATTTAGATTCCCTAGTGTTAAACAACAAACCCAAGGAATTTTTCTATATCTACTCCAAATGTACAATTCAGGGGGTTCATTTTGAGGTTAAATTATCTTAAATTTTTGAAAAGTACTCTGAAGTCAAAGGGATGGTCTTTCATTTCTCTACTTTTGAGCACAAAATCATCGACATAGCACTCAACATGATGATGAATGAGTTCATCAAATATTTTATTCATAGCCCGCTGGTATGTAGCACTAGCATTTTTAAGGCCAAAAGGCATGACTTTATAGTAATAGATTTTGGTCAAGTTCTAAAAGTAGTGTTTCTTTCATCTTCAACGACCATCTTTATTTGGTTATATCCAAATGAGCCATCCATGAAAGAGAATACTGCATGAGATGAGGCAATGTCCACCATCTACTCCAGGATTCGTAGTGGAAGTTCATCAACACATATGTGAATTTGCACATTCTTTTTCTTAACTAGGATGATGCTGGCTAACCAAGTAGGGTAATCTTCTTCTCGAATGAAGCCAGCATCGATTAGTTTCTTGACTTCATAAATGACATGTTATTCTATGTCTAATTGCATGTGTCTAGGAGCTTGCTGATAGGGTTAGCAATAGGCCCTATTGTTAGTTTATGGACCGCTACATCAAGAGCCAATCCAGACATCTCTTCATAACTCCATGCAAAGCAGCCCTTAAACTCAGTCAATAGCCTAACTAAGTCATTTGTTTCAATTTCATTCAATAAAGAACTTATGTATGTCGGGCGTGGATCTTCTTTAGTTCCTAAGTTAATTTCCTTGAGCTCGTCGATGGTTGACTTGATCTCTTTTTCAAACTTTGGCGGTGCATCTTTGACTTTAAAATCATTTAGATCATTTGAAGTTTTTAAGCACAGCTCCTCATATGGGTTAATATTATTTGAAAAGAACCTATTATATTCCAAAAGATTGATAATAACTAAGCAGTAATCGTCATCATTGACTAGACCCACTGTACTGAATCATAGTCCCAGTATTGATTGAGAGCTTTCGTATTTGTTCTTACATATTCTTTTGAAGTAGTTTAACCTATGCTTTGACCAAGTATGTGGGATTAACCCTTTCTTTCTAAATTATGAACACAAAGCAAGTACCAATCAAAAGGTAATTCTATTAAATCTTTATATGAATCATCCTCAAGTTTTGCATCAACTTCTTGACTTGAGGATGATGCACCCAAAAAGAACCTCTGAGTTCACACTTGTGGATGACTTAGAGCTTCCTTAACTACCAAGCCCTCAACCTTTTGAGAGGAAAGTGGGGTTAGAGCTAAAATTTCCAAATAATGCCCAACTATTTCACATATAGACTTGGATACACTTATGCTTTGCTTTGGGCCGATCTTCATCTATCACGGCTCAAGTGTCACCTCAAGGAATCTACTGAAGAGGCTAGTGTGCTAAACATATAAGACTCACCCTATGAACTAGATTCTAAGTTTATATGAATAGGTGTACTCCTGGTAGCTGGGACATACCTTTTATTGGGTGGCCAATAAGGAGGTTTTCCACCCCTAGGACAACCTCTAAACTAGCCTCTTCCTCTACCTAGTGGAGGTCAGGTCATCCTACCCATATGTTCAAATGGAGTAATAAACTATGGGTGAAATCTAATGTCAGGCTCCACTTCCTTCTCCAAGTCTATTTTCGCACCTTTTTATTTTCTTTTTCATATTCTCTTTTCTTCGATTTTTATTTTTCTCTTTCTTTTACATTTTCTTTTTCTTTTATTTTTAAACTTTGGCCAAGTTTGTGAGAATAGACTTGGGAAATTTTAGGGAGGTAGTAACCCACATCCTCATATATATGTCCTCTTGAACTTATAAATGAGATCTCTTTTAACAGTACATCTCACCTCTCACAAACTTCATACATTAAGGTAAAAGGAATGGAACTATGTTGTTCTTATGTATCCATGGTTTCCCAAGCAAAGCATTGAAAGATGTATCCAGTATATAATGTCACAAACTTTGTCATCTATCTCTAAGGGAAACACTATAGAGCCTAAAGCTTATTGACCTCACTTTTGGAATGCGAATTCAATTTTTCCATCTTAGACTTAGAAGTCTTCTAGACACTATGACTCCTCTAGACATAAGACACTTCTAACAATTAGGTAAATACTTAACCTAAGTCTAAGGACTTAGAAGGGTTAACCATAGGATTAATTTATGCCTTGGGGATTAGGATAATCCACCCACCTCAAATCCAATCCATGTACACCTTCTAAAATGAAACCTCAAGTTCAATTCAAACATCAAATTAAAATCCAAATCCAAACCCAAATTTCAAAACCAAATGATTGAAGCCCATGATCAAATCCAAACTTGAAACCCTTTCTAAGCCATATGACCTATCCCATGGACTTAGCTAAATCTTAATCCAAATCAATCCAAAATCAATTAATTTTCTCATAATCAATTTATATCTTCAATCATCTTCCTAAATATAAATCAAATCTACACTCAAATGATCAAAACAAAAATCAAACTAAATCAAATTAAATCAAAACCCTTCCTAAGCCATATGACCTATCCCATGGACTTAACCAAAACTTAATCTAAATCAAGTCAAACTCAATTGATTTTCTCACAAATCAATCATATTTTTAATCCTCCTCCCAAATTGAAATAAACTATATATATTTAAATCATCAAAACTAAATCAAACCAAATTAAAATCCAAACCTAAGCCACATGACCCAACTTTATGGACTTAGCCAAATTTCTTCATTCCAAAACCCAAATTCAATTGATTTTCTCATGAATCAATCATACCTTCAATCATATTAGCAAATATAAATTAAATCTACAATCATCAAGCCAAACCAAAATCAACCCATGTCAAACCCAACTTAACCCTTTTGACTTGAAATATTCAAATGAACCAAAACCCATTTGAACCTAAGCCAATTACAATTGAATTTATATACCAATCCCAAATCCATATATAAATTCAACTAAATCAAACTCAACTAAAAATTAAGCCAACTAAAACTAATTGGTCCACTTGACCCAAAGTGGCCAATTTGATCTATATGAGCCAAGCTCTAATCCTACTAAAATTGGATTGAACAAAGCCAATCAAAACCTCCCAAGATTATTGATCACCTTATGTTAATAAATTATCATAAATTGGGTCAAACCAAGTCAACTTTGTCAATTGACCAAGTCAACCCCTTAACCAATATGAACCCAAACTAGCCAAACTACAACCTAAGCCAAATCCCTTGAAACCAATGATTCATACCAAATCAAAATCAATATTTGAATATGACTTGACCTTCAATTGAATCAAAACCCAATTGTCCTCTTGACCCAAGTTGACCTAAAAGACTAAATTGGGTTAAATTAAAATATAAACCAATTTGATTGCAACCAATGACTCAAGTTCATTCCAAATTGATTGTTGAACTTCAAAGCCATGATTGGACCCAATTGAACCCAATGATAGCCCAAATTGACCTAAAGGTTCAGTTGGCCAAAATCAAAACCAAATCTAAATTAATTGAAACCAAAGCCTGTCATCTTCAATTGGTCAACTAAACAAACCAACACCCAACCCAAGCCAATTTGGCCAATTTGGTCAAATTGGTCAACCTAACCCATTTGACCCAAATAAATTCAAATGAGCCAAAATCAAATCTAAGCCAAACTAAACCAAACCAATTGAACTAATACATCCCAAATAATTATATGAACTTGGCCCAACCCTTAGTTTGATCCAATTTGACCAATTGGTCAACTTGACTAACCTAACCCAATTTGACATAAATGAGTCAAATTGAGGCAAACCTAACCAAATCAACTCTAATTGACTTTAAATTTGGGCTAACCCACTTTTGGCTCATTTTAAATCTACCCAAGTCAAATCCAATGCCAAATGATCATTCTACCCTTGGGTCAAAGGCATCACATGAGAAAAATCTCTGATGTAAGTGGTCATTTCTATTTCTTGGCCACTTGGTACTCTTCCAATGGTCCACCTAGGCACCTAGGACACTCTCCAACCTGACCCAAGGGGTGATTGGGTCGGACATGACCCATGGGAGGTGAAATCATCAAGCCCTACCTATTAGAACATTTGAAACCCATAGGACACCCATGATTCTTCCTTGGTAGTCACCTCCACACCTTCAACAAACCAAGCTGAGCCAACTTACCTCCTCCCTGCCACCCATGATACCACGAGATGGTGATGGCCACTAGAAAAACTGATCCTACCATTGATCAAGATGAAGGGTATACACCCTCATTTCCACTCAAACACACACATAATTCATTCTCGAGCCCTATTACCCAAGACAATGGTAGATCCATTCCTAAGCTCCCAAGCTTGTTCTTGATCAAAATGCCATTCCATCATTTTGAATAGGACAATCCCATTTTTTACCTAACTTCCCCATTTCTCCATCAAACTCAAATTAACTTTGCTCACACCTTCCCCAGGGCTCGTCAAGCAAGAACGAATCATCTCCCAAGCTTCCTGAGCATTGGAGGGGACTTCGATCAAAGTTGAGCTTCAAATCATCAGTTTATGGCCTTCTAAGCGAACATCGAGGAATTGAACTAATTGCTACTCAATAGGGCTTTATCTCCACTAGATGAAGCTTCCTTAATCATTTGAGCCACTGATCTTAAGTTTCGATGAGGTATGCTTCCAAAATTGATTCTTAGGCAATAATGGGTTGGAGCTTTTTGAAGAAAACTTTCATCTCATGTGATCTTGACTAGTGGATCCCCTCTGATCGATGTCATGAAGGTGTGGGATAGTTTTAGAGTTGATTTGAGCTTGGGTAAGCTCGAATCAAGTGAGTAATGGCGGATGGACTCCATTCTCCCTCACTCACATGATGTTAGATCATGCATCATCCGTTCTACATGTTTAGAATGGACGATCATGATTAGATCTGCTAGATCAATTTAATTTAATCCTATTAAGCTGTGGGATTAATCATAGTTGTCTGATCTTAGATTGAATTATGAATGAGAAAGTGCGTTCGTCGCCACTATGTAAGTGCTGAGTTAGATAAGTTTAAGTAGCCAATCCCGAGGTGCCACATGGTGCCAACAGGATTAGGCTTAATTAGTCATTTTCAATGGCTAAAACTTCTAAAAATCATAGAACATCATAAAGAAATAGAAAAATGCAAATAAATACTCATTTTAATGGTATTTCAGAGGAGAATTAATTAAAAATGATCTTAACTAATTTTAAATATTAATTCAATTTTAATTACAAAATTAATTAGCTTAATAACTTCTTAATTACTTGAGCAATTAATCCCAAATTTTATGGGTTAATTTAATGGGATGACCTGTGCCTCTCATAATTCTCTTGGGATTTATTGCTCACTTAATTAGGAAAATTGACTAATTAAACCATAACTACTCTTTTAAGTTAATTAATGATTAATTAATCCCATGAACAGTAATAAATTGGTTAATTAAGTTTATTAATCATTGTTCAATTGTAACCGAACTAAGGAATAGGGTTGGGACCCCTTTCCCTAAGTTCATTTCACCCTTTTTTAAGATGAAATTAATTAAGATTTAACTATTTAATTAAATCACTTAATCAAATTGAAATCATAATCACATCAGAACTTAATTAATTAAACCATGGGGCAGATCTTTAAATGTTTAAAAACTAAAGGAGTTCAATGAAATTATGGTTAGTCCACATGTGTGGGAAAACCATAAGAGTAATTAATTAAGTCCCTTAACCTAATTAACTATTAATCATGTGACAATTGCATTAGGCCCCTTTTATTTCCTAGTATCATTACAAGTTTATTTTCCATGCATATCATGTTGTCTCATAATTATTTAGTTATTTACTTTAAGGTGACATAAATAAGAGTAATTAATTCATCTAATTAAGAGTTCAACTTAATTAACCCATAAAATCAACTTAATTTTATTTCATTAAATTAAATCAAATCACTAATGGGGAATGGGTTTAAAACAACAAGTAATGATTTCTCTTCTCCTCTTTAAATCAAATCAAATCCAAAACTTAATTAATAAAGAAGCTTTGGTTTGCTTTAAATAATCTTATTTGATTTGATTGTCCTTAAAGAACTAGTTTGGTTGAATGAATCACATGCTTATATTTGATTGTCCTCTTTCCAATCATGTTAAATTTGGTATGTCATTTGAATTCATGCATCCATCTTTTCAAAATCAAGTAAAATAAAATGGAATTCCTTTATGTAAGCTTGCATGTGTTGATTTAATTTAATATATGTGTGGCTATTATCACTATTAAATCCAAATGTATTTTTCAAAAGCTTATAAATGACTAATAATATGTGTTATGATGTTTGTTATAAATAAATAAGAAATGCATGTGCTTATAGCTTAAGTGTATGAATGTTGAGTCCTCTTTCCTCTATTCATGTGTTCATTTATATAAGCTTGAATGGGTATATAGTCTGGACATCCCGGGAATACGAGACTTTAGCTAGCCCCAAGGAGGTCATTTGATTACCTCACTTCCCTCATTTGTTACTTGGTTAATGAAATCAAGAAGAAAAAAATGTTGAATTTGAATTTGTTCTCTGTTAAAAAAAACCTTAAACCCTAAACTAAAACCTAAACCTTAAACCTAAAACCTAAACCCTAAACCCTAAAATCTACAACCCTAAACCCTACACCTTAAACCCCAAAACCTAAACCCTAAACCATAAATTGTAAACCCTAAGAACCTAAAAACCTAAACTTAAACTACATAAAGCACAAAAATTAAATAAAATAAATAAACCTAAACCCATAAAAAAAAATAAAAAATAAAATGAAAACCTAAACAAAAGATTAAACCTTAACCTAAACCGAAACCTAAACCTAAACCTAAAAATAAAATAAAATAAAAAAAAAAAATAAAATAAAATAAATAAAAACCTAAACTAAACTAAAAAATAAAATAAACCTAAAAATAAAAAACCTAAATAAAATAAAAACTAAATGTGAAATAAAAAAAAAATAAACCAAGAATAAAATAAAATAAAAATGAAATAAAAACCTAAACTTAAAAATAAAATAAAATAAACCTAAACCCTAAACTAAAAAAAAACCTAAACCTAAAATAAATAAAATAAAATAAACATAAACCTAAACTAAAATAAACTAAAATAAAATAAATAAAACCTAAAACTAAATATAAATTAAATTAAACCTAAACCTTAAACTAAATAAAATAAAAAACATAAACTAAACCCAAAATAAAAACCTAAAACCTAAACATAAAAAAAATAAAATAAAAACCTTAACCTAAACCTAAGAATAAAAAACAAAACCTAAATAAAAAAATAAAATAAAAATAAAACTAAACTAAAAAATAAACATAAACCTAAACCTAAACATAAAAATACACTAAAATGAAAAACCTAAACTAAAATAAATAAACCTAACATAAATAAAGAAAACTAAATAAAAATAAAAATAAACCTAAACAAAGATAAAATATGAAATAAACTAAAATAACTTTAAAATAATCTAAATAAACTAAATAAACCAAAACCTAGTGGGTTTGATTAAAAAAACCACTAAACCCTAAACTCTAAATTCTAAACCCTAAACCCTAAAACCCTAAACCCAAACCACCCTACCTAAAAAAACCACTACCTGGGCCCAAACCTCCTAAACCCCAAAACAAAAACTGACCCTTAAACCCTGGGCCCTGGGCCAAACCCTGACCACTAAACTCCAAAAACCCTAATCCTGGGCCCTCTATATCCCAACCCTGAGCCACAGGCTGATCCTGGGCCCTCCTAAACCCTTGACCCAAACTGAGGCCCTGACCCTAAGCTGACCTAAACCCTGAGGGGGCCCTGGGCCACTAAACTACCAACTGAGCCTGATCACCCAGGCCCTCCATGGAGCCTGAGAACTGGGCCACTAAACTAATAACTAATACTACTGACCTAAACCACTAAAACCTAAACCACTAGATAAACCTAAAAGATAAATAAATATACCAATAAAGATAAAAAAATAAAATAAAATAAAAGAAACCTAAACCTAAACCTAAAAGAAAAAAATAATAAATAAACTAATAAAATAAATAAAAAACCTAAACCTAAACTAAAAAAATAAATAAACCTATGAATAAAAGTACCCAATAAAATAAAAACTAAACATAAAATTATAATAAAATAAATCTAAAATAAAATAAAATAAAAACTAAATAAAAAACCTATACTTAAAAAATAAATATTAAAATAAAACCTAAAAATAAATAAATAATAAAATATAACTCCTATACTAAAAAAACCTAAACCTAAAATAAAAAATAAACAAAATAAAAAAAACTAAACCTAAACTAAAATAAACTAAACTAAAATAAATAAAACATACACCTAAACTTAAACCTAAAGTAAAACTAAATAAAATAAAATAAACTAAAACCTAAACCAACAAAAATTAAATGTAAAGTTAAACCTAAAATAAAACCTAAAACCTAAACTAAAAAAAACTTAATCTAAAAAAAATTAAACCTAAACCAATAAAATAAAATAAAACTCAATTAAAACCTTTACCTAAAACTTAAAAATAAACTAAAATAAAAAACCTAAACTAAAATAAATAAACCAAAAATAAATAAACTAAATGAAATAAAAATAAAAAATAAACCTAAATAAAAATAAAAAATAAAATAAACTAAATAAACCAAAACCTACAGGTTTACTTAATTTAAAAAAAACCATGAACCCTAAATCCTAAACCCTAAACCCTGAACATACAATCCTAAACCCTAAACCGTAAACCCTAAACCCTAAAAAATCCTAAACCCTAAACCCTAAACCCTAATCCTAAACCATTAACCCTAAAAGCATTAACCCTAATACCTTAAACCTTAAACTCTAAACCATAAACCCTAACCCTAAACCCCAAACCCTAAACCTAATGCTAAAGTAACTAAATAAATTAATAAATAAACCTAAACCCTAAAACCTAATAAACCTAAACATAAACCTAAACCCTAAGAATGGGCAGAACCTTGACAATAGGAACATCACTGTCAACAAGACTCAGTCTAGATTTGGCGATGGAGGCAAAGGTAAAGGTGGTGGTAATCGTAGTAGTGGTGGGGGATCTAGAGGTGCTGGTGGATATGGAGGTGGTGGTCATAGTAGTGGTGGTTGTTGAGGAGGGAGGAGTGATAGAGGTTATAGCCATGATGGTGAAGGAGGGAGAGATCAGGGATATGATGGTGGATCCGGCTACTCGAGAGGTTGGGGTGGTTTTAATGGGAACTGAAGAAATTGAAGAATGGCCCATTCGATCTACTACTTATCGAACTGTGTAATTACAATAAAGACGGTTCAAGTTATATAGGGTTTTTGATTTGCACTATGCCTTATTATTTTTTATCTATGTCATTGCTTGAGTCTCAAAAAACTTTGTGTTTTAGTTGGTTGATGAAATCAAAAAGAAGAAATGTTGAATTTGAATTTATTCTCTGTTAAAAAATATCATAAACCATAAACACTAAACTAAAACATGAACCCTAAACCTAAAACCTAATCCCTAAACCCTAAACCCTAAACCCCACTAAACCCTAAACCCTAAACCCTAAGCCCTAAAACCCTAAACCTTAAACCATAAACCCTAAAGACCTAAACCTAAACCCAAAAAAAACCCAAACTAAAACTACCCTAACCCTAAACACACCCTAAAACTAAACCATAAACCCTAAACCATAAAAAGATAAAAACCTAAACCTAAAATAAATAGAACATAAAAATAAAATAAATAAACAAACCTAAATAACCACAACAACTAGCCTTTATCCTACTACGTGGGGCCGGTTACATGAATCCTTTGTCTCCATTGTGTTCTATTATGTGTCAAATTCTCATTTAATTTAAGTATACTAAGGTCATTTTTTATACATCTTAACCAAGTCTTTTTAGGTCTACCTCTACCTTTTTTAACATAAAGCAAATCTAATGCATCTACTCTCCTAATCGGGTCTTCAGACGGCCGACGCTTTATGTGGACAAACCATCTAAGGTGTCTCTCTCTTATCTTATCTTCCACTAGAGCTACTCCAACTTTTTCTTGAACATACTCATTTCATATTTTATATCTAAGAGTATAGCCACTCATCCACTAGAGCATCCTCATTACTGTAACACTTAACTTAGTCTTATGCTTCTCTCTTATTGGCCAACATTCTGCACCATAAGTCATTTCAAGTCTTACCACCATCTTATAAAATTTTCCCTTAAGTTTTAGTGGAACTTTACTATCATATAACATGCCAAATGCATTCCTCCACTTCAACCATCCAACTTGAATTCTACTAATAATATCTCCATCTATTTCACCATCATTTTGAACAATATAGCCTAAATATCTAAATCGCTCACTCTTATTAATAGCTTGTTCACCTAATGTCACAACACTACCACTAGAACTTCTACAACTAAAATTACACTTGATTTATTTAGTTTCAGATCTACGTAAATGAAAACCTTTAGACTCTAATGTTGACCTCCATAATTCAAGTTTCTCTTAGACTCCCTCTCTAGTCTTATCAACAAGAAGAATGTCATCAGGAAAAAGCATACACCAAGGTACATCTTCTTGTAAATGCCTAGTAAGAACATCCATAACTAAAGAAAAAAAAGATAAGGGATTAAAGCTGATCCTTGATGTAATCCAACTGAAATAGAAAAATATTTGGTCAATCCTCTTGGTGTTTGGACACAAGTAATAGTTCTAGTATACGTATCCTAAATAACTAGAATATAACCAATATTAACTTCTTTCTATTCTAGAACTCTCCAAAGAACATCTCTTGAAACTTTATAATAAGCTTTCTTTAAATCAATAATTGTCATATGTAGATCCTCCTTACTTTCTCTATACTTCTCCATCAAACCTCTTAACAAATGTATAGCTTCCATAGTAGATCTACCTGGCATGAAACCAAACTGATTGTGAGAAACTTTTGTATCACATCATAACCTATGCTAAATTACTCTCTCCCATAATTTTATTGTATGACACATTAACTTAATTCCTCTATAATTTGCACACTCTTGTGCATCACCTTTATTCTTAAATATAGGAACTGACAAACTCTTCCTCCACTCATCTGGCATCTTTTTAGTCTTTAAAATTGCATTAAAAAAAAACCTAAACCAAAATAGAAAAATTAAAATAAAATAAAACCATAAACTAAAACTTAAACCTAAACCTAAACTTAAACCTAAAAAAAACTAAACTAATATCAAATAAATAAAAACCTAAACTAAACTAAAAAAATAAATAAAATAAAAACTAAACCTAAAATAAAAATAAAATAAACCTAAAAAAATAAAAAATTAAATTAAATAAAAACCAAAACCTAAACAATAAACCTAAAAACAAACCCTAAAAATAAATAAAAAAATAAAACATACACCCTAAACTAAAAAAAAACCAAAATCTAAAAAAAAATAAACTGAAACCTAAACTAAAATAAACTAAAATGAAATTAATAAAACCTAAACCTAAACCAAAAATAAACTAAACTTAAATCGAAACCTAAACTAAATAAAATAAAATAAACTAAAAGAAGCCTAAGCCTAAACTAAAAAAATAAAACTTAAAAATAAACCTAAAATAAAAACCTAAAACCAAAACCTAAAAAAATAAAATAAAAACCTAAACCTAAACCTAAAATAAAACAAAATAAACCTAAAAAAATAAAATAAAACTAAGCTAAAATAAATTTAAACCTACCAAAAAATAAACTAAAATAAAAAAAATATAAACAAAATAAATAAACCTAAAATAAAATAAATTAAACTAAATAAAAAAATAAAATAAATCTATATAAAAATAAAATAAAATAACTAAAATAAATAAAAATAAACTAAATAAACCTAAACCTATTTGAATTTAAAAAAAATTAATAAAATAAATAAATAAATAGAAAATCCCCACCTACCAAACCTTTAAATTAACCTAAACTAAACTCTAAATGCTAAACCTCTACCTAAACAAAATCTGAACCCTAAACCCTAAAAAACCAAACCAAAATAAACACTAAACTCAACCATAAACCATAAACCTAAAATCCACAAATCCTGCCTAAACCCTAAATACCTAAACCCTAAACTAAAATCTAAACTTAATAACACTAAACTGGCCTGACTAAATCCTACTTAAAATAAACTAAATACATCCTACCACTGACCCTGAGCTAAACCACCAACCTAAACCACTAACCTAAACTCCCTCCCTACTAACACTCCACAAACCTCTCCCTAAATTAAACTAACCACTTGCTATCTTAAACTAACCCTAAACCCTGGGCCCTGGGCCCTCCCTGGGCCCTAAAGCCTATTAACTACCCAAACTGGTTAAAAAACCCAACCAAAAAACCAACCTAAACTAAACACTAAACCTAAAAATAAAATAAAATACTAAAATAAACCTAAACCTAAACATACTAAAGATAAACCTAAACTAAAATAAATAAAATAATAAATAAAGAATAATGGTTAATAAAGATATAATAATAAAACTAAATAAATAAAAATTATCTAAATATTAAATACACCAGTTTGCTTGGGTTAAAGATCCTAATGCCCAACCTAGGCCCATCCTAGGAGCCCACCTCCCTGAGCCCTAACTGACCTCCTCTGTACTTGGTGTTAAAATGATCCTTCCCTAGCTACCATAGGCCACACTAAATGGTCCACAAACTCCCTAAACCTCTCACTCTCCTGGGCCCTAGCCCACCTGGCCCTAAACCTCATAACCCACTAAACTCTTACTAAACCTGGGCCCTACCAGATCCCTAAACCCTCCACCTCTCCTCTGACCAGATCCTATGACCTCCCTAAATCTTACCCTACCCAACCTCTCGGCTCTAAAGCTAACTCTTACCTAAACCCTAAACCTAAACTAAATCTAAACCCTAAACCCATCCTACCAAACCTAAACCCTACCTAAACTTGTATCCTAAAACCACAAAAACTAAACATAAATGAATAAAACCTAAAAATAAAAAATAAAACCAAAATAAATAAAATAAAATAAAAACCTAAACTAAACCTAAAATAAATTAAAATAAAATAAATAAAATCCTAAACTAAACTAAAATAAAATAAACCTGAATAAAGTCCTAATGAAATAAAACTAAACAATAAAAAATAAAATAAACCTAAAATAAAATGAAATAAAAACTAAATAAACTTAAACCTAAAATAAACCTTAAAATAAAAATTAAAAATAAATAATAAACCCTAAATCCTAAAAAAACCAAAACCTAAAATAAAAACATACAAAATAAAATAAACCTAAAAACTAAAATAAACTAAACTAAAATAAATAAAACATACACTTAAAATAAAACTAAAATAAAATAAAATAAACTAAAAATAAACCTAAACCTAAACCAAAAAATTAAACCTAAAATTAAACCTAAACTTATAAAAAATTAAAAAAATAAAACCTGAACCTAAAAAATAAAATAAAAATAAAATTGAATTAAAATTAAACTTACTAAAACCAAAATAAACTAAAATAAAACCTAAACTAAAATAAATAAACCTAAAATAACTAAACTAAACTAAATAAAATAAAAAATAAGCCTAAATAGAAATAAAAAATAAAATAAACTAAATAAACCTAAACCTACAGGTTTACTTAATTAAAAAAACCATTAACCCTAAATCCTAAACCCTAAACCTGAAGCCTACAATCCTAAACCCTAAATCCTAAACCCTAAACCCTAACCCTAAACCCTTAACCATAAAAGCATTAACCCTAATACCCTAAACTTTAAACCCTAAACCCTAAACCGTAACCCTAACCATAAACCCTTAACCCTGAACCCGAAACCTTAAACCCTAAACCTAAAGCCAAAGTAACTAAATAAATTTAAAAATAAACCTAATAAATCTAAACCTAAACCTAAACCCTAAGAATGGGCAGAACTTTGATGGTAGGAACATCACCATCAACAAGACTCAGTCTAGATTTGGCGGTGGAGGTAAACACAAAGGTGGTAGTTATCATAGTGGTGGTGGGGGAACTAGTGGTGCTAGTGGGTATGGAGGTGGTAGTCGGAGTAGCGGTGGTTGTGGAGGCGAAAAGCAATGAGGTTCAGTGGTGGTGAAGGAGGAGAGATCGATATGATGGTGGATCCTACCGAGAGGCTGTGGTTCTAATGGGGCTGGAAGCGAAGAACATAGTTCGATCTACTACTTATGGGTGTATTTAAATAGGCGATTCAAGTTATGTAAGGTTTTGATTGCTCTATGCCTACTCATTTTGATCTATGTCATTGCTTGACCTAGAACAATGTCACTTGGTTGATCAAATCAAGAAGAAATGTTGAATATGAATTTATTCTCTAAAAAAAAATCATAAACCATAAACCTAAACTTAAACTAAACCCACAAACCAAAACCAATCCCTAAACCCAAAACCCTAAAATCCCACAAACCCAAACCTAAACCTAAAACCACAAACCATGAACCTAAAACCTAGACCACTAAATCCTAAAATCCACAAACCATAAACCCAAAAACCCGAAACCCAACCTAAACCTAAACACACCTTAAACTAAACCATGCCAAACCTTAAAACCTAAAACCTAAACTAAGTAAAATATAAAAATAAAATAAATAAAAAAACTTAAACCAAAATAAATAAAATAAAATAAAATCATAAACTAAAACATAAACCTAAATCTAAAAAAAACTAAACTAATATCATATAAATAAAAACCTAAACTAAACTAAACTAAGAAAATAAAAAACCTAAATAAAATAAAAACTAAACTTAAAATAAAAATAAAACAAACCTAATAAAATAAAAAATTAAGTTAAATAAAAACCAAAAACTAAACAATAACCCAAAATAAACCCTAAAAATAAATAAATAAAAACATAAACTACTAAAAAATAAACCAAAACCTTAAATATAAATAAAATAAACCTACTCCTAAACTAAAATAAAATAAATAAAACCTAAACGTAAACTTAAATTAAACTAAACCTAAACTTAAACCTAAACTAAACAAAGTAAAATAAACTAAAAAAAAGCCTAAACCTAAACTAAAAAATAAAACCTAAAAATAAACCTAAAATAAAAACCTAAAACCTAGACATATAAAACTAAAATAAAAACCTAAACCTAAACCTCAAAATAAAAAATGAAACTTAAACCTAAATAGTAAAATATAAATAAAAAAACTAAAAAAATATACCTAAACTTAAACCTTAAAAATAAGCTAAAATAAAATACATAAACAAAAATAAATAAACCAAAAATAAATAAATTAAACTAAATAAAAATAAAATCAACCTAAATCAAAATATATAATAAAATAAACTAAAATATCAATAAATAAATAAAATAAATAAAAAATATAAAATCCTAACCATGCTCTCTAAATTAACCTTCGTGAGCTCTTCTACCTGCTGCTATCCCCAAACCCCACCCCCTAACTCAACCCTCCTAAACCCTTTACCTGAGACTGACCCCAACTGGGCCCTGAACTCTAACCACACCCCACCCTGGCTCCCACTCCTGACCCTAAGGCTCTAAATCCTCAGAAGCCATAAACTGACTCTAAACATGGGCCCTACTAAAATCTGATGTTAGCCACTGACCTAACTCCATGACCCTATCCTCCATGAGCTGGGCCAAGGCCCTATCTAAGGCCCTAATGACCTGGGCCCTCTCATCTACCTGGGCTCCTTCCTTAAACCCCAGACCACTAAATCCTGGGCCCAGGCCCTGACCTGACCCTGGGCCCTACCATATAATCTAAATTGTGTCCTCCCTGGGCCAAACCCTGAGCCTGGGCAATGAAACCCTACCCAAAACTGACCATGACACTATAACCCACCCTGACCATAGCCCTAAAGCTCCTAAACCCTGACCTGGACCCAAAATGGATCCTAAACCCTAAACCCACTAAACCATAAACCCTAAACCTTAAAACCTAAACCACAAAACCTAAAAAACCAACCTACTAACTAACCTAAAATAAATAAAATAATAGACTAAACTAGAAAATAAAATAAAGCTAAGAATAAAAAACCAAAATAAAATAAAAACTAAATAAAAATAAAAATAAACCTAAATTAAAATAAAATAAAAGAAAATAAAAATAAATTAAAAGCCAAACATAAAGATTAAACAAAATAAATAAAATTAAACTTAAACCCTAAATAAAAAAAAACCTAAAATAAAATAAATAAACAAAAAAATAAAAACCTAAACCTAAAATAAAATAAATAAACTAAGATAAATATAACCTAAAATAAAACTAAACTTACTAAACTAAATAAAAAAATAAAATAAACTAAAATAAACCTTAAACTAAATAAAAAAATAAAACATAAAATAAACCTAAAATCTAAACCCAAAAAATAAATAAATAAAAACCTAAACCTAAGCATGAAAATAAAAAATAAAACCTAAACCTAAAAAATTTATTAAAAATAAAACCAAACTAAAAAATAAACATAAAACTAAACCTAAACAAAAATAAATCTAAAATAAAAAACCTAAACTAAAATAAATAAACGTAAAATAAATAATGTAAACTTAATAAAAAT
The DNA here is from genome assembly GCA_021442155.1 of Cymbidium sinense. Taxonomy (NCBI): domain Eukaryota; kingdom Viridiplantae; phylum Streptophyta; class Magnoliopsida; order Asparagales; family Orchidaceae; genus Cymbidium; species Cymbidium sinense. The sequence goes on along the minus strand of CM038214.1, from coordinate 353,789,074 downwards.
AAAAAATCTAAATAAAAAATTAAAATAAACTAAAATAAATAAAAAAATAAACTAAATAAACCTAAACCTATCGGTTTACTTAATTTTTTTTCTAAAAAAAAACCCTAAACCCCAAACCCTAAACCCTAAACACTGAAAAAAAACCCATCTCCCCTCATGCGCTCCCTCTCTGTGATTTGTGTTCCCTGTGGATTGGCCATTCTGGTAATTGGCGCTTCTCAGTGCACTTCTCTCACTGAGCTCAGTATTGGGCTCCCCCGTATGTGACATCCTTGGATTAGAGCAATGGCGGAGGCTCACGGTCTCTATCCCTTGCCTGAAGTGGCACTAGCTTGCTCTGACTCTGGTTTTCTAGATTCAATTACACTTAATGCACACTGTTGCTAAATCATTCAAAGATGCTTTTATGTAAGATCCTAACGAATGTTTCGGTTAATCTAATTTTGACATCTTATTATGGATTGCCGGTAGTAATGTGTTCAGATCAGGATGTTGAGAAACTTGCTAAGCCCTTCGAGTTCACATTGGTGGGTAAATTCTCCCTTAGATGCCCGACTCTTGATAATATGCGCTCTTTCTTTCATAGTTTAAAATTATTACTTTCTCGGGTGATCGATCCCGTCACATTCTTATTCAACTCTCAAATGATTTAGATTACGTGGGTTTTCGTTGTTCTTACTTTGTGCATAATTGTCAAATGTGGCTATTGAAATGGTCACCCTCTTTGATGTCAAGAGGAATCTCCCATTGTCCCTCTTTGGCTTGCTTTTCCTAACATGAATACATTATGTCACTCATCAAGTTTTGTTTCTTGTTGGTGGCCTTTTTTGGTAGGCCTCTCCAAATAGACCAAACACCACTAGATCTAGGCCATCTACGTATTCTCATTGAGATAGACATCACAAAAAAATATCCTAAAGAGGTTTGGATTGGCTCAAAAAAATTGATATAGTCAAAAAGTTGAATTCAAAAATTTTCCTCTTTGCACTCACCGCAAGATTCACGGCACACACTAATGCTTTGTGCTTCATCCTAATCTAAAAAAATTTACCACGTAATATGAATACCATTAATGGAACTGGAAAACCAATACTCTAGCATATGTGCCTAAAGATACTCAAAAGAACCTCTCCCTACACCTCCTACTGATCTATCTAGTGGAAAACACTCTGACCTTGGTACTAAAATATTGAGGGGTGTGATACCAATGGCAATTACCTAACCTCACCCCTAGTAATAACTGTTTCCCATGATAGTTTTGCTTCATTTAAATCCTAAAAATCTGAATGGTAGCCTTATACACCCAATTAAACAATTTGAATGGGAATCATATAATGGACCAAAACAATAATGATGAGGCTTCGTAACATATTGAGAAAGATATTTGTATTACGAATGGTGCCGTAACTTCCCCATCTATTTCCTTCGAGTGATAATCAATTGAACCCAATTTCTCACACTCTATCCGACAAGAAGGTGAAATCCCTCTTCTAAAACATTGATAGATTCTTCTACTATTCGAACCCAAAAATCAATCACTTTCGATGGAGATAATTTGGATTCTGATAGACCCTTTCAAATTGTTAAAACAAAACCCTACAAAGCAAAATTTTCTAATAATAACTCACTAGAACCACCGCTCTTCTTCACCCCACACAAGTAATGTGTCATCATTCTCTCTCTTTCCTTTCTTTTTTCCTTTTCCCTTTTGGTTGTCCCCTTATGATTAATTTTCTTATTTGGAATATCCGTTGTGGGTCTCTTCCCGTCCGCAATCATGTTAGAGTTTGTGTTCATAATATCAAGTTACTTGTTCTTATTGAACCTTTCATTAATTCTTCTAAGATTGCTTTTGTCGCTAGATCCCTTGGTTTTCATAATTTCTTCTTCAATCTTAATAATAAAATTTGGTGCTTTTGGCACAACTCCATCACCATTTCCATCATTGATGATCTTGACCAATTGGTTAATGTCAAAATCTCCTTAGGTGACTTATATTTTGGCTCTTTTATCTATGCTTCTTGTAATAGAAACATCCTTTGGAATCACTTACGCACCTTCGCTTCGGCTAACCTTCCCTGGTTGGTTGGAGGTGATTTCAATACTATCATAGCTAGTTCGAAAAGAAGGGGAGGATGTTCTCCTAACCTTCATTCCATGGAGGACTTCTCAAATATGATCCTTGATTGCAATCTGATCGACATTGGTTTCACTGGGTCTAACTTCACGTGGCACAACTCTAGACTTTGGTGTCTTGATAGGACCCTCTTTAATTCTCTTTGGATCAATGGCCTACTATCATTGTGAGCATTTGAGTAGAACTTTGTCCAATCCATGCTCCTCTTTGATTTCCTTCAAAATCCCCCTAACCCGCCTACTCTCCCTTTCAGATTTCAAAATATGTGGACCCAACATAGTGACTTCACCAATGTCGCTCACTAATTGGATGGCCCCTATTTTCTGGATAATTTGTTAAAGGTATGACTGCCTTTTGGCTTAAGCTCAAAAGACTTAAACAAAATCTCAATTGGTGGAACAAACACATTTTTAAAACCTTTTCACAAATCTTAAAGCTATGGAACAAGAGGTTTGTTCTCTTGAAGAGGTTGTCTCAACCGATCCCATAAACTTGAGGAGTTGAACATTGCCAAGAATAACTTGGTTAATTATCAAAACATGGAAGAAACCTATTACGCCAAAAGCCGCAAAGCAAACATATCGATGGTGACGTAAACACCGTATTTTCATGCCATTTGTAATAAATGAAAGCCTTAAACTCGATTAAGAAAATTAAGAACTCTAATGGTGAATGGATAACATAATAATGATATTAAGGATTCTCATACATCATTTCCAAACTTTATTAAATTCTAATGCTGTTTGGGAACTTTATCAAACACCCATCTTATCCCTTCTATGATTAACAGTGAGGATAATCATTTACTCACTATGTGTCCTTCCGAAGAGGAGATTAGTAATACTCTTAAGAACATGAACACTGACTCTGTTGCTGGCCCTGATGGCTATACGACCCACTTCTTTCAGCATTGTTGGCCATTTATTAAAACCGACTTAGTTGATGCTGTTATTGATTTCTTTGATGGCAATCCTATTCCCAAATACTTTTCAAGCACTTCTATTGTCCTTATTTCCAAAACTAATCCTCAATCTTTATTTTAGACATTAGTCTTTGCACCTTTTTAAAAAACTCATTGCTAAATTAATAAATAATAGGCTTAGCCCTTGCTTCCTAAAATCATCTCCCCAAATCAAACCGGTTTTGTTAAACAGAGCAATATCGATAATATTCTTCTTGCTCAAGAGGTTCATGACATTGATGTCCCTTCTAGAGGAGGCAACATCTTATTCAAACCGGACATCGCTAAAGCCTTTGACAATCTCTCATGGATTTTCTCAAATCGAATTTGTTTGGTTTTTCCGATAGTTTTATCCGATTATAAAAAGGTGTATCAAATGTTTTCATCATGAATGGTGAGTCCATAGGTTTCTTTCCTTCTAGCCATGGTTTGAGGCAAGGTGACCCATCACCTTCTCTTTTTTATCATCGCTATTGAATACCTATCAAGGAGCCTTAATGATCTTTTCGCTAATAATCCTAATATGTCTTTTAAAACTCATGGAGGTTTCCCTATTTCTCATCTTAGCTTTGCTGATGATTTCATTATCTTCTAACGGCTTCAACATGTTAAAACCATTAAGAACCTCCTAAATGATTTTGGTAAAGTTAGTGGTCTTTTTGTTAATGAAGGAAAATGCAGCTTTATTCCTTCAACTAAGATTCCTCCTAATAGACTTAACCAAATATCCGTAATTACTAATTTTAAGCAAAATCAACTCCCTCTTAATTACCTTTTACTTTAAAGGCCAAAAAAGATCACACCTTTTGATGATCTAATTCAAAATTTCTAACAAAATTTTGGTTTGGGAATTTCATTTACTCTTCTGGTAGGCTTACCTTGATCAAGAGCACTCTAAATTCCATGCCTATATACCTTCTTCAAACCATTGTGCCTACCAACTCTACCATCAATAGAATTGAGCGCCTCTTAAACAAATTTTCTGGGAACCAATACCTCTAAAAGAGAATGGTCATCTTGGTCTAAAAGTTGTGGTACTCTTGAAGAGGGAGGTCTGGATGTAAATCCATCAAAGAAGTTATCAATGCCTTCTCCTACAAACTTTGGTGGAATTTTAGAGCAAAAATAGTCTTTGGGCAATTTCATGACTTCTAAATATTGCCGTGGTAAACATCCTCTATTTTGTCCCTTTAAATTTCTCGTGATGTGGAGAAGACTTTGTTCTCACAAATGGGATGCAGAATCCTTAATTTTTTGGGGCATAAACTCGGCAATTCCTTCTTTTGGCAAGACAACGAGTGGTTGTGGATCCATTGATGACTTACTCTACACTCACTCCACTTCGCTATTAGAGTTAATTCATTCGCAAAACCACAAGTGGAACACTAGTAAGATTCTTGATTCTATTCCTTCCACTTTCTTAAATATGATTACTAATATTCCTATCACTCCTAACAATCATGATGATTATCTTAAGCTATCTCATAATGGGGATTTCAACCTAAAAAATGTGGCTTCACACTAAAGACACTCAGGATTCTTCTATTGTGTTCTCCAAAATTTGGAATAACAATATCCCCTCTTCTTACTTTGTTCTAACTTGGCATATCCTAAAAAACTTTATTCCTGTTGACTCTTTGTTGTGGGGTAAAGGGTTTTATTTACCCTCTAAATGTCAATGTTGTTCTCATATTGAGAATGTTAACCATGTTTTTGTTAATGGGGCTATTGCCTCTAAAATTTGGATTTGGTATGATGATCTATTCAACATTGTCAATTTTAATTATTCTTTTACTTTATATCAACTTCTTGAAGTTTACTTTGACAATGCAATTAAAGGTCATATTAAAATCATAATCACCATTACTCTTATTTGGTTCATATGGATGGACCGAAATGAAGCTAAACATCATGGGATTCATATGAATCACATGAGGATTATTGCTAGAACTAAAAACAAAATTTGTGACTTGTTTAAAGCCAATTTAATTCATCACAAACATTTTAAAGGTCAGAATCAGAAATAAACTAGGCCTCAACCTTCCGCACTGCCTTTACTATCAAATGATAGAATGGTTTTTTGGAAAAAACCTCTTGATCATATTATTAAAATTAATACTATGGCTCTCTCAATGGCTCTAGTTGTGGAGGCATTTTCTAAGGGTATAGTCCTATGTGCATTTGCTTATCCCCTTATTTCCAAAGATCTTCCTATACCGATGGCCCACAAAGCTCTAGAAATTTGTCTTCAAAATATCTCTCAATATTTGGATAGAGTGGACTCTCTTCTATTGATTGACCTTTTGACTTCTACCAATATGAGCAACACTTGTTTGTATTACCTCCTCAAGCAAACTAGGGCTCTTCTCTCAATGAATTTTACCATCACTCATGTCATGGAAGGTAATGCCTTTCCGATTACCTTGCAAATCAGTAGATTAGATATCATCTTCTTTGATCAATTTACATTACCCAAATACTTGCGGTCAGTTAACTTGGACAATTGGGCTTCTTACCCAATCTAATTCTCTTCACCTCCCTTTTTTTTTTGGTTTTCCTTGTGTTCTTTATGGATACTCCTCATAGATATCATTATTGTCTTGTACTCTTTGCCATGACTTGGTGCCTTTACCCCTTCTCCTTTAGTTGGAAGAATTCTATATTTGGCATTTACAATATTATGGGGCAGATGTTGAACTATATGCACATCAATATCTTGAATTGGAACCCAAGCCTTGTGTTACTTGTTAGTTTTATAAGCAATCCCACTTGGGACTTTAATTTCATTGATACATTCATTTCTAAACTCGAGAGAATTAACCATTGAGGAAAGTTATCTATTTTGATGGGCTTAGATTTTAGTACTAACTTCTTTAACCAATTTTTTCTCGACAATATGGTTTGAGCCGCCCTATGTTGCTTCTAGGCAAATGATTAGTGTGCATTATCTTGCAATTTTATTTTGATGATTATAGTATTTCTTTGGTGATGCTTACATTCTTGGGACTCTTTCCTCCTTAAAGGCCTAATTCATAAAGGTTTCAACACTTATCGAAGGATTTTGGTTGTGTTGCTTCAGACTTGTCTATGCCCCTTGCTTATATAATGCCTAACCTATGCTTTCAAGGGAAGAAATTGTAATACCTCGGTCTCTTTTAATGGTTATTTTGGTCTCAAATCCTTGTACTTGGAATGGATTGGGCTTAATTACTTTTGGGTTTTGGAGGTTCGCCATGGTTGTTTGTTGATTTGTTGATTTGGTTTTTTTAATCCCTTTGGTTCTGCAGATTTTTTCTGCTTTCCATTTTCCTCCTCTTTTTTTTTTGCCATCTTGCACTCTCAGCAAGTTCGGTTTTGGACCTTTATTATCTTAAAATTCGCTTGGTAATGAGGTCTTCTTCTATCCTCAGGAATGGATTTTGTTATCGCCTCCTTTTGGTTCTTCGTGTTTACCCTCCTCTTTCTGCTTTACCGCTTGTTGTTAACATTTGGGTTGATGTTGGACTTTAGCAATTGTTTTCACCCTTCATGCTTTGAGGAGATCATGAAAATCAAGACCATTCTACTCTTGCTATATGCTTATATGTAACCAATGGTCTATCCTATATGCCTACTATTATGATCAATATCCTTGGCAATCCGGCTTAATGTGACAAAGCAACCGCTTCTGTTGCTCTTAGATGCTATTGAGCACCTATTGGTTGCAATTTTCTTTATTCGTTATTTTGCTGATTGGGATATCCCATTTATACACTAATATCTCTTTGTAGAATGGAATTGTGTTTTTTTTCAATACTAGTCTTGTCTACGGTCTTGCTTCCCATGATCGTAGGGTTTGGAATTTTGGATTATCATTGTGCATCTATTGAGATTGTGCACCGCTTACTCAAAATTGAACTCATTTTACTTCTTTATATCCTTCTTAGTAATTTTGGGGAGTGTTAGAAATTGTCCATCTATTTTTTGGATTATTTGTCCATAAATTCTCTTGTTTCTTTTGTTTTTGCTAACACTGGATGTTGTTGTTTTTGTTGTTGTTCTCCCATCCTATGCTATGATTGGAACATGTACAACTTGAAGCACATTTCTTTTATGCTTGGAATTAATCAATGATTTATCTTATATGCATAATTGGGTTATTGACAAACCCATTAGTTATTATTGTCATTACCCTTGGCAGAATTGGGTTATGGTGAATACTGACATCGACCGATTTCTCAATGTCACTTACCGGATAGGCTTATGGTGGGGAGCTATTCATTATCTATCCTATCATTTACCTATATATGTTTATGGGTGGAATCTTGGACTTGTTGGTTTTAACCGCCTTGTTGGTTGGTCGACCGATCAATACCCACCCACCGCGGGCTTTGGATTATTTTGTACAACAAGTCTCTATTGAAGTGGTTGCTTGGTAGATTTTTCTTTGAACCACCTTCTTTATTTTATGCCTATCATTGGAATTCATTGATCTACTTTTTTACTCGCTTTTCATCCTTTTTTCACAAACTTGTATCTATTGTTTTGATTATGCTGGACGAGTGGCATCATGGCAAGCTAACTAGTTTTTACTGTTTTGGTTATCTCTTGTCTTGGAGATTTACCTTTTTGTTTTACCTTGTCACCTCAGTTGGCTCTTTCTTTGTTGGTTGTAGAATTTCAGGGTCTCATGCCCTGAAAGTCGCTTCACATTGTGTTGATGGTGAGGGTTTTGGTGATTTCTGTCTGCTTTGCTACCTTCAGGATAACTATTTTTATGCTTTATTTATTTGTTTATCTATTATTGCCATGTCTACTCTGATTGAGGAGTTTTATGGCCAATTTGTTGTATCTTCCTATCTTGGATGTTGTCTTAAGCTTGTTTTCGGATTTTAATGTTGAGACTCATTTCAATTCACTTGTTGATTTTTTTATGTTCCAATGTTGTATTATGTTGGCTTTGGTTCTATCGATTACCATGCAATTTATCTCCTATTTTTCCATCATCACCGCTACCTTTTACGGTTATGCTTTATGAGCGCTTTATTCTAAAAGAATGGTATTATGGCCATTTTAGTCCCTATCTTGGATGTTGTTGCCTTTCCTGATTGATTGTTGATCTGGATTATCCAATGGAGGCCCCAATGTCGAATTGAGCCGCTTCTAACTATTTTTTTTGGTGCTTATTTTGGTTGGTTGCATCATTCGTGTTGAGCTATGCTATCTTCCTTTACTATTGCTTTCCGTGACATTAATAAGGGATTATTTCTGGGTTGTCTGAAAGATTCATTTACATATCATGTGATTGGGATGGTGTTAATTATAAGCTCATTGACTTATTTAACAGGTTTTCAGCAAGTTATCTCCTCTATAATTTTCTTATGGAGGGATTATATGTGAACTAATTTCTTTCCTAATATGGCTATTCATGAGATTCTCTACAAGATGGCTCACTCACTTATGTTTATGTATTCTCATGTCAAGATGACTATATTGATGATATTTTTCTTTAATGAGACTCCTTATCCTTCAAAATTCTTAACCTATATATTTTAGATATGATTTTGCTTAGGTTTGTAGGTAAAGCTCACAAGAATATCAACAACCTGGGTGCTACCTTCTCAGGTTTGTTGGTATGATGATGATCTCACTCCCTATTGGTTCTGTAGTAGCTCATGTGATGTAACCCTTCTAATAAGTTTGGATGCTCATACTTGCTCCTAACAGATGTGATTGAACTGAGCCTTCTCTATCACAATTCCTTACTAACATACTCATATTATGTTATTTTCCTCTAACTTTTTGTCTGTATTACCTTAACTATTCTAATCTCCCTCTTATTATAACTTTGTAGGTGATTCTCCTTCTTCTTTGTGCTCCTGACATCATGCATTCCCACATCCTCGAGCATTGATTTAATCTTACTTTAGCTTATTATGTTAATCATCTTGTATCTTTTGATTGTTTTATGCTTTCTTTTACTGATGTACTTAGATAGGGATTTACTTAGGCTAACAGCTCTTTGAGCGTTTCGAGTTTCCCTTTTAAGGACATTGTAACCCTCTTTTTGTGGCAATAAAATACCCTTACATGGGGCTTCCCCTAAAAAAAAAAAAATCTGACCATAAACCCTAAATCTTAAACCCTAAACCTTAAACCTTAAACCCTAAATCCTAACCCTAACCCTAAAGCCTAAACCCTAAACTCTAAATGCTAAAATTCTAAATGATAAACCCTAAACTAACCCTAAACCATAAACACTAAACCCTAAAAACCTTAAATGCTAAAGCCTAAACACTAAACCCTAATCTTTAAAACTATAAACTAAAAAATAACTAAACCTAAACCTAACACTAAAAAAATCCTAAATAAAACACTAAACCCTAAACTAAACCTAAACCTAACTTGAACTAAAAATAAAACCCAAAACCCTAAACCATAAAAACCCTAAAAACCCTAAACCCTAAACACTAAATCGAAAACCATTAAATCCTAAACCCTAAACCTAATCTCTAAACCTATAACTAAACCTAAGTAAACCACTCCCTAAACTAACCATAAACGCTAACCTAAAACCTAAACTAAAAATTCTAAACCTAAACCTACTAAACTAAAATAAAACCTAAATAAACTAAATAAAACTATTTATTAAACCTAAACTAAAATTAAATAAAATATAAATAAATACAAACCTAAATTAAACCTAAACCTAAAAAAGAGAATAAATAAAATAAAACCTTAAATAAAATAAATAAAACCTAAACTAAACTAAATAATAAAACCTAAATAAAATAAAACTAAACCTAAAATAAAATAAAATCAAATAAAATAAAAAATATAAACTAAATAAAACCTAAACCTAAAAAATAAACTTAAAATTAAACTTAAAAATATATAAACAATAAAACCAAAACATTAGAATAAAATAAGACCTAAACCTAAAATAAAAATAAAATAAACTGAAACCTAAATTAAAATAAATAAAACCTAAATCTAAACCTAAAATAAACTAAACCTAAACATAAACCTAAACCCCAAATAATATAAAATAAATTAAAAATAAACCTTAACCTAAACAAAAAAAAATAAAACCTAAAAATAAACCTAAAATAAAAATGTAAAACCTAAACTTAAAAAAATAAAATAAACACATAAACCTAAACCTATAAATAAAAAATAAAACTTAAACCTTAAAAAAAATAATAAAAATAAACCTAAACCTAAACCTAAACTTAAAAAATAAACTAAAATAAATAACCTAAACTAAAATAAAAAAACCTAAAATAAATAAAGTAAACAATAACAACAACAACAATCCATTATCCACGTGGGTCAATGAATCCTATAAAATAAATATGTGTTAAATTCTCATTTAATTCAAGTATTCTAAGGGTCATTTTATATACATCTTAACCATGTCTTTTTAGGTCCTACCTTTCTTCACATAAAGAAAATCTATTGCATCTACTCTAACTCATTGGACAAAACGCTTATGTGGCCAAACCATCTAAGACCACTCTCTCTAATTTTTCCCATTGGAGCTACTCCAACTCCTAACATACATTTGATTTTATCTCTAAGAGTAAAGCCACTCATCCAGAGCATCCACATTCTAACACTTAACTTAGTCTCATGCTTCTTTTTATTGGCCAAGATTCTGCATATAAATCATGGGGTCTTATCACCATCTTATAAAATTTTCCTTAAGTTTAAGAAGTACTCTTCTATCACATATGCATTACTCCACTTTAACCATCCAACTTGAATTCTACTAAAACATCTCCATCTATTTCACCATCATTTTGAACAATATAGCCTAAATATCTAATCACTCACTTTTAATGACTTGTTCACCTAATGTCACAACACCACCACTATAACTTCTAAACTAAATTTACACTACAAAATAAGCTAAACTAAATAAAATAAAATGAACCAAAATAAATAAATAAATAAATAAATAAAATAAATAATTTAAATAAACTAAGCATGCTGCTTAATTTAAAGATTTAATAAAATAATATAAAAATAAAAAAAAACCTTGATCCTCAACCCTAAACCCTAAAATTAGTCCTAAACCCTAAACCCTAAACCCTAAACCCTAAACTCTAAACCTTAAAACCCTAAACACTAAACCCTAAACACTAAACCCTAAGCCCTAAACCCTAAAACTCTAAACCCTAAATCCTAAAACCTACAACCATAAACCCTAAACCCTAATCCTCAACCCCTAAACACTAAAACCTAAACCCCAAAAACCTAAAAACCTAAACCTAAACTAAATAAAACATAAAAATAAAATAATTAAAAATACCCAAAACCTAAATAAAATAAAATAAAATAAAAACCTAAACCCAAACGAAAAATTAAAATAAAATGAAAATAAAAATAAAAAATAAAATAAATAAAAACCTAAACTAAACTAAAAAAAAATAAAATACACCTAAAAATAAAATACCTAAATAAAATAAAAATTAAACATAAAAAAATAAACCTAAAATAAAATAACATAAAAATCAAATAAAAACCTTAACCTAAAAAATGAATCTAAAAGTAAAACTGACAAATAAATTAGAATTAAAACCTAAACCCTAAACTAAAAAAAAACTAAAACAAACCTAAACCGAAACTAAAATAAACTAAACTAAAATAAATAAAACCTAAACCTAAACATAAATTTAACTAAACCTAAACCCTAAACTAAATAAAAAAATGTAAACTAAAAATAGACCTAAATCTAAACTAAAAAAATAAAACCTAAAAATAAACCTAAAACTTAAACCTAAAAAAATAAAATAACAACCTAAACCTAAACCTAAAAATAAAAAATAAAACTTAAACTTAAAAAATGAAATAAAATTAAAAATAAACTAAATAAAATAAAATATAAACCTAAACCTAAAAAATAAACTAAAATAGAAAACCTAAACTAAAATAAATAAACTTAAAATAAATAAACTAAACTAAATAAAAATGAAAAATAAACCTCAATAAAATGTGAAACATAAAATAAACTAAAATAAATTAAAAAATAAAATAAATAAACCTAAACATACCAGTTTACTTAATTTTAAAAAAAAATCCTAAAACTTAAACGCTAAACTCTAAACCCTAAATATTAAACCCAAAACCCTAAAACTAACCCTAAACCCTAAACCCTAAACTAACCCTAAACCCTAAACCCTAATTCTTAAACCCTAAACGTTAAACACTAAACCCTAAACCCTAAACCTAACCCTAAACCAAAACCTAACTAACTTAAACTAAAACCTAAACTAAACCTAAAACCTAAACCATCCTAAAAACTAACCTAACTTAAACTGAGATCTAAACTAAATCTAAACAAACCTAAACCTCAACTATACCTTAAACTACTTAAAACCAAATCATAAACCTAAACAGATCTAAAAACCTAAACCTAGATCCTAAAACCCTAAACCTAAACCTAAACCTAAAACTATAAACCTAAACCTAATCTAAAACCTAAACCTTAAACCTAAACTATTAACTCCAAAACCTTAAACCTAAATAAAACCCTACACAAACTTAACAAAAATTGGCATGGAGCTCTGATTCCATGTTCCCTTTCATTTTCCTTATGGTTTGGTCGATCTTCGATCCTTGTCGATCATAATTTTTGATTATTTATCTCTGATTGGCCGCTAATGTGAGTTTCCCTTTACTCTTTCAATGGTGGAGGATCCACCTTCTGCGCAGCCGAGCTTTTTGAACTTGGAGGCGTCGGCTGGGGCTTCTGATTTATAAAATATTATGGATCCGACATCATCCGTTACTCTACCTACCGTTAAGTCCTTCAAGGATGCATTATTTGGTAAGAACTCTTCCCCTAATGCTACAATCAATTTGATCTCAACCTCTTTTCACGGGATGCCTGATGTTATGTGCTCAGATCTTGACGTGGAAAAGTTGGCCTTTGAATTCTCTTTAGTTAATTTTCCACGCCAACTCGATAACATCCGATCATTTTTCATAGCCTAAAGCTCTCTAGCATTTTCACCCGGTTTGATTGATCCTAGGCATATTCTTATTCGCCTCTAATGACTTAGATTACTCAAGAGTTTTTTGCTCACACCTACTTTGTGTATAATTGTCAAATGAGGCTTTTGAAATGGCCTCCTCTTTTTGATGTAAAAGAGGAATCTCCATTTGTTCCTTTATGGCTAGCTCTTCCTAATATGAGAATACACTACATTACACATCAAGTTCTCTTTGCGATTGGTGCTCTCTTTGGTCGTCCTCTTCAAATTGATCAGGTTACTACTGCGAGATCATGGCCTTCAGTTGCTCGTATTTTGGTTGAGATTGATATTACCAAAAAGTATTCTAAAGAAGTATGGATCGGCTCTGAGAAATTTGGTTGTAATCAAAAAGTGGAATTTGAAAATTTTTCTAATTTTTGCACACATTGTAAGATTCATGGTCATGATCATTCTGAATGCTTTGTGTTGCATTCTCATCTTAAAAAGAATAAATTGTGGATCCTAATCCCTCTCTAGCAAATGCAAAAATCAATAAATTTGCTTATGTGCCTAAAGTCACACAAAATGGAACTCATCCCCCTACCCCTACCCTTTTATTATCTACTGATTTTCCTATTGAAAAGCAATCTGAGCATGTTAAAAATAATGCTTATGAGGTGCATGAGGAGGCTAATGATAACTTACCTAAAATTGCTTCTAATAATTTGGCTCCTCAAGACAATACCTTCCTAATCTACCCTCTTGGCTAGTGAACCCAAGGAGACTCATATGAACCCTAGTGGTGATTTGAATGGAAACTTCAGGTTGGATCAAAATCTGAAAACTAATTCTACAATTGTTCATTTGATGAAAGAACAACATCTGAAAAGTGGTGATCCTTTGGTCATGGAACAAAATTTGAAAGGTAATTCTGAAATTGAGCATGAAATCTATGCTATTAATGGCTTCACAACCTCTCCTTCTCCTACCCTATAGAGTGATACACATGCCAACCCAATTTCTCAACTTAATTCGAATCAAGAAGGGAAATTACCATTAGGAATGCTTTGTGATCTCTCCTATTCTATCATAAATCACTCTCTCTGGATGGAGATACTTTGGACATAGATAGACCTTTTCAAACTATTAAAAAAATCCCTTAAAGCTAGAATGTTCACTATAGCTCCACCGAAACCACTAAATCTTCTCTAACTTCCCATAAATAATTGTTTCATGTTGTCTCTTCTTCTTGCTTTTTATTTTTTCAATTATCTCTTTTCCTTTTCTTCTATTTTATTATGATCAATCTTCTTATTTGGAATGTTCAGAGTATTGGGACTCTCATTATCTGTTACCATATTAGAAGCCTTTATCGCACTCATAACATAGCCTTACTTGTTGTTATTGAACCATTCATACACTTTTCTAAGATCACCCATGTTACTAGAATGCTTGGCTTTCAAAATTTCTTTTATAATATTAGCAATAAAATTTGTTGCTTTTGGAATAATTTAGTCAACATCTTTATCCTTGATGATCTTCAACAATTGGTTAATGTTGAAATCTCATTGGGTTAATTTTCTACTCTTGGTTCCTTTATTTATGCATCTTGTAATAGAGCTGGTAGGAACATCCTTTGGGAAAAATTAAGAACCTTTGCCTCCTCTATCAACAAACCCTGGTTGGTTGGGGGTGATTTCAACACTATTCTCACTTTTTCGGAAAGAAGGGGAGGTTGCTCTCCTAACATTCATTCCATGGAAGATTTTTCTAATATGATCCTTGATTGCAATTGATATTGGCTCCTCGACTATACGCGGCATAACTCTAGACTCGGCAAGGGCTTGATAGGATCCTCTTTAATTCCCTTTTGATCAATCAATGGCCCCTTACTTCTGTTGAACATTTGAGCAGAACTCTATCTGACCATGCACCGCATCTGATTTTTGTCAAAAATCCTTTCAATAGAATATCATCCCCTACTTCTTTTAGATTCCAAAATATGTGGATCCAACATAGTGATTTCATAAATGCTATTTCCATTAATTGGATGGCCCCTATTCATCCAAATAATTCCATTAAAGCATGATTTGCCTTTGGATTAAGCTTAAAAGGCCTAAACAAAACCTAAATTGGTGGAACAAGCATCATTTTAAAAATCTTTTTGCCAATCTCAAAAATATGGAGCATTTAGTTTGTTCTCTTGAAGATGCTCTTTTGACTGATTCTACTAAGCTTGAGGAGTTGAATGCAGCTAAAGATAACTTGATTAATTATTAGAACATGGAGGAAAACTACTAGCGAAAAAATGCTACTAGCAAACATATTATTGATGGTGATAGAAATACAAGGTATTTCCATGCTCTTTTAAAAAAAAAAGAAGGCCTTAAACTCTATTAAAAAAATCAAAATGATAACTTTGGATCACTAACAATGATATTAAAGATTCTATCATACAACATTTTAAAACTTATTAAACAACAATCCTTCCTTAGAAGCCCTCTCCAACACACACCCGATTCCCTCAATGATTACTAATGATGACACCACTTGCTCGGGCCAGTGTCCTACAAACCGAGATTGATAGTATTCTTAATAGCATGAACCGATTGTTGTCATGAAGGCTACATGACTCAATTCTTTAAGCATGTTATTTATTAAGTCCGACCTTGTTGATGCTTGTTGATTTTTTGATGGCAACCTTACCTAGATATTTTTCTAGCACTTCCATTGTTCTCATTCCCAAAATTAATAATCCTAAATCTTGGGGTGATTTCAGACATATCAGCCTTTGCACCTTCTTTCATAAACTCATTGCTAAATTAATTGCTAATAGAATTAGTCCACTACTGCCTAAAATTATTTCCCCCAACCAAACTGGCTTTGTTAAAGGTAGAGCTATATCTGATAACATACTTCTAGCCCAAGAGTTGATTCATGACATTGATGTTCCTATCAGAAGTGGCAACATCCTTTTCGAACTGGACATCTCTAAAGCTTTTGACAACCTCTCTTGGAATTTCCTCTTTCAAATTCTTCATTTGCTTGGGTTTTCTGATAATTTTATTCGCCTCATCAAAAATTGTATTACCAATGTTTGGTTCTCCTTTATCATGAATGGTGAGTCCTTTGGTTTTTTCCCTTCGATGCATTGCTTGAGATAAGGTGATCCCCTTTCACCCTTTTTTTTATTATTACTATTGAATATCTTTCAAGGAGCTTGAATGATCTTTTCTATAATAACCCTAGCATGTTTTTTAGAACTCAAGGTGGTCTTCCAGTCTCTCATCTTAGTTTTGCTGATGACTTTATAATCTTTTGCAATGCCTCTATTCTTCACATTAAAACTATTAAGAATCTTTTAAATAAATTTGGGAATGAAAGTGGTCTTTTTCTTAATGAAGGCAAAAGTTATTTCATTCCTTCCTCGAAAATCCTTAGTAATATGATCAACCAAATCTTGAGAATTACTAATTTCTAGCAACACAACTTCCTATTAAATATCTTGGTGCTCCGCTTTTTAAAGGTCAAAAAAGATCTCATCTTTTTAATGAGTTAATCCAAAAAATCTCAAATAAAATTTTTGCTTGGGAATTTCATTTAGTCTCATTTGGTGGTAGGCTCACTTTGATTAAGAGCACCCTTAACTCCATGCCTTTATATCTCAATCAAACCATTGTGCCAACCAATTCTACCATTAACAGAATTGAGCGTCCCCTTAACAAATTTTTCTGGGGTTCTAACAATTCCTCTAAAAGAATGCACCTGGACCTCTCATGGTATAAGTGGCACTCTGAAGGTGATCTTGGATGTAAGCCTATCAAGGAAGCTATCACCGCTTTTCTTATAAACTTTGGTAATTTTAGAGTAATAATAGTCTTTAAGCTAATTTCATCAAGTAAATACCGCTGTAAGCACCTCATTTCCCCTATAAAGTGGGAGACTCTCATGTTTGGAAAAGACTTTGTTCCATCAAATGGGATGCTGAATCATTAATTTCTTAGGGGATTAACTCTGGCACCTCTTTCTTTTGGCAAGATAACTGGATTGGAGGTGGGTCCATTGATGATTTACTTTCTACCCATTCCAATCGCTATTAAAGTGAACTCTTTCAGTAGAATAATATGTGGAACAATAGTAAGCTTTATTGATTCCTTCCTCTCTTTAAACAAGCTTACTACTATTCCTATCATACCAAGCAATCATGATCGATCCTTTTAAGCTTTCTCAAAATGGTGATTTCAACTTTAAAAATGTTTGGATTCATATTAAAGAAGCTCATGATTTTTCCAATGTGTTTTTCAAACTTTGGAATAACACTATTCCTACTTCTTTTTCTCTTCTTACTTGGTGTATTTTGAAAAACTTCATCCCTGTTGACTCCTTGATGTGGGGGAAAGGTTTTCATTTACCTTCAAAATGCCACTGCTGCTTTCACATTGATAATATAAATCATGTTTTTGTTAAAGGAGCCATTGCTTCCAAACTTTGGATTTGGTATGAAGATCTCTTTAACATTGTCAAATTCAATGGCTCCTTAACTTTATACTAGCTTCTTGAAGTTTATTTTGTTAACACTACTAAAGGTCACATTAAAGTCATAACTGCTATCACTCTTATTTGGTTCATATGGATGGATAAAAATGATGCAAAACATCATGGGATTCCTATGGACCACATGAGGATAATTGTTAGAATTAAAAATAAAATCTGTGACTTGTTCAATGCCAATTTAATTAACTACAAACAATTTAAAGGTTGTAAATTTGTGGCCAATAAACTGGGTTTTAACTTTCTGGATCAACCAAACTGTAAAGATGACAAGATTGTTTATTGGGTAAAACCTCATGTTAATACTATTAAAATTAACACTGATGGCTCTGTCTCTCAAAATGCTTCTGGTTGTGGTGGAATTTTCAGAAACCCTAATGGTAAAGTCATATGTGCTTTTGCTTACCCCCTTAATACTTGCTTTATTCCTTTTGCTGAGCTAATGGCATTGTACAAAGCTTTTGAGATTTGCCTTCAAAAAGGTTGGCTCAATATTTGGATTAAGGTGGATGCCCTACTGCTGATTGATCTTTTGACTTCCACCAAAATGGGCAGTGTAGAATTGTACTATCATCTTAAGTAGACTAGAGCTCTACTTTCTCAACTCTATTTTAAAATCACTCATGTATGGCATGAGGGTAATGCATTTGCTGATTACCTTCCCAATCTGGGTGCTAGATTGGATGGTATAAAATTCTTTGATCAACTTACTCTTCCTAAACATTTGCCTGGATTGGTGAATCTGGACAATACTGGACACCCTTATCTCAGAAATTAAGCCAACCTATTGGATTGATCTGCTATAGTACCTGATTAATTGCATGATCATTTTCTATTTAGTGTTGTTATTTCTTGGGAATTTGTTGATGCATCATCCTGATATCGCTTGCTATTAGTTTAATTACCCTAGCTTTAATTAGGGGCTTATTACTTCTGCTGTTCCTACTGTTAATGTGTTGATGTTCATTTGGAATTTGCTGATGCATCCTGATACCCCTTGCTGGTTATTTGCTGATCTTTATGGCATCTGTTATTGGTTTAACTCTCCCAACCTTAAATGGGGCCTTACTGCTTCTGCTTCCACTTTTAATGGTAAGGTGTTTCGTATTTATTGGAGGGAGATGTATTATTTTATGCTTTATTTTATGCTCTATTTTTTGATCAACAGGGACATACCTCTTGCCATCAATATTTTGATTACGGATCCTACTATTTTTGTTTCTCATTTTATGATTAAAGTTGTGATCTTGCTCCTTTCCTCTTTCTGGAATTATATTCTAGGGCACTTGTCTCAATGTTTAAATGCTATACAGATAACCTTATGGCTGGCCCTAATTTATCTGTTATTCTTCTCCTTATTATGGTTGTGGCCCCTCTTATGTTCCATAACCTTACCTCCACAACCTGTAAGGAGAGAAATTGCAATATCTTTGCTATTATAACTTCTTTTCTACAGGATTGGAATTATTTCTTGATTTCCATCCAGTCTATTATTATTAATGTTGTGGGATTACCTGCTAGCCTGATAATATGTGTCTTGATGGATCTTAAATATGGCTTTCCTTTGGACCACTTTATATTCGATGTTGTACCATTATTTTTTACTGGCTTTTCTTATGGTGGGTGCAATATCTGTTTTGATGTTTTAATTGCTGGCTGTTGGATTTCTGGGCCTTTTGTCCTGTAGGCTACTCTTGGGGTTGGTTTGCTAATTGTATTTGCTAACCTCATCTCCCCAACCTGTAAGGAGAGAAATTGTAATACCCTTATTATTATTATTATTGTCTCTTTGTAGGATTGGACTTACTTAATGGTTTCCTTTCAATCTATTTTTTTTAGGATGGTAGTTCAGCTGCTAACCTGCACTGCTTCATCTTGAAGGATTTCATTGATGGTTTACTTTTGAACCCTTTCTGTGGCTATATTGCCCCACTATTCTTTTTTGGCTTATCTTATGGTTGGTGCAATAATTGTAGTGTTGTTTTATTTATTGGTTGTTGGATAATCGGGTCCATTATCCAGCAGGCTGCCTTTGTGGCTAGTGGCTATTTGTTCCCTATTTTTTTTTGATTGTTTCTGTAGGATTGAAATTACTTCCGGTTTGTTGCCCCACTATTTTTGCTATTTGCAACCAGGTTGCAGCTGATCACCTGATGTTTGAAGTCTACTTAATCTACTGCTATTTTTTCCCTATTGGTTCTATTAGAATTGTGCAGATCACTGTGATTATGCTATTGCCTAACCGATATTAACCTATGCACTGTTATAATGGGTGGATTTTTGGCCGCTTGTTGGTCTTGTCTTGGTTTTAAACCGGATTAATGCTCAACAAGTCGCGGTTTTGGGATCTTATGTGAGCCTCTTTTGAGGTTTTTGGCTGCATGGTGGCTTTTGCTTTTCTGCTTATTATTATTGTTTGCAATAGGACTATAGTTGATCATCACATGTTTGAGGCCTATCTAAACTGCTACTTTTTTTTTCCATATTGGTTCAACTAGACTTGGCCAGACAACTTCATTATTTACCTGGAATTTATCTTATGCATTGTCTATTTTGAATGGGTGTTTTTATGGCCAACTTGCTATTTTTTCCTATCTTGGTTGTTGGCTGAATTGGATTATTGGGTTTTATGCCCAACAAGCTACTACTGGGGCTATCTATCATGCTCAGCAGGGTGCTTTTGGAGTTATTTTGCTAATTGATTTTGCTAACCCCATCTTCCCAACCTATCAGGAGAGAAACTGCAATTTTCTGGTTATTTTTATTATCTCTTTGTAGGATTGGTCTTACTTTATGGTTTCTTTCCAGTCTACTTTTCCTGAGGATTTTGGTTTAGCAAGTCTCATCTTTACCTTGAAGGATTTCAATGTTGACAATCTTTTGAACCCATTTTGTTTCTTTTTTGCATCTCTAGTTTTCACTGCCTTATCATATGGTGGGTGCAATAATTGTATTATTGTTTTCATTATTGGCTACTGGATTTTTGGGTCCTATGTCCAGCAGGCTGTCTTTGTTTTTGTTGGCTATTTGTTGCCTGTTGCTTTTCTGATTATTTTTGCTAATTGTAATCGGGCTACTGCTGATCACCTGATGTTTGAGATCTACTTAAACTGCTGCTATTTTCTTCCTCTTGGTTCTATTAGATTTGTGCAGATCACTGAGATAATGCTTTTGCCTAATTTGATTTGAACCTATGCATTATTTACTTTGAATGGGTAGATTTATGGCTAGCTTGCTGGCTATTACTGTCTTGGTTGTAGGCTGAACTGGATTAATGAGTTTGCTACTCAACAAGCTGATTCTGGGATTGTCTCTCTGATTGTCTTTACTTGGAGTTGTTTATGGTGGGGAGCAGCTTATTACTTGTGCCTTATGGTTCATCTAATCTGCTTCTGCATTCCCATCTCCTCTCTAATAGACTTCTACAATTCCTGTGATAATTTAGGCTTGGGATATGCTGTCTTGCCTTACACTTGCTGGTTACTAACTTCAACACGAGTTGTTAACGCATTGCTTTCTTTCATTGCACTTCTTTTTCTGGGGTATATCCCTGGGCTGTTTACTGGCCTATTTACCAAGACTGTTTGTTTAATATTTGTCCCAAATGTTTGGGATGGGGTTATTTCCATGCTATTTAATTTGCCTTACTGGATTTCAGCAGGTCTTTCTATTGGTCTTTTATGCTTCTTACCTTTGCCTGGCCATTTCTGCTATTTCCTGTGGTGGGTCTTCATGCTAATCTAATTAAACCCTTGGACCTAATTAAAAATATGATAGACCTGACAATGATGGTTCACTTTCATTTGTGTTGGGATTCTCATGACATGGTGCCTAATATGACAACATTTACTCTGCATGGGATCCCCTTACCCATTCTCGCTTTTCGCTTTTCTATTGATAGAGATTTGCTTTGGTTTGTAGGTACTAAGGCTCAAAAGACATTCAACAAATGGTTGCTATATAGGTTTGTTGGCTATGATGGTTGTGATGATTTCACTCCTTTTTAGTTTGGTAGTACCTCTTGTGATGTAACCCTTCTACTGAAGTATGGATGCTCATATTTGAATCTGCCCCAACTTGGTGTGACTGAGCCTGAGCCTTATCTATCACACTTCTTTATTATCTTTTTCAGTTTATGCTGCTTTCATTTTTCACTCTGTCTATATTACCTTAGCTACTCTAATTTCTTTTTTTTCTACAATTTTGCAAGTGCAATTCTCTTGTTCTCTTGTAGGTTTTCTCCATAGTGTCATGCATTCTCTCATCCTAAAGAGCTTTGGCCCTAATCTTCCATTGTCTTATCTTGTTAATCAATTTGTATCTTTTGCTTTCCTTACTCTTTTATTTTGCTTTTGGTTGTATTTAGATAGGGAATTTACTCTTTAGGCTGATTGTAGCTCTTTGAGCTGTAGTTGTGTAGTTTATCCCCTTTAAGGACCTTGTAACCCTTTTCTTGTGGCAATAAAATTCCCCCTATATGGGGTTTCCCAAAAAAAAAACCACAAACTCTAAACCCTCAACTAACCCTAAACCCTAGACCATAAACCCTAAAAAGCTAAGAACTTAAACCTAAATTAAATAAAAGCTAAAAATAAAATAAATAAATAATAATAAAATAATAAAATAAAATAAAATAAAAACACAAACTCAAACTTAAACTTAAACATAAATAAATAAATAGAAACTAAACTAAAATAAAATCAATAAAAACCTAAACTAAGCTAAGAAATAAAAAACCTAAATAAATAAAAACTAAACCTAAAATAAAAATAAAATAAACCTAAATTAAAATAAAATTAAAACAAAATAAAAACCTAAACCTAAAAAATAAACCAAAAAAATAAATAAACAATAAACCCTAAACTAAAAAAAACCTAAACCTGAAATAAAAATAAAATAAACCTAAACATAAACAAAAATAAACTAAACTACAATAAGAAAACCTAAACACTAAATAAAATAAACTAAAAATAAACTAAACCTAAACTTAAACCTAAACCCTAAATAAAATAAAATAAACTAAAAATAGACCTAAACATAAAAAATGAACTAAAATAAAAACCTAAACTAAAATGAATAAACCTAAAATAAATAAACTAAACTTCAACAACAACAACAACAACAACAAGCCATTATCTCACTAAGTTGGGTCAGCTACATGAATCCCTCGTCTCGATTGTGTCCTAATCCCTAAAGTCATTTTTTATACATCTTAACCATGTCTCTTCAAGTCAACTTCTACCTTTCTTAACATAAGGTAAATCTAATGCATCTACTCTCCAAACTTGGTCATTGGACGGCTAATGCTTTATGTGGCCAAACCATCTAAAGCCACTCTCTCTAATTTTATTTGCCACTAAAGCTACTCCAACTTTTTCCCGAACACACACATTTCGCATTTTTATCTCTAAGAGTAAAGTCACTCATCAACCTAAGCATCCTCATCTCTGCAACACTTAACTTAGTCTCATGCTTCTCTTTTATTGGCCAACATTCTACACCATAGATCATTGCAAATCTCACCATCATATTATAAAATTTTCACTTAACTTTAAGCGGTATTTTTCTATCACACAATAGGCCAGATGCATTCCTTCACTTCAACCATCCAACTTGAATTCTACGAATAACATGTCCATCTATTTCACCATCATTTTGAATAATAGAGCCTAAAAGTTTCAATCGCTCACTCTTTTTAATGACTTGTTCACCTAATGTCACAACACTACCACTATAACTTCTACAACTAAATTACACTCAATAAAAAAACTAAACTAAATAAACATAAAAATAAATCTAAATAAAAATAAAAAATAAAATAAACTAAAATAAATAAAAGATAAACTAAATAAACCAAAACTGACTAGTTTGCCTAATTTTAAAAAAATATCTAACCCTAAAACTAACACTGAACCCTAAACTCTGAACAATAAACCCTGAACCCTAAACCTACAACCCTAAACCCTAAACCTTAAACCCTAAACCTTAAAACCCTAAACCCGAAACACTAAACCCTGAGTCGTAAACCCTAAAACCCTAAACCTTAATCCCTATAACCTAAACCCTAAACCCTAAACCCTAAAACATACAACCATAAACCCTAAACCCTAAACCCAAAACCCTAAACACTAAACCAACCTTAAAAACCAAAAAAGCCTAAATCTAATCTAAATAAAACCTAGAAATAAAATAAATAAATAAACCTAAACCTAAATAAAATAATAAAATAAAATAAAATAAAATAGAAACATAAATTAAAACCTAAACCTAAACATAAAAATAAAATAAATTAAAAAATCAAAACTAAATTAAATAAAAATAAATAAAAACCTAAACTGAACTAAAAAAAATAAAATAAATCTAAAAATAAAAAACCCAAATAAAATAAAAACTAAACATAAACTAAAATAAAATTAACATAAACTCTGAACCCTAAACCCTAATCCATAAAAACCTAAAAACCTAAACCTAAAGCAAATAAAACCCAAAAAAAAAAGCCTAAACATAAATAAAATAAAAAAATAAAATAAAATAACCTAAGCTAAAATCTAAACCTAAACCTAAAAATATAATAAAATAAAAAATAAATAAAATAAATAGAAACCAAAACTAAACTAAAAATAAAATATAAGTAAGAATAAAAAACCTAACTAAAATAAAAACTAAATGTAAAATAAAATAAAAAAACCTAAAATAAAATAAAATAAAAACTAATTAAAAACCTTAACCTAAAAAATAAAACCCAAAGCCTAAACTAAAAATAAAAAATTAACCTAAAATAAAAATAAAATAAACAAAATCAAATAAACTTAAACCTAAACCAAAATAAACTGAACTAAAATAATTAAAATTTAAACCTAAACCTAAAATATAGTAAAGCTAAACCCTAAACTTAGTAAAATAAAATAAACTAATAATAAACCTAAACTTTAACTAAAAAATAAAACTTAATAATAAACCTAAAGTAAAAACCTAAAACCTAAACCTAAGAAAATAAAATAAAAACCTAAACCTAAACCTAAAAATAAAAAATAAAACCTAAACCTAAAAATTAAAATTAAAATAAAACTAAACTAAAAAATAAACATAAACCTAAACCTAAACCTAAAAAATAAATTAAAATAAAAAACCTAAACTAAAATAAATAAACCTAAAATAAATAAACCAAGCTAAATAAAAAAATAAACATAATTAAAAATAAATAAATAAACCAAAATAAATAAAAAATAAACTAAATTAAGTAAATAAACCTAAACCTACTAGTTTACTTAATTTTTTATTTTTTAAAAAAAACTTTGAACCCTAAATCCTAAACCCAAAACATAAAACACGAAACCCTCAACCCTAAACCCTAAACCCTCAAAAACCCTAAACCCTAAACCCTAAACCCTAAGCCTTAAACTCTAAACCCTAAAACTCTAACCCTAAACCCTCAACCCTAAACCCTAAACCCTAAATCGTAAACCTTTACCCTAAACCCTAAACCCTAACCCAAAACCCTAAACACTGTACCCCAAACCCTAAACCTAAGCTTAAAGTAACTAAATAAATTTAAAAATAAACCTAAACCCTAAAACCTAATAAACCTAAACCTAAACCCTAAGAATAGGAACCTGATGACAAGAACATCGTGTCAACCGTGCTCTGCCTAGATCTATGGAGGTGAAGTGAGGCGGAATCAAAGTGGTTGGAGATGTGGAGTGGATGGAGGTGGTGGTGGTGGTGGTGGCGAGAGAGATCGAGGATATGATGGTGGGTCTTACTAATCGAGAGGCTGGGTTGGTTCTGGTGGGAAATAGAGAAACTGTAGAATGGTCAATCAGATCTGCTGCTTATGGAACTGTGTTTTTACATTAGAGATGGTTCTAGTTATCTAGGGTTTTTACTTTTTTATATGCGTGTTCATTTTTTATCTATGTCATTTCTTGTGTGTTAGAAAACTTAATATGTCACTTGGATGATGAAATTGAAAAGAAGAAATGTTGAATCTAAATTTTTCTCTAAATCAAGCCTGAACCCTAGAACTGAAACCTAAACCCTAAAAACCCTAAACCCTAAACCCTAAACCCTAAACTCTAAAACACTTAAAAATTAACTCTAAACCCTAAAACCTAAACCCTAAACCCTAAAACCTAAACCCTAAAACCTTAACCTTAAACCCCAAACCCAAAACCCTAAACCCTAAATCCTAAATAGCTAAAAACTAAAATCTAAATTAAATAAAACTTAAAAATAAAATAAATAAAAGAATTTAAACTAAACTAAAATAAAATAATAAAATAATATCAAAAGCTAAAATAAAACCTAAACCAAAATCAAAAAAGAAAATAAAATAAAAAATAAAAACTAAAAAATAAAAAACCTAAATATAATAAAAACTAAAACTAAAATAAAAATAAAATAAACCTAAAATTAAATTAAATAAATAATAAATAATAACCTAAACTTGGAAATAAATTTAAAAATAAATAAAGAATAACACCTAAACCCTAAACTAAAAAAAACATAAACCTAAAGTAAAAAATTAAATAAACCTAAACCTAACTAAAATAAATTAAAGTAAAATAAATAAAACTTAAACCTAAACCCAAAATAAACTAAACTTAAACCTAAACCTAAACACTAAAAAAATAAAATAAACCAAAAACAAACATAAAACTAAATTAAAAAATAAAATCTAAAAATAAACCAAAAATAAATACCTAAAACCTAAACCTAAACCTAAAAATAAAAAAAATAAAACCTAAATAAAAAAATAATAATAAAAGTAAAACTAAACTAAAAAATAAACCTAAACCTAAACAAAATAAACTAAATAATCCTTAACCTACCAGTTAACTTTATTTAAATAATATTATTATTATTATTAAGTAAAATAAAATTAAAAAAACCTTGACCCTAAACCCTAAACCTTAAACCCTAAATCGTGAACCCTAAACCTACAAACCTAAACTTTAAACCCAAAAAATTAAAACCCTTAACAATAAAGAAACCCTAAACCCTAAAACCTACAACCCTAAACCCTTCACCTTAAACCCCAAACCCTAAACACTAAACTTTAAACCCTAAAAACCTAAAAACCTAAACCAGAACTAATAAAACCTAAAAATAAAATAAATCAAAAAACCTAAACCTAAATAAATTAAAAAAAATAAAAAATGAAAACCCAAAAAAAAAACCTAAACTTAAAATTAAACCTAAGCATAAACCTAGATGTACAAATAAAATGAAATAAAAAATAAAAAAAATAAAAATAAATAAATAAAAACTTAATGTAAACTAAAAAATAAAATAAACCAAAAATAAATAACCTAAATAAAATAAAAACTAAATGTAAGATAAAACTAAAGTAAACCTAAAATAAAATAAAATAAAAAGCTATACCTAATAAATAAGCCTAAAAATAAAACCTAAAAATAAATAAAAAATAAAACCTAAACCCTAAAATAGGAAAAAAATATAAACCTAAAATAAAATAAATAAAATAAACCTAAAAGTAAACTAAAATTAACAAAACTAAAATAACAAAACAAAACCTAAACCTAAAATAAACTAAACATAAACTCTAAACAAAATAAAATAAAATAAACTAAAAATAAACCTAAACCTTAACTAAAAAATAAACTTAAAATAAAAACCTAAAACCTAAACATAAAAAATAAAATAAAAACTATACCTAAGCCTAAAAATAAAAATAAAAATCTTAACCTAAAAATAAAGTTAAAATAAAATTAAACTAAAAAAAATAAACATAAACCTAAACCTAAAAAAATTAGCTAAAATAAAAAAAACCTAAAGAAAATAAAGAAACTTAAAATAAATAAACTAAACTAAATAAAAACAAAAATAAACCTAAATAAAAAGAAATGAATAAAAAAATAAAAATTAATAAAAAAATAAACTAAATAAACCAAAAACCTACCAGTTTACTTAATTTAAAAAAAAAACAAAAAAATCCTAAACCCCAAACCATAAACACTAAACCCGAAATCCTAAACCCTAAACCCTAAACACTATACCCTATAACTAACCCTAAACCTACAACCCTAAATGATAACCTCTGGGATTTGGGCCAACAAGTCCATAATGTACTTGTGGTAGTGATGGAGCTTTGGCTTTAAAAACCTTATATGACCCAATGATTTGGTTTATAACTAGCTTAGAATCACCGAAGATGTTGATGTTCTAGATGCTTAGAGTAATGGCTAACTCCAGATCGACAATCAGAGCCTCATATTTGGCTTCATTGTTGGTGCAAGGATTAGACAAATGAAATGAGAATCTCATCACATCCCAGCCTAGAGTTAAGAGAACTATTCCTACCCCTGCCTTTCCTAGAATAGTAGATTATAGTTCTTCTCCTCTTTGAGAGGAAGCCGCACCATCAAAGTACATCTCCTAGCAGTGAATGCTAGTATCCCCTAAGTTCATGATTTGTTCATCGGGGAGATCATCACTAAGTGAAGAGTCAGTTGTAAGTGGTTGTGCTGCTCAAAAATTCGCTAGCACTTGTCCTTTCACTGCATAGAGGAGTATGAATGTAATGTCAAACTGTGAGATGATCATGGACCATTGTGCCAACCGTCTAGATAGCATTGGCTATGTCATGAGATATTGTATTAGATTAATCATAGAGATTAAGTTCACTTTATAAGGAAGCATGTAGTATGGTAGCTTTTGGAATACAAAGATTAAAGCTAAGCAATGCTTTCCAATGGGTGGATAATTAGCGTTAGTAGGGATTAGATGATGGTTGAGGAAGTAGAGTGTGTTTTCCTTCCCTTCATCATTAGCTTTGGCCAACATAGCACTAAGGGAGTCATCTAATGCAAAGTGTAAAGTATGAGCAGCTTGCCTGATATAGGGGTTATTAGAACTAGTGGTAACATTAGGTAATGCTTGATGTCTTCAAAGGCATGCTCACACTTATCATCCCACCTGAACTTTCCATCCTTTTTGATAAGTTGGATATGCCAACTGCCCTTGGAATGATCTGAATTGAGTTAAACTTTTATTGGTGGCAGTTCAAATATTGCCTTGATCTTCTCCAGATCGATTTCAATTCTCTAGTGTGGGACAACAAACCCAAGAAATTTGTCTGAAGCTACTCTGAATGTACACTTCAGAGGGGTTAATTTTGAGGTTAAATTATCTTAACTATTCGAAAACTACTCTCAAGTCAAAGAGATGGTCTTTCTTTGCTCAACTTTTGGCCACGAGATCATCGACATAGCACTCGACTTGATGATGAATGAGTTCATCAAAGATTCGAGTCATAGCCCGTTGGTATGTAGCACCATCATTTTTAAGTCTAAAAGGCATGACCTCATAGCAATATATTTTGATTGGGGTTCTAAAAGCAATATTTCTTTCATCTTCAGGGGCCATCTTTATTTGGTAATATCTAGATGAGCCATCCATGAAAGAGAAGACTACATGAGATGAAGAAATGTCCACTATCAGCTCTGAGATTGGAAGTGTAAATTCATCTTTTGAACATGCCTTATTTAAATCCCTAAAATTGATGCATATGTGAATTTGGCCATTCTTTTTTTTACCTGGGATGATGTTAGCTAACCAAGTAGAGTATTTTTCTTCTCATATGAAAGAAGCATCAATTAATTTCTTGAATTCATAAATGACCTGTTATTCTATGTCTAATCAAATGCATCTAGGAGCTTACTTGATAAGGTTAGCAGTAAGCTCTATTACTAGTTTTTGGACTGCTATGTTAGGAGCCAATCCAGGCATCTGTTCAAAACACCATGCAAAGTAGTCCTTAAACTAAGTCAATAGCCTAACTAAGTCATTGGTTTCATTCAATAAATACGATGTCTATTATGGATCTTCTTCGCCCTAAGTTGATTTCCTTAAGCTTATCAATGGTTGGCTTGATCTCTTCTTCGAACTCTAGCACTACATTTTTGACTTCAAAATCATCAAGATCATCTGAAGCCACTAAGCACAACTCCTCATAAGAGTTAATATGATTTGAAAAGAACCTATCAAATTCCAAATGATTGGTAATTACTAAGAAGTAATCATCATCATCGACTGGACCCATTAAACCAAATCCTAGTCCTAGTCTTGATTGAGAGCTTTTATATTTGTTCTTCCATATTATCTTGAAGTAGTCTGACCTGCGCTTTGATGAAATATATGGGATTAACCTTTTCTTTGTTAATTATATAAACAAGACAAGTACCAATCAAAAGGTAATTTTATTAAATCTTTATATGAATAATCCTCAAGTTCTACATCAACTTCTTGACTTGATGATGATCCTCTCAGAAAGAACCTCTAAGTCTTCACACCTGTGGATGACTTAGGGGCTTCCATAACTGCCAAACCCTCAAATTTTTGAGAGGAAAGTGTGGTTAGAGCTAAGGTTCCCAACTGATGCCTAACTGTTCACATATAGACTTGGATACACTTATGCTTTAGTTTAACCCATCTTTATCTTCAGCTCAAGTGTCACCTCCAAGGAAATTTACTAGAGAAGAGCTTGGTGTGCTAACCATATAAGACTCATCCTATGAACTAGATTCTAAGTCTATATGGATAGTAGGTGTACTCTTGGTAGCTGGGACATATCTTCTATTGGGTGGCCAATAAGGAGGTTTCCCACCCCTTGGACTGCCTCTGAACTGGCCTCTTCCTCTGCCTTATAGAGGTCAGGTCATCCTACCCATATGTTCGAATGTAATAATGAACTATAGGTGGAATCTAATGTCAGGCTCCACTTCTTCCTCCAAGTATATTTCCACCCCTTTTATTTTCTTTTTCATTTTCTATTTTCTTTTCATTTATTTATTTCTTTCTTTTTCTTTTTCTTTTCATATTTCTTTTATTTTTAAACTTTAGGGAAGTTCACAAGAATAGACTTGTTGATTTTGAGGGAGGTAGTAAGCCTCATCCTCATATATGCTGACCTCATGAACTAAGCTTGAGATCTCCTTTGACACAGCTAGATGATCCCACCTCTCATGAACTTCATACACTGATGTAGAGAGGATGGAACTATGTTGTTCTCTTATATTCATGGTCTCCCGAGCAAAGTGTTGGAAGATGTATCAAATTCTATAAAGTGTTTCTCATAATCAATTTATATCTTTAATCATCTTCCTAAATATAAATCAAATCTACATTCAAATGATCAAAACTAGATAGAATTAAATCAACACCCTTCCTAAGCCATATGACCAATCCCATGGACTTAGCCAAATCATAATCCAAATCAAGTCAAACTCAATTGATTTTCTCACAAATCAATCATATTTTCAATCATCTTCACAAACTTAAATGAAATATGCATTTATGTCATCAAAATTAAATCAAACCAAATCAAAATCCAAACCTAAACCACATGACCCAACTCAATGGACTTAGCCAAATTTCTTCATTCCAAACCCCAAATTCAATTGATTTTCTCATGAATCAATCATACCTTCAATCATATTCACAAATATAAATGAAGTATACAATCATCAAGCCAAAACAAAATCAACCCAAGTCAAACCCAACTTAACCCTTTTGACTTGAAATGTTCAAATGAACCAAAACCCATTTGAACCCAAGCCAATTGTAATTGAATTTACATATCAATCCCAAATCCATATATAAACTCAACTAAATCAAACTCAACCTAAAATCAAGCCAACTAAACCCAATTGGTCAACTTGTCCAAAAGTGGCCAATTTTACTTATTTGGGCCAAGTTCTAATCCTACCCAAATTGGATTGAGCAAAACCGTACATAACCTCCCATCATGATTGTTAATCACCCTAGGTTGATCAATTGTCACAAACTGGGCCAAACCAAGTCAACTTGGTCATTTGACCAAGTCAACCCCTGAGCCCATATGAACTCAAACTAGCCAAATTGCAACCTAAGCCAATTCCTTTGAAACTAATGATTCATACAAAATCAAAATCAATATTTGAATATGACTTGGCCTTTAATTATGTCAAACCAAACCTAATTGGCCCTCTTGACCTAAGTTGACCCAAATTGACCTAAAAGACTAAATTGGGTCAAATCAAAATATAAACCAAATTGATTGCAACCAATGGCTAAAATTCATTCAAATTCATTATTGAACTAGACCAAAGTCATGATTGGACCCAATTGAACTCAATTGACCTATTTAGCCCAAATTGACCTAAAGGTTCAAGTTGGCCTAAATCAAAACCAAATTGAAATTAATTAAAAATAAAGCCTACAATCATCTTCAATTGGTCAACTAAACCCAAACCAACATCCAACCCAAGCCAATTTGGCCAATTTGGTCAAATTGGTCAACTTAACCCATTTGACCCGAATGAATTCAAATGTGCCAAAATCAAATATAAGCCAAACTAAACCAAACCAATTATACCAAAACATCCCAAATAATCATATGAAATTGGCCCAATCCTTGGTTTGACCCAATTTGACCAATTGGTCAAATTTACCCAAACTAACCCAATTTGACCTAAATGAGTCAAATTGAGCCAAACCTAACCAAATCAACTCAAATTGACTTGAAATTTGGGCTAACCCACTTTTGGCTCATTTCAATATGCCTAAATTAAATCCAATGCTAAATGCTCATTCTACCATTGGGTCAAGGGAATCACATCAGACAAATCAGCCATGTAAATGGTCATTTCCATTCCTTGGCCACTTGGTACTCTCCCAATGATCCACCTAGGCACCTATTATGCTGCCCAACTTAACCCAAGGGGTTGTTGGGTCAACCATGACCCATGGGAGGTTAAATCAACTCACTCTCCCCATTGGAGCATTTGAAACCCATAAGACACCCACGATTCCTCCTTGGCAGCCAGCTCCACACCTTCAAATAACTAAACTGAGCTAACTCACCTCCTTCCTGCCACCCACGATTCCCTGAGATGGTTAGATGACCAATAGAATCCAAACCCAATCCCACCATTCGACCAAGATGAATGGTGGTATACATCCCCTCGTTTCCACTCAAAGACACACAAAAGTCATTCCTCAGATCCCTAGTTACCCAAGACAAGCCGCTAGAGCCATTCCCAAAGCTCTCAAGCTTGTTCCTCTATCAAAAAATGACATTCCCATCCATCTCAAAATAAAACACTCCCATTTCCAACCTAACTTACCCATTTCTCAATCAAACTCAAATTAACTTTGAACACACCTTTCCTAGGCCTCGTCGAGCAAGAACAAATTATCTCCTAAGCTTCTCAATCATCGAAGGTGGGACTTCGATCAAAGTCGAGCTCCAAATCATCGGTTCGTTGCCTTTTGACTGAATGTCGAGGAATTGATCCAATTATTGCTCAACAAGGATTTGTCTCCACTATATGAAGCTTCCTCAATCATTTGAGTCATCGGTCTTGATATCCAGTAAGGTATGCTTCCAAAACTGATCCTTAGGCAAAAATGGGTTGGAGCTTTTTGAAGAAAACTTGCATCTCATGTTATCTTGACCATTGGATCCCATCGATTGATGAAAGGTGTGGATCCTTTTGGAGTTGATCCAGATTGGGTAAGCTTCGATTAAGTGAGCAATGGTATCCATTCTCCTCACTGTGATGTTAGATCACCCACCATCCTTCCGTAATTGAAATGGTTGATCGTGATTAGATCCACTGATTGATTTAATCATATTGTTATGGAATTAATCACAGCAGTCGAATCTTAGATCAAATAGCGGATGAGAAAGCACATCTGCCTCCGCCACGTAGGCGCTGAGTCAGATAAGTTTAAGTAGCCAATCCTGCGGCATCATGTGGAAAGCACGCTGCATTAGCGTGCCATGTGGCACTAACAGGATTATGCTTTAATTAGGCAATTAATCATTTTTAATGGCTGAGACTTCTAAAAATCATAAAAAATTATAGAGAAATAAGAAATGCAAATAAATACTCATTTTAAAGGTATTTCATAGGATAATTAATTAAAAATGATCTTAACTAATTTTGAATAGTAATTAAGGTTTAATTTCAAAATTAATTAGCTTAATTACTTCTTAATTACTTGAGCAATTAATCCCAAAATTTATGGGTTAATTTAATGGGATGACCTCTGCCTCGAATGATTTTCATGGGATTTATTGTTCACTTAATTAAGAAAATTGATTAATTAAAGCTTAACTACTCTTTTAAGTTAATTGATGATTAATTAATCCATGAATAGTAACAAATTGGTTAATTAACCCTAAACCCTAAACCCTAAACCCTTAACCCTTAACCCTAAACCCTAAACCCTAAAACATATAACCATAAACCATAAACCCTAAACCCTAAACACCAAACCCTAAACCCTAAAGACTAAACCCTAAACCTTAAACCCTAAAAACGAAAACCTAAACTAAATAAAACTTAAAAATAAAATAAATAAAAAACCTAAACTTAAATAAAATAAAATAAAATAAAAACCTAAACTTAAAAATAAAATAAACTAAAATAATATAAACAAAAACCTAAACTAAACTAAGAAATAAAATAAACCTAAAAAATTAAAAACCTAAATAAAATAAAACCCAAACTTAAAATAAAAATAAAATAAAACTAAAATAAAATAAAATAAAAACTAAATAAAAACCTAAACCTAAAAAATAAACCTAAAAATAAACAAAAATTAAAACCTAAACCCTAAACTAAAAAAAAACTTAAACCTAAAATGAACAAAATAAAATAAACCTAAACCTAAAATAAAATAAATAAAACCTAAACCCAAACCCTAAAATAAATGAAATAAAATCAACCAAAAATAAACCTAAATCTAAACAAAAAATAAAACTTAATAATAAACCTACAATAAAAAACTAAAACCTAAACCTATAAAAATAAAATAAAAACCTGAACCTAAATCTAAAAATAAAAAAATGAAACCTAAACTTATAAAATGAAATAAAAATAAAACTAAACTAAAAAATAAACATAAATCTAAACTTAAACCTAAAAAGAAACTAAAATAAAAAACTTAAACTAAAATAAATAAACCTAGAATAAATAAACTAAACTGAATAAAAATAAAAAAAAACTAAATAAAAATAAAAATAGAATAAACTAAAAATCCTAAACCTACCTATTTACTTCATTTTTTTAAAAAAATCCTAAATCCTAAACCCTAAACCCTAAATCTTAAACGCTAAACCCTAAACCCTAATACTAATCTTAAATCCTAAACCCTAAACTAACCCTAAACCTTAAAACTTAAAAAAAAAAATTTAAAAAGTAAAAAAAACCCTAAACCCTAAACCCTAAAACCTGAAATACTAAACCCTAAACCTAAACTTAAAACTATAAACCCTAAACCCTAAACCTACAACCCTAAACCCTAAACTAAATCCCAAAACCTAAACTAAACCCTAAACAACCTAAACTTAAACTAAAGTAAACCCTAAACTCTAAACTCTAAACCTATAACCCTAAACCCTAAACCCTAAACCTTGAAACCCTTAACCCTAAATCCTAAACTCTAAACCTTAAACCCTAAACTTGAAACCTTAACACCCATAACCCTTAAACTTAAACTTTAAACCCTAAACCCTAAAACCTAAACCCTAAACCCTAATACCTACAACCCTAAACTCTAAACCCTAAACTCCAAACCCTAAACCCTGAACCCTAAACCCTAAACACTAAACCTAAACCCTTAAAACCTAAAATCCTAAACCTAAACCTAATAAAACCTAAAAGTAAATAAATAACCTAAATATAAGATAAAACATAAACCTAAACCTAAACTTAAAATTAAAATAAAATAAAAAATAAACTCAATTAAAATAAATAAAGACCTAAGATAAACTAAAAAATAAAATAAACCTAAAAATAATAAACCTAAATAAAATAAAAACTAAATGTAAAATAAAAATAAAATAAATTAAAATAAAATAAAAACTAAATAAAAACCTAAACTTAAAAAATAAACCTAAAAATAAAACCTAAACCCTAAACTATAAAAAAACTAAACCTAAAATAAATAAAATAAAATAAATCTAAACTTAAACTAAAATAAACTAAACTAAATTAAATAAAACCTAAACCTAACCCTAAAATAAACTAAACATAAATCCTAAACTAAATAAAATAAAATAAAGTTAAAATAAATCTATACCTAAACAAAAAAATAAAACTTACAAATGAAACTAAATTGAAAACTTAAGATCTAAACAAAAATAAATAAAATAAAAACCTAAACCTAAAAATAAAAAATGAAACTTAAACCTACAAAATAAAGTTAAAAATTAAATTAAACAAAAAATAAACTTAAACCTAAACCTAAAAAAACTAAGCTGAAAAAAATGACTTAACTAAAATAAATAAACATAAAATAAATAAACTAAAATAAATAAAAATTAAAAATTAAATTAACTAAAATAAATAAAAAATAAACTAAATAAACCTAAACCTATCGATTTAGTTAATATTTTTTAAAAAAACATTAAAATCTAAATCCTAAACCCTAAACCCTAAACCCTAATCCCTAAACCCTAAAAGCATAAACCCTAAAACCTTATGTCCTAAATCCAAAACCCTAAACACTAAACCCTAAACCCTAACCCTAAACCCTAATCCCTAAAACCAAACCATAAAGCTAAACCTAAAGTAACTAAATAAATTAAAAAAATAATCCTAAACCATAATACCTAATAAACCTAAACTTAAACCCTAAGAATGGGTAGAATCTTGATGGTAAGAACATCATCGTCAACCAAGCTCAGTCTAAATCTAACAGTGGAGGTGAAGGCAGAGGTGGTGGTTATCGCAGTGGTGGTGGGGGATTTAGAGGTGCTGGTGGATATGGTGGTAGTGGTCAGAGCAGTGGTAGTTATGGTGGCGGGTGGAGCAATGAAGATTATAGCCATGGTGGAGGCGTAGGAAGAGATTAGAGATATGATGGTGGATCCCACTGCTCGAGAGGCTGAGGTGGTTCTGATGCAAACTGGTGAAACTAAAGAATGACCAAACAGATCTACAGCTCATGGAACTACGTCTTTATAATAGAGACGGTTCTAGTTATCTATGGTATTTGATTTGCTCTATGTGTGCTCAATTTTGATCTATGTTATCACTTGTGTCTTATAAAAATTGTTTGTTACTTGGTTGATGAAATTGAAAAGAAGAAATGTTGAATCTCAATTTATTCTCTATTAAAAAAACCTCTCAAATCCTAAATCCTAAACCTTAAACCCTAAACCTACAACCTTAAACTCTAAACTATTAAAAACTTTAAACCCTAAACCCTAAACCCTAAAAGCATAAACCCTAAAACC
The DNA here is from genome assembly GCA_021442155.1 of Cymbidium sinense. Taxonomy (NCBI): domain Eukaryota; kingdom Viridiplantae; phylum Streptophyta; class Magnoliopsida; order Asparagales; family Orchidaceae; genus Cymbidium; species Cymbidium sinense. The sequence goes on along the minus strand of CM038214.1, from coordinate 353,752,214 downwards.
CTAAACCCTAAATCCTTAACCCTAAACCCTAACCCTAAACACCAAACCCTAAACCCCAAACCCTAAATCTAAACCTAAAGTAACAAAATAAATTAAAACATAAAGTTATACCCTTAAACCTAATAAACCTAAACCTAAACCTAAACCCTAAGAATAGGCTAAACCTTCATGTCATAAACATCACCGTCAACTAGGCTCAGTCTAGATCTCGTGGTGGATGCGAAGGTGGAGGTGGAGGTTATTGTAGTGGTGGTGGGGGATCTAGAGGTGCTGCTAGATATGGAGGTGGTGGTCAGAGTAGTGGTGGTTATGGAGGCGGGAGGAGCGACAGAGATATGGAGGTGGTGGTCAGAGTAGTGGTAGTGGTGGAGGGAGAGATCGGAGATATGATGGTATATCCTGCAACTCAAGAGGCCAGGGTGGTTCTGATGGGAACAGGAGAAACTGAAGAGCAGCCAATCCGAACTGGTGCTTATGGAACTATGTCTTTATAGTAGAGAAGGTTATAATTATATATGGTTCATTGATTTGTTCAATGCATTCCCATTTTATATCTATGTCGTTAATTGTGTCTTAGAAAACTTGATGTGTTACTTGGTTGATGAAATCAAAAAGAAGAAATATTGAATCTGAATTTGTTCTATGTTAAAAAATCCAAAAACCTTAAACCCTAAACCCTAAACCCTAAAACCCTAAACTCTAAAACCCTAAATCTAAAATCCTAAACCCAAAACCCTAAACCCAAACCCTAAAAACCTAAAAACCTAAAAACCTAAACCTAAAAAATAAAATAAAAATAAAACTCAACTAAAAAATAGACCTAAACCTAAACCTAAACATAAAAAATAAAAAAAATAAAAAACCTAAATTAAAATAAATAAACTTAAAAATAAATAAACTAAACTATGTTAAAATAAAAATTGAACCTAAATAAAAATATAAAATAAACTTAAATAAAAAAAATAAAATAAACTAAAATAAATAAAAAATAAACCATGTAAACTAAATAAACCTAAACTGGTAGGTTTACTTAATTAAAAAAAAAACTCTAAACCCTAAATCCTCAACCATAAACCCTAATCCTTAAACCCTAAATGCTAAACCCTAAAACTAACCCTAACCCTAAACCTTGAACCTGCAACACTAAACCTACAACCATAAACCCTAAACCTTAAACCCTAAACCCTAAAAACCCTAAACCCTAAACCCTAAACCTTAAAACCTAATCCCTAACTCTAAACCCTAAAAGCATAAACCTTGCAACCCTAAACCCTAAATCTTAAACCCTAAACCCTAAGCCCTAGACCCTAAACTAAACCCTAAACCTAACCCTAAACCCTAAACTCTAAACCCTAAACCCTAAACTCTAAAAAAAACCTTAACACTAAACCCTAAACCCTAAAAACATAAACACAAAAACCATAAACCCTAAATCCTAAACCCTAAACCCTAAGCCCTAAACCAAAACCCAAAACCTAAACTTAAACCAATAGTAACTAAATAAATTAAAATATAATCTTAAACCCTAAAACCTAGTAAACCTAAACCTAGACTTGAAACTTAAGAATGGGTAGAACCTTGACGAAAGAAACATCACCATCAACCAGGCTCAGTCTATTTCTAGGAGTGGAAGTGAAGTTAGAGGAGGAAGTTATTGTAGTGGTGGTGGGGGATCTGGAAGAGCTGGTGGATATGGAGGGTGGGTGGTTGGAGGTGGGAGAAGCGATTGAGGTTACATCCATGGTGGTGGCGGAGGGAGAGATCGACGACATGATGGTGCATCCCACTACTCGAGAGGTCAGGGCGATTCTGATGGGAACTGGAGAAGCTAAACAATGTCCAATCCAATCTGCTCCTATGAAACTGTCATTATTACTGAGATAGTTCTATTTATCTAGGGTTTTTTATTTGCTCTATGCGAGCTCATTTTTTATCTATGTTGTCACTTATGACTTTGAAAATTTGGGGTGTTACTTGGGTGATGAAATTAAAAAAGAGGAAATGTTGAATCTGACAAAAACTCTAAACCCTAAACTAAAACTTGAAACCCAAACCTAAAACATAAGCCCTAAACCCTAAATCCTAAACACTAATAATAAAAAATAAAAATTAAAACCCAACCATAAACCCTGAACCCTAAACTACCACTAAATCCTAACAACACAACACTAAACTTACAACCCTAAATACTAAACCCTAAACCCTAAATCGTACATAACCCTAAATCCAAAATATTAAACCCTTATCCCTATACCCTAAACCCTAAAAGGCCTTAAACCTTAAACTATAAACTGTAAACCCTAAACCCTAAACCCTAAACACCAATCCCTAAACCTAAACCTAAAGTAACCAAATAAATTAAAAAATAAACTTAAACCAAAACCTAATAAACCTAAACCTAAACCCTAAGAATGGGCAGAACCTTGATGGCAGGAACATCACCGTAAACTAGGCTCTGTCTAGATCTAGCAATGGAGGAAAAGGCGGAGGGAACGATTATCGTAGTGGTGGAAGGGGATCTAGAGCTGCTAGTGGATATGGAGGTGGTGGTTAGAGCAGTAGTGGTTATGGAGGCAGGAGGAGTGATGGAGGTTATAGCTATGGTGGTGGAAGAGGGAGGGATTAGGGACATGATGCTGGATCTCACTACTCAAGAAGCCAGGGCAATTCTGATGGAATTATAGAAATTGAAGAATGACTGATCTGATCACAATATGGAACAGGTCTTTATAAGAATGATTCTGGTGTTTGATTTTCTCTATGAGTGCTCATTTCTTATCTATGTCGTCGCTTGTGTATTAGAAAACTTGGTATGTTACTTGGTTGATAAAATTGAAAAGAAGAAATATTGAATATGAATTTATTCTCTATTAAAAAAATAATAAAAAACTTAAATCTTAAACTAAAACTTGAACCCTAAACCTAAAATCTAAACTCTAAACCCTAAACCCTAAAAATTAAAAAAATTAAAAATTTTAAAAAATTAAACCCTAAACATTAAAAAACTCTAAACCCTAAAAGCATAAACAATAAAACCCTAAACCCTTAAACCCCAAACCCTTAATTTAAACCTCAAGTAACTAAATAAATTAAATAATAAACCTAAACCCTAAGAATGAGCAGAACCTTGTGGCATGAACATCACCATCAACCAGGCTCAGTCTAGACCTCATGGTGGAGGCAAAGGCGGAAGCAGCGGTGATCACAGTGGTGGTGGGGATCTGGAGGTGCTGGTGGATATGGAGGTGGTGGTCAGAGTAGTGGTGGTTATAGAGGTGGGAGGAAAGATGGAGGTTAAGCAGATGAGAGAGAGATCGTGATATGATGGTGGATCCAACTAAGAGAGTGGTTCTGATGAAACTGGAGAAATCAAGAATGGTCAATCCAATCTACTGCTTATGGAACTCTATCTTTATAGTAAAAGGGTTCTAATATCAAAGGTTTTGATTTTTCTATGCTCATTTTTGAACTATGTCGTCATTTATGTCTTAGAAAACTTGGTGTGTTACTTGGTTGATGAGGTCAAAGAGAAGAAATGTTGAATATAAATTTATTCTCTATTAAAATAAAAAAGAAACCTTAAACCCTAAACCATAAACTAAAACTTGAACCCTAAACATAAAACCTAAACCCTAAACCCTAAACCTTAAAATAAAAAAAAATTTAAAAAAAAACCCTAACCCTATACCTTAAACCTACAATCCTAAACCCCAAAACCTAAACCCTAAACACTAAAAATCTAAAAACCTAAACCAAAATTTAAATAAAATGTAAACAAAATTAAAACAAAACAAAAAAATAAGAATAAAATAAACCTAAAATAAAATAAAATAAAAACTAAATAAAAACCTAAACCTAAAAAAAATTAAAAAAAACCTAAACCCTAAACTAAAAAAAACCTAAACCTAGAATAAAAACAAAATAAATAAAATAAAATAAACCTGAACCTAAACAAAAATAAATTAAACTAAAATAAATAAAACCTAAACCTAAACTAAAATAAATAAAATAAACTAAAAGTAAACCTAAAACTAAATGAAAATGTAAAACCTAAAATAAACCTTAAATAAAAACCAAAAACTTACACCTAAAAAAATAAAATAAAAACCTAAACCTAAACCTAAAAATATAAAGTAAAACTTAAACCTAAAAAATAAAATAAAAAACACAACTAAAAAAAAAACCTAAACCTCAAAGATAAAGTAAATTAAAGAACCTAAACAAAATAAAATAAACCTAAAATATATAAATTAAACTAAATAAAAAATAAATTAAAATAAAAATAAAAAATAAAATAAACTAAAATATATAAAAAATAAACTAAATAAACCTAAACCTACTGGTTTACATGATCAAAAAAATAACCTATACCCTAAATCCTAAATCCTAAACCCTAAACTCTAAACCCTAAAACTAAACCTATAACCCTAAAACTACAACCCTAAACCCTAAACCCAAAAACCTAAAACACTAAACCCTAAACCCTAAATCCTAAACCCTCAACCCTATACTAACCTAAAATCCTAAACCCTAAACTAACCCTAAACCCTAAGAATGGGTAGAAACATGATGACAGGAACATCAACATCAATTAGGCTCTGCCTAGATCTGACGATGGAGGTGAAGGAGGAGGCGATGGTTGTTGCAGTGATGGTGGGGGTTAGGGAGGTGCTGGTGGATATGGAGGTGGTGGTCAGAGCATTGGTGGTTATCAAGGCAGGAGGAGCGAAAGAGGTTATAGCCGTGGTGGTGGTGGATGGAAGGTTCAGAAATATGATGGCGGATCCCACTACTTGAGAGGTGGGTGTGGTTCTGATGGAACTGGAAAAAATTGAAGAATGGTCGATCAGATTTGCTGCTTATGGAACTTTCTTTACAATAGAGATGTTTCTAGTTACCTAGGGTTTTTTATTTGCTCTATGGGTGGTCATTTTTGATATATGTCATTGCTTTTATCTTAGAAAACTTGGGGTGCTACTTAGTTGATGAAATCAAAAAGAACAAAAGCTGAATTTGAATTTGTTCTCTGTTAAAATTAAGAAAAAAACCATAAACCCTAAACCCTAAACTAAAACTTAAACCCTAAACCTAAGACCAAAACTCTAAACCCTAAACCCTAAACCCTAAACCCTAAACCCTAAACTAAAACTTAAATGCTAAACTTAAGACCAAAACCTTAAACCCTAAACCATAAAACCCAAACCCTAAACCTTAAACCCTAAACCCTAAACTAACCCTAAACCCTAAAAAGCTAAAAACATAAACTTAAACTAAATAACCTAAAAATAAATTAAATAAAAAATTGAAATAAAAAAATTAATATATAATATAATAAAAACATAAACTAAAACCTAAACCTAAACCAAAACCTAAACCTAAATTTAAAAAGAAAAAAATAAAAAATAAAATCTAAACTAAAATAAAATAAATAAAAACTTAAACTAAACTAAAAAAATAAAAAACCTAAATAAAATAAAATCTAAACAAAAAATAAAATAAAATAAACCTAAAATAAAATAAACCTAAAAAAACCCTAAAAATAAATAAAAAATAAGTCCTAAATCATAAACTAAAAAAAACCTAAAACTAAAATAAAAATAAAGTAAACAAAATAAAATATATCGAAACCTAAACTAAAATAAACTAAAATAAAATAAATAAAACTTAAACCTGAACCTAAAATAAACTAAACCTAAACCTAAACCTAAACCTAAGCTAAATAAAATAAACTAGATTAAATATATACCTGAACCTAAACTGAAAACTAAAACTTAAAAATAAAGCAAAAATATAAACCTAAAACCTGAAACTAAAAAAATAAAATAAAATTGAAACCTAAACCTAAACCTAAAAATAAAAAATAAAACTTAAACCTAAAAATAAAATTAAAATAAAACTCAACTAAAAAATAAAGCTAAACCTAGAGAAAAACTAAAATAAAAAACCTAAACCAAAATAAAAAAACTAAACTACAAAAAAAATCAACTCAAATAAATAAAAAAAAACTAAATAAGCCTAAGCGTAGGGGTTTAGTTTTTTTTTTTAAAAAAACCCTAAACCCTAAACCTACAACACTAAACCCTAAATCCTAAAATCCCAAACCCTAAACCCTAAACCCTAAACTCGAAACACTAAACCCTAAACCCTAAAACCCTAAACCCTAAGCCCTAAACCCTAAAACCTACAACCTTAAACCCTAAACTCCAAACCCCTAAATCCTAAACCCTAAACTAACCCTAAACTAACCCTAAACCTAAAGAATGGACAGAACCTTGACGGCAGGAACATCACCATCAACTAGATGGATGATCTAGGGAGCAAGTGGAGGCTACTTTTAAGTGGTGGGGATCCTGAGGTGC